>CM074504.1:24753723-24954105 GCA_037389245.1 Oryzias sinensis
GTCGGCCCTGTCCTGTGGGGGGTGTTCTGGGGGGGAGGGGGGCCCCTTTGGTACGGGACAGGGGGGGTTGACGGGTCGGGGTCTCCGCTGCCTGTTCTTGGGACAGTCAAAGGTAATTTATTATCATATAAATATATATATATATAGAGATAGATATAGTTCACTTTAAAAGGCTTTGGAAAAGCATGGACAGGACCTTTAAATAAACTAAAGGCTGAATTTCTGCTAAATTGTTAAAAGTTTTGAAATATCTTTCTAGCTGTAGGTTCACAGACAAGAGTTATAGAAATAAATCACAAAAACTTTCTGCCAAACTGCAGAAACGTTCTGACTTGAGTCTTGATTCATCTTCCCCACTGACGCGTTAACCACTAACTACCACCTGCACCTCACTGTAACAGAACTCCTGTTTCCTTTCTGCTAAGACAAATAAAAACCAAATACAGAATACAGAGTACTTATTTAATTCATTCTTTACTTCAGTAGCCACTCAACTCCACCGCTTTTTTAAACATAAACTAACATTACTGTCCATTTTGCTAATTTTATTGCTGCAATAATGTAATAAAAGGACAAAATGCAAAAGAAATTCTGATGCTTTCTGAACCTTTATTCAGATTTTATGAAAATCTCAATTTTTCCTCACCAGCTGAGTTGACTGGATTAAAAATAATACCAACCCAATGATGTGATTATCTTACAAAGAAAAACTATAGCTATTATTTTTAATAAATGATATTACATTAAATGCAAACAGAGGAAGTCCCAACATGAAGACATCAGATAAAACAGCAGGTTTTTTTTTTCTAAGGAACTGCTGTATTGATTTCTAATCCATCTTTGCTCTCTGCTTTTGGCGCCTTCACGCCGTCTATGAAATCTGTGATTTTCAATCACAAATGAGTCATTTGTGTTTTCCTGCTGGAAAACCCCCCATGAGAAAAGGGGGTTCAGTCTGAACCAGCTGGAAAGATTCAATGACAGATGTACTGGGAAGCAGATTGACAGAAAAAGCCCTTTGTTCCATCTCCAGACTCGGTCACGCCTGTCACATGTATTCAGTGTGACCCTGCTTTCATCTGTGAGGAGCACAGGGCACCAGTGGTGAATCGGCCAATCTTGGTGTTCTCTAGCAAATACCAAACGTCTTGAATGTTGGGCTGTCCTCATCCCACCATCATGGAGTCTGCTTCTAACAGTTTGAGCAGACACATGCACAACTGTGGTCCAACTTCATATCATATGGGAGTTTTAATGGAACCTGTTATATGTATGTATGTAGGAATCAGTGACGTGTGGTGAGGATCATGGCTGCTGAGGCTCTGATGACATCATCAGTCAGATTCACAAACATGAACCCTACAGAGCAGCTAATTCACCATTTGATTGGCGACACTTACAGTGTGTTGTTAAAAAAGTCATTTCAACATTTTCTTCTGTTTATAAACTGTAGCATTGAAAAAAATGACCATAATTGTTCTTATTTAATTACTTTTACTTCTATATGAAGTCCGTGTGCCGCTCCTTCTGAAGGAACACCTGGATAACCTGGTTGGAGAAGTCTTCCTTTACTTTCTTCAGTGTTAAAAGTCTCTCCGTCTCCATGGAGACCACTGCCAGAGACGTGTCTCCACTAATTCCTGAGTTTAGATACATAATCCTCCATTTAGATAATGTTGCTACACAATATTACAGAAGAACTGGACGGCTGCACTTCACTAGCTACCACTGATTCTATGATTCTTTAGTCGGTGTCACATTCTCTGGGATCACTAGCGCCCTCTGCCTTTAGCCAGGTGCACTGCATGCCTCACCTGTATTTCTAATGCGAATTTTTAGCAAATAAGAAGACTGCGTCAAAAACTGACACCAATGTAATCAGAGACTTGGCAAGAAATACGTAAATGACGTAATTAAAATTAATGAATCTTTTAGGACGACAGACCGAAACAGCAAAGGACAACCAGCTATTCATAGGATCAGCTTAAATCCACTGGATTCTGACGTGGTGGAAAGCTGCCTGGAGTAGGAGGGAGTACCTGGCATGGGGGGGTCAAACACAGAAAGAAAAGTAAAGAGAAGGAGGAGGATGAGAAGTGAATAAGTTCCCTCTATAAATGATTAAAACAGGCTCACAGAGGGAAGACATTTGCATATAGATAAGAGCCAGTTTAATATTGTAAATTACCTTTTTATACAGCAATCCAGAAGATTTGTCTGTAATCTCTCCATAAACGTCTCGTGTTGTCTTTGCCTTTAGAGTGTGTGGGTGTGATGGGGGGGGGCCGTCATGCCTTCACGCTTTAATTAACAGAATATGAACACGTGCACACTACTGTTGGTCTCCTCTACATCCCATCATAACCCTGACCTGTCTTTGCCCATAACCTTTAACACACACACACACACACACACACACACACACTAATGATGATCATAAACACGAACACACACCGTGTTAAAACCAGACCATGTCTCCCCAGCTGGGTCTGTTGGCAGACGTCTGTGCCCAATACTCTGTTTGTTTCTCTGACTTTTCAGCTTCACTTGTTGCTAATCGTTTACAACAATTTTGTTCAACCAATGAGAAGCAGCGAGGACCGCTCCAATGTATTCACACTTCAGCTCCAGATCCCTTGAAGGTTCATAGAAGCGGTGCTGTGTGCACAGAAGTGAGTAAGTAACCCCAGCCACAGATACACGGGGAAGGGTCCTCTGTTCAGGTTCAGAACAGAGGACCTGTGGTGTGACGTCATCATGAGGAGGTGTGGTTATGCAGGTAAGCAATAAAAAGCAGCCACCATCAGCAATTACACAATCAAATGTTTGGAGGAAATGTAACTTTTCTAGTTTTGTTTACATTTTGTTCTAAAATTTGTAATTTTCATTTTACTTACTAGTTTTTCTCACTATAATCTAAAAAAAAATAGAATTAAATGAATAAAAACTCAAGAAATACAAACCACTGGCTTAGAACTAGAAACATAAATACTTATTATTAGGCTGTCTAACATATAATTTCTTGTCATTCCATAAAACATGTAGATTTTTTAGCTTATCTTTCATCTTGGATGCTTCTGTGGGACTCTTTGTTTCTAGATTTTTAATATCTTACTATATTTCTTGACCCACTTCAATAAAAAGGATGTTTGTGGTGTTTTTAACATGTTCTTGCGGCATTTTCACCATGATGGAGGACACCTAGAAAAGAACTTAGCATTAAAACTGCATTTCTGAGTGTGTCTTTAATCCTTGTGCTGTCTTAGATGACCCCCCCCCCTTCCATTGACGTGTTCTCCCTACCATGACAAAGGTGGAAAGATTTCATGTAATCCATGGACACCAGTGAAGATCACAAATCATTGTCACTGTCTAGTGGGTCTAGATGACCCACCTCCCAATGTTAAAGTGCCTAGGCTAGCACAAGGGTTAATCAAATTAATAGCAGATGACCCAAATGCTTTTGGGAAAAGCTCTCTGTTGTGATGCAGCAAGTGAAATTACTAATTACTAATAAGGGACATGTGAAGCAATAGAACACACAGAATGCAAAACAAAAAGGTTTTCATAAACAAAGAAAAAGTCAGAGGTCAGCGATAGTTTGAGGTGAAGTAAAGAGAAAAATAAATAACAACAGTCCAATAATGCATTAGGAAGTCCAAATAATGACTAAAAACAAAAGAATTGCAAAAAGCCAGCTAGGTAGGTATGTTGCAGGACTGTGAAGTCTCAACATGTCCAAGAAAAGGATTGCCGAATTTCAGAAAAAATTACGCTTGGCGCCACGTAGAGTAAACTAAATCATCTCAAGTTTGCTATAATGCAAAACCCTTGATCCAGATTCCCTTGTAGGAGGAGAGGGGAACTTCCAACAACAAAGTCCTACGTCTTGCTAGAAAAGTAAGAAATGCCACAAAATCCAACTGTGTTGTTGGCAATGCTGTCCCATTGGGTAGAGCCCCAAACAAAGCTGTTATTGAAACCGGAGGATCTGTGATAAAAACCCAAAGACATTTGTCCATTATTGTCTGTGTGATGGACATGACCAAAACATGTGAGTTACAGAGGCAAGATCACATTCAGGATTATTATCTGCGCATATTGGAGAGAGATTTAGAGATTTAGTCCAATGTGTTCAGTGCAAAACCTTCCATTTAACGAATCCCAGTTTGGTGCACAACGAGGAACTCTGAACGCTTCACAACTTTTCCCAAAGTTCGTTCTGGATCACAAAACCTAAATCCTGCTCCTGTGCCATTTTAATAGGGATTAAAAGGGTTTGAACTGCGAACCGTGGGATTCAGACAGGCCTCTCTCAGATGTGCAGCTCTAGGTATACAAGAACAACAGAGGAGCCTTTGGGGGCGTCCAGCATGGAGGTCCTGGGACTCAGAGACATGCTTCCTCAGCCTGCAGAACTGGTCTCCCTGTCAGGAGGAGCGCATGGATGAATCCTGATCAGTGAGGCCAGGCCAGGCTGACTACACTCAAACAGTCAGATTCTTAGCGTGATCCGTGGAGCTGGAGGAACTGAACATGGGAGGGTCAGATATCTCCTTCATAAACTCCTCACAGTTTGGCCCCTTACTGAGGGAGGAAAGGCGTGGCTGCAGGAAAACACAGAATTTGTTTTAGGAAATGGCACATTTTAACACAGAGAGCTTCTCCTCGTTCTGCAGGACGCAGCGCCTCTCATCATGACAAGGCGGTGCAGCAGATCACGCAGGAAAGCATGAGGAAGTGACAGAGCGCTCCTCTAATGATGCCTTCAGCTGACGGCGAGGAGGATAAATCTGGTTTCTCAGGTGTGTTTCATGGATCTAGTATGAGAACTGTCCTACAAAATCTACACACCACTTACCTCTCACTGCGATTAACTGACTGGAAATATTTTAAACGGGGTACATCCACTGTGCTCCATGCTCCACGCTCCACGCTCCATGCTCCACGCTCCATGCTCCATGCGTGTGTAAATGCATTTGAGCGCTCTCTGCTCACAGAAAGGGAGGTACAGGAACAGACAGAGCATGAAATCTGTTCAGCTGAACACAGACACGCTGTGGTGTTAATTCCTTCATCTCTGCGTCCTGACAATAACGTACTAAGGGCGACAGCGGCTGAACACCTGGATGATCAATGTGAGTCATAAAGCAGAGTGAGAGAGGAGCGATTCCTCTGTCAGGTCCTCGCTGAGGCGGGACCCATAAAAGCCTCTGCTGCTTCTAGATCTCAGCTCCAGGGTGAAAAATGCAAATGAAATAAAGATTATAGAAAATCGAAATGTGCAGTAGATGAAGGATGAAACTGTCGATGGGATTTTTCCGTTTGAATGTCCAGAAGCGACAGTGCAAATGAACAGAGCGTGTCTGAAACGACTGTCATAATATTCAGTAGGTGGGCCTCTGCCTCAAAATAAATAAAATCCAAAACGAAGTAAACTAAAGAAAATCATCAGAAAACAATAGACAATCTCCTAATCTGTGAAAAACAAAGCGTGTAAAGAGGGAAGTGTGCATTTTCTCATTTTCTTCCGTGGATCTGATGATTGACGGGAACATAAAACAATCACCATCTTAGGAATGTGAAAAAAGATTCATTGCTGATCAAAAATGTGCCTGAAATGGGTCCACAGTCTTTTGGCAGTTGGGCTCTTGTCATGTTTCCCGGAACGTGGTGGACCCAGGTGCTGAAACCCAGGAACAAGACTGGCGAGTATCAGGTAGGAAGAGTTTAATTGAAGTCCGAGAAGTTTCTGCTTGGGATGGCGATGGTTCATGGCGAGATGGCTGATGTCACACGTGACGAGATTTTCCTGAGACAAGAGAACAATGTTAGGGCAAGAACGAGAGCAGGGTAGTAGCACAGTAAAGCTAGACGTGAGACCAGGGTAGTCACCATAGAGGGTAACGATCTGGCGTTGAATGAAGGGTTTGAGTCTCCTTTTAAACAGCAGGGCTGAAGAGGTTGAGTGGCAACAGCTGGAGGTGGTTAGGCGTGGAACTGAGATGGAGGGGGAGGAGACTGACCCGACCATGACAGTTCTGGGCCAAAGGCGTGTTGATGCTGCTGAGATAAGCGTGGACCACAGACGGATAAACCCCAGAACCTAGACGCTGATGGTGGTGGAGGCCCGTCCATCACGGAGAAGGGGGCGGAGCAAAACCGTCCAGACTGAAAAACCTCCATGGATTCACAAGCAGGAGCATGAATGTAATTGGCTGAGAAAAGAAGGCGGGTGTTCAGTTCGTGGTCTGAGCATGGGGAGTGAGGCTGGGGGGGGGGGTCTCTCCCTTCCCTTTTATTCACAGGTGACAGCTTTGCTTTCCGGCCCGTTCTAGAATCGCCTGTTGGGTTTTCCAAGCGGTGGGTTCTACACCACCAGGTCCTGACAGGTTCAGGTGAAATCGGCCTTTCCAAACTCTTTTGTTGGGTTTGTTGCTTCTAACCTCAGATGCTGAAATGATGACTGACACCTACAATGTTCCTCCGTCCTGGAGTGTCTCCAGATGGCCAAAACTATTTATTCAGTCTGTCCATTTACATCACAGACCAGAAGAAATACATAATGTTGTTAGTGTTGACGGTCAGTCAGCTGGTTCTGCTGGACAGAAAGGCCCAAAGAGGTGGAGGGCAGGTCAGAAGTACCATCAACACATATGTGTCAGACAGAATGAGATGTCATGCCGCTGTAGGGTTAACGGCGAGTGTTGACTCGCTGTGATGGACGCACGCCGTGCTTGACTGTGTATTGTGTTGGTGCAGCAGCAGAGGTGGAGTCTTCAGGCTCTGCTATGTGGGAATATGCAGGAGAGTTGTCCAAAACTGCTCATATTCAGCGGCATCATCAGCTCCACAATGTTCCTTGAGCTGTAATCCACACTCTCAGAAGGATCACCCTCACAGGAGTGCGTGGCGGGAAAATGTCCACATTCAGGATCTTTGACGGCTGTAGATTGCTCCGGTTCTGTTAGGTTCTGCATAGAAAAGGCGGGCTGGTTTACTCTGCTGTAGGTGCAACACTCTGCTAACCAACAGAGCTGCTTCATTTCAAAACTGCAGTTTTACTGAGATTTTGTCCCAAAATGTGAGGTCTTGTGTTTTGTTTCACATGCACTCCATATTTACTGCAGTCACACCCTCAGTCAGCTCCAAATGCAAACTGAAGGGTTTAGCAAAGTCATTTAAAGAGTGAGGAGGTGAGGCCGTGAGGGAGTTAAGTCCTAGTGGGCCTGTTCCCTTCATCTGTGAGCGGAGTGATGGAGAGTGGGATCTAAGTGTCCTATCACTGTGATGCATTGTCCAGACGAGGTATTGATTGGCCCTGTGTGTTTGCTCGGATACATCATGTCATCTTTGTTTAGAGCCAGCATCTCAGACTGACGCTCCTACGGAAAAGTCCAGGAATGAAAGCGATGTGCCCGGGCTCGCTAAGAGTCTGGCTAATGATGGATCAGATTGTCTGCCTGGTCTCCAGGCCTGACTGTGGAGCGTCATCTTCATCAGACATCGTCTGACAGGGCGTCCATAATCACGAAGCCCCGCCCCCTGGCACAGTCCCTGCTGGAGAACCCTGCTTACATCAACACACCGGCAGCAACTTTATCATATACGACCATTTGGAGCTTAGCTGTGGGCACAAACAGGTCAGGCTGGGTTCAAACCCCCGGAGTCGCACTGTCCTTCACTCAGGAGTCTACAGATTAGAGTTGTCCACTCAAGATATCACATATATTATTTTAGGTTGATCTTACCTTGACCTTTTTCACCTTTGATCATTGTAACAAACACCTCGTCTCTTTACTGCACTGTCTTGCTAACACACAACCGCTCTTTTGTTTCTTGTCCTGGGCCAACGAGAACTAAAAGTATGTTTGTATAAACCCCTTTAGGATTTGATTTCATTTTAATCATTAATTGTTTTTTACTTTTGACATTTAGAAAGACAAGGAATAGCGTGTGGGGGGGCATGAAAAAACAAAAACAGAATTGGGGATAAAAGAAATAACAATAATGTAACATTATGGCAAAGAAGTGGCTTCAGGAATTCTGACTAACATTTGTGAATTTTAACCCAAGGGCTGTTCTGTGCACAAACACACTTATGTGTAGGAACACAATGGACTCTTGAGTGAGCTCTGAAGTGTTGACTCTGTTTTATTTGATGCTGAGGTATGACGTTTTACCAATTGAAGTGTGTCTTTTAATCCTTGTGCTATCTTAGATGACCCCCCCCCCTCCATTGACGTGTTCTCCTACCATGACAAAGGTGGATAAAGGTGGAAAGATTTCATGTAATCCATGGACACCAGTGAAGATCACAAATCATTGAAGAAAAAAGGTTCAGAGCACTGTCTAGTGGGTCTAGATGACCCCACTCCCAATGTTAAAGTGCCTAGGATAGAACAAGGGATACATTGGATCAACATTTTATTTTAGTGTATACTCAGATTTTACCATGTATAGTTCAAATAAACAGTAAATACTTTCCATTCATTTAGTACATACATTCCAAACATTCCATTCAACAATCACGTTTGTACAAACTAATTTGTTTACTTTTATACATAATACTTTAATACTTTAACTACTTTTTAACTGATTCTCCTATTTCCACATTTTTACCCCCCCTACAGACAAACACTTTTTCTTTAACCCTTGTTCTATCCTAGGCACTTTATCATTGGGAGTTGGGTCATCTAGACCCACTAGACAGTGGGGTCATCTAGACCCACTAGACAGAGCTCTGAACCTTTTTTCTTCAATGATTTGTGATCTTCACTGGTTTCCATGGATTACATGAAATCTTTCCACCTTTATCCACCTTTGTCATGGTAGGGAGAACACCTCAATGGAAGGGGGGGGGGTCATCTAAGATAGCACAAGGGTTAATGTTGTTCCAGCAATCTGTTGTTTGAAATCAAATCTTCTATGATTTTCATCTCCTGTTGTAAAAATCAAAAGCTTTTGTAAATCTTCAGGTAAATCTCTGTTTCTGGCTCTAAACATAACTAATAAGGTCTGCAATTCAATGACATTCCAGTTTTAATAAACCTGACTTAATGGAAAGTTCATTTGTATGATCTCTAAATGTAGCGTTGTGAATAATTCCAATAGCTCTCTTTTGTAATCAAATTAAGGGCATTATATTAGTTTCACATGTAGTCACACACTTCAATAGAATACGTAAAATAAGGTAAAACCAAAGAGCAATATAACATATGCATAGTATGACCTGGTAAAATATATTTAGATTTGTTCAGAACAAAAAGACTCTTGGCTACTCAGTCAATTTTCTACCCATTTTGTTTGATCTTTGTTGTTTTGCTTTATTGTAGACTGTCTAAATAAAGTTGTGTTAGCATCTATGAAGGGCCCTGTCTTCCACATCATTTGTTGGATTTATTTCACAAATTTCAAACCAGTAAAATGTTCTTTTTATTAGCAACTCGTGCTGGTGAGTACTTAACTGCTCATAAAGCGGTTAGTCAAGGGACAGTAGCTACCCAGGACCAGTTCTCCTATAAAGATAATCACCTGCTACCTCTCCATATCCATTTTGTCACAGGACTTAAGACCAAATCTCTGCCAATAGTCGGGACACCCTTAGTGACAGTACAGCCGTCACAGGATGTGAGGAGCGGATCTGTTGTCTCTTGTTCTGCATCTGTGTGAATCAGCGCTTTTGTTTCTGCACCACAACACTCTGAAAATGTTCATTCATCTGGTAAATACAGTCTTTCTGCACTGCAGCACACCTGGAAATTTCAAAAACCAAAGACAAACAAAACTTAAACTTTGTATCTACTTAGAATGAAGAAAATAGAGAGCTGGGTGTCACATGAAAAAACATCCTGAGCTATGAAAACCCCTCTGATCCTGTACACAGAAAAGCTACTGATGCGTAGAATCTCTTAGGGGACGCACTAACTACTACTCTGGCTAAGCACCACAGATCCTCTGTGCATAATTCAGTGCACAGAGGAAAGTGAGAAGGAACTGCTAACATGCAGTGAAGATGAAGATGAAGCGCAGCCTGGATAACTTTTTGTGAATGTGTGAATGCATCACTGCCCAGACCTCAGACAAGTGTCAGGCTGATGTCATCCAGATACCGTATGTATCCCAACTTTGTCAGTAGCCCACGAAAAAACCACGGTTCAACACCACTACACGTTAGCTCTGTTACTGTATTTACAGTAACACCCAATCTTTGCAACACGTAAAAAAAACAGGCTGACACTGACAGAGAATAAAATAAAAAAAATTAATTGATACTTTATTGATCCCACAGTGGGGAAATTCTTCTCCGCATTTTAACCCATCCCCTGGGGGGGAGCGGTGAGCTGCAGCCTAACTGCGCTCGGGAGGCAGTAGCGTTAAGGGCCTTGCCTAAGGACCCTCACTGGGTGATGTTCATTGCTTGCCCTTGATATGGCAATTGACCCAGTACCATTGTTTATCCCCCTCCGGGAATTGAAACCTGGATTCCTGCATTGTAGCCTCTCACCTTACCAACCGAGCTACTCAGCCGTATTGAAACTACCTAGCCGTATAGAAACACGTACCTCTCAAATCGCTTTACTATCACTTAGCACGACCAGAATGAATCCGTAAATAAGGCTCTCCAAATTATAAGGCGAATTGTTGTCTTTTGAAAAAAAAAATTAAGAAAAAAATACAAAGAAGGCTTTAAAGTGTGCCTTACAATGTGGAAAATGCAGTTACTACTGTGAGACACAAACCACTGGAATGGAACACCAACCTTTTCCAGCCTAAGCTCTCTCTTTTCTTAGCATTGCTGTCTAAATGTCCTTACTACTCTCTGCAGTTAGTGCACTATATAGACCATTTGCTAGTCCAGTGTCCTGGATATTTCTCAGAAGTCTCTGCTAAAACCTATGTGCCTTGATGCTAACTAGACTGGCGAATGTAGACTTCAATATACTGTACTTTTACTTCGACAAATGAGTGACATTATATTTGGAGTTTTCAAAAAGATGAAAAAAGTAGTGAGTTTGTGTCCAAACTGCATTCAGGGCACTGGCTATTGGCTTATGGGGGTTGGGGAGAAGTGAAGGGATTTGGAAACAGGTCAACATGCAGCCCATCAAAACTTCTGCGGTCTTCTCAGACCCTTTGGGGAAGTCCAGAGGACTGGAGCTTTGAGAACAAGCATATCATCAGCAGCTGAGACGTGCATCTGAAGTTCCCACTCAGGGATTCCGTAAATTTAAGCTGATGGACAGTAGGAGATGTTCAAATGCAGGCATAAGAGCTTACTTTGTGTTCTCCATCAGTACTCATGAACCAACTGCTGCCTGTGACTGATTCTGATCTCAGGTCAGCAAGGAGACCTGGATGCTGCATGGATGGGAGATCAATTAGGAATACTGCAATGTCTTGAGGTTTTCCTCATTCAGTAGTTGTTCTTTTTACGATTGGCTGGTTGTTGTTTTGGATATCAGGCCAACACCTGAGGAAAGTAAAAATCATACAACTGAACTGTGACGGTTGTTCTGTGAATTATCATCAGAGGTGACTCTCACTACAACTTGTTTCTGAGACTTGAGAACTAGAGTTCTTTTAACCACAGGACAAAAAAGGCCTTCAGAGGGGGGCAAGAAGTGCAGACAGAGGAGATGAACGCAGAGCTACAGAAGTGATGCTGGACACAAGAGAAACCCAAAAACCAGCCAGCCAAAGGTCTCTGTCCTCCTGTTCAAGAGTAACAATGCTTTAATTGTTCCTCAGTACTAATACAAATCAGGACTAATACCAAATTCCTCTACTACAAAAGTTGGAAAAGGGAAAGATTGTACAGAAATGTTGTTTTTGACAAAATGGCTCCAGTCTGGAGCTCATGTATGTTTGTTTCTCATAACTGATCAACAACCTTTAGTTTTTTGGTAAGTGAAGAAGCACAGAAGGCACAGCAGCTTTGGTCCGATGGAGTAGCCTCTCAACAAAAGTTACATGACAACGAAATCACAGTGGCTTTTCTGAAGCAGCATGTTCTGCTTCCTGGAGAAACGTCCACTTCATCATCAGGACTGAGCGAACCGGTCCATTGGGTCCACCAAGCTGCCTGTCAGGAAATCTGTTCAACAATCAGGGTGGGGCGGAGCTGCCTCGGACACTCATGATTGCACTTCACTGGATTAAGTTTGGATCGATAAAAAACAGAGTTTATGTTGGCTGACTGTGAGGTCAGACTTTTATTAGAGAATTCTGCTCTCAGGCTACTAAACACTTGACACAATTCAAGTCTGCAATGAAACACTTCAAAATGGTTGTGAGCTCATCTTCACACCTAACCCCACTACTACAAACGTCAGTGCCTCCTGAGCAGGAAAACACACATGGGCCTGCTGGAACAGTCAGTCCTGTCAAGTAAGGCACAAAAGTACTATACAGAATCAAAAATGCTCATGTACATTAAATGATCATACAGAGAAACAATCATGTAAATCTTCTGCTGAACATAAAACTATAGCAGAACAGCCACATTTTTCTTTAAAGGTCAAAGTTGAACTCTTTCAAAAGGAATGACTGGAACAACAAACCCCCCCGAACAGAGAAAATGTATGTGGTCCCCCTGCAGTCCAGACAGCATGCTGCCCGTCTGAGCTGTAGACCACAGCAGCTAAGAGTCTGAACGCCTCGCTCCTCAAATGGTCGACTTGGAGAAGGACACTCGGAGGTGCTGGTTGGCTCCCATGTTGTAGTTATGAAGGTCAATCAAGGCCTGGATGGCCTCCTCCACCGTAGACATCTGTATCAGAGCCATCTTCCGGTCCCTGAAAGACATGAGTTAGATGCTTCACATGACCCAGACCAATCACTTCTTACTGACGATTTCTGGTCCCAACATGGTGGGGAAAATGATGATCTCTAAAAATATTATCTGTAAAATAAACATTTATCATGTTGCAATGATTTCAGCTTCATGCTTTGTGTCCCTCTCAGAGTGTCTTTTATGTACTCCCTGAAGGTCAAAATACAAACCAAGTGAGGAAAAGATGGCCGCCTTGATGGACTAACCGATGCGTTTGGGCTCCTGCCTTAATCACTTTTACCTTTAAAATTCTCACTCTCCATACTAACATAAGTGCAGGGAACTGTGTCTCAATATCTTTTAATAACCTCCGACTACGAAAATGACGACAAGATTGTAAACAGAATAACAAAAAAGGATGATACCATCAACGATCCTGTCGTGGCTAAGCTAAAAGCTATGCTAGAAGATCACGGAGCGTCTCTTTCAGCGGAGTTCAAAGCCTCCATCGCACAGCTGGAGTCAAAGTTTGATAACATCCAGTCTGCTGTTGAAGACCACCATCAAAGACTCTCCTCACTGGAAGACGCGGCCACCGATTCACGTAAGGACATACACGACATGGAAGTAAAGCTAGCGGTGGTGATGGAGGATAATGCTAAGCTAAAGGTGAAGCTTGTTGACTTTGAGAGCAGGAGCCGCTGCAACAACGTTCAAATAATCGGGATCCCTAAAAACGCAAAAGGACCTCGCCCCACTACATTCTTCTCAGAAATGTTGCTGGAGGTGTTTGGGAAAGAAGTCCTGAAAACTGCTCCGGAGTTGGACAGAGCTCACTGTGTGCTGCTGCCCAAGCCGGGGCCTGCTGCTAGGCCCCGGCTTGGGCAGCATGCTTACATCACTTCACTGCACACGGGTCGAGGGCTGAGGGGGAATCTCTGGTACAAGGACTCGCCTCTTCACATTGTGGAAGACTACTGCCCAGAGGTCCTTGAGCAACGTTCTGCCTATCGTGGAGTAATCAAAGAGCTGTACAACTGGGGCCTCACGCCCAGTCTCTGCTACCCGACCAGGCTTTTCATTATGACCAAAGGGGGGGAGCGGAAGCGGCTAGCTTCACCCAAAGACCTCAAGACTGCACCAGCCAGCTAGCTAAGAAGCTCTGACTTTTTTTCAGGTGATTTTTGGTCCCTACTTTACATGTGGTGTATTCTCTCACAGGTCCTGCGTTTTGAAATTTGTCCTTTTAACAGTAAAGTTTCTTGCCTTGACATATATTCTTAATTAACATTCCGAGGATGTTTATTTTTTATGTGTTTCTCTCTCTTCTCTCCTCTTTTCTCTTTTTATTGGATTGCATCTGCATACAGTAATATATCCCTTATCACTTCAGTGAGTCTTCATTGACAGGAAGCCTTTTTTTTCTAAGGGGATTCAGGTCCAGTGTCATTGTCAGTATGTGTGGGTTTGTGTGTGTATGTTGTGTTTTTTTTGTGTTTTTTTTTTTTTCTTTCTTCTCTCTCTTTCCCCTGCCTCGTTCCAGCAATAACTTTCATTTTCCAGTGCCTGAATATCAAAGACTTGTTTACAGGCAAGTCAACACATCATAAGGTATGGCTAACACTTAAATGTATATCTTGGAATGTGAGAAGTGTCGGAACTTCAATTAAAGCCAAAAAGGTCTTAACTCATTTACAAAAGCTGAACGGTGACATTATTTTTCACCTGCGTATAAAAGAAGTAATGCGTTTGAAAAGAAACTGAATCAACCAAATATATCATTTAAAATTCAATGCTAAGGCCAGAGGATCTGCTATACTTATCCGTAGTAACGTTTTATTTGAACAACACAAAATCAATCAGATACAGACGGCCGCTTTGTAATTGTATCAGGGAATTTACAGGGCTCTATGGTGGGGCTGGCAAATTTCTATGGACCAAACTTTCAATACAGAAATTCTTCTCTATGATATCAGGATTTGAAAATTACCACCTTATTATTGGGGGGAGATTTTAACTTAGTCCAAGATGTTATACTGTATAGGTCCTCTCCTAAGGCTGCTCCACCAACCAGATCCTCATGTGCTCGCGATGTCTTTAAAACAGAACTAGGGCTGATAGACCCGTGGAAATGCAAGAATCCCACTACAAGAACATTCTTCTTTTTCTTCCATACCCACCAAACTTACAAACGCATGGATTTTTTTCTCATTGATCTTAGACTGCTTTCTGGAATTCAAACCTGTAATTACAATACAATATGGTAAATGGTAAATGGCGTATACTTATATAGCGCTTTCTACCCTCTTACGAAGGCCCAAAGCGCTTTACAGTCACAGTCCCATTCACCCAGTCACACACACATTCACACACTGATGGTGGCTCCGCTGCCAAACACTGGCGCCAACCTCCCACCAGAGGCAAGGTGGGGTTCAGTGTCTTGCCCAAGGACACTTCGGCACATGGGCGTGCAAGGCGGGAATCGAACCTGCAATCTTACGATCATGGGTCGACCGCCGACCGAATGAAATGACGCTGCTGAAATATCTAGAGGCATTCTCTGGGAGGCACACAAGGCCTACATGAGGGGTCAGCTTATAAGTTTGGTCTCCAAATGGAAAAAGAGGAGTCATCTCAAAAGACCAACTTGCTAAATAATATAAAAGATCTTGACAGTAAACACTCATCTAACCCAAATCCCAATCTCTATGCTGAATAAGTGAGACTTCAGACCAATCTTGATTTGACTCAGCTGGTGAAGACCAGACAGAATTTTTTTGAATCTGGCGATAAAGCAGGGAAACTTTTGGCCCATCAAGCTCGGGCTGCAGCAACCTCCAAATTAATTTAGAATATCAAGCGTGAATTGGGTAAAATCATTTCCAATTCCAGCAAAAAAAATGAAGCATTTGCAAAATTCTACTCTGAGCTGTACACCTCCAACTCACCACCTAGCGCTCAAGAGATTTCAAAAGGCGGAATTTCCACAGACAGATGAGGAGGATGCAAAAAGCTTGGGTGAACCGATCACAATAGCTGAAATTCAACTAGCCATCAAATATTTAAATACAGGTAAATCACCTGGTCCAGATGGCTTCTCTGGTGAGTATTACAAAGCCAACTCAGATCTTCTGGCACCAGTCTTAAAGAGATGTACAATGAGGCCTTTTTGAAATCATCTCTTACAAATACTCTGTCTGAAGCAACCATATCCTTGATTCTATAAAAAGATAAAGATCCCCTCCTGTGCAGTAGCTACAGGCCCATCTCGCAGCTTAATGTAGACTTTAAAATCCTTTCTAGACCAGACAGGCTTCATGACTGGGAGCCAGACGGCTCTTTCACCTTGCCTCTCAGCACCAGAAGTCATAGTGTCACTTGACACAGAGAAGGCTTTTGATCGCGTTGAGTGGACGCGTTGAGTGGATGCCTAATGCCCATCGGAGTCAAAGGCTCTCCCGCGCGCTCGCGTGGCACGCGCTCAGTCCTCTTAAACACGCATGCGCCCTGACACAGAAACACATACTCATATAGTTAGTTCATTAGTTAGCTAGTTGTTACTGTTATATGTTAATAAAGAATACTGCGTTGTAGTTATTACTTGTACCGGTAGATTCATTTGCGACGCGGCCGCCGTAGGATTTTGTGTTCGACCGGGGGGGTGGGGGGTGGGGTTCTGACCACGACTCCTGCTGCTTAATAATCATCTGCGTGGCGAAGACGGGGTTTATTAATCTAATTAAAACCTTAGAGCCCAGATATGAGCTGTATTGTTAATCCTTTAGAAAATGGTGCTACTGCCAAGGTGAATGTTTGTCTCCTTTTAGTCTAGACTACAAAGTGTGACTTAAGACACAGCTGGGACATTAAGTAAAGAAGTACAGTAACCTTTCTATTTTGGATAAGTGAAAACAAGTTTAAAATAACGAAATTAGACAAAAACCAGACAAAATTTATATAAAACAAGACACAATTATTTAATCACAAGTCCAAAAAGGGAGTAAGAAGAAAAATCTTATACTTAACTTTGATTCCAAGAGTGTGCTCATTTATTTATTATTCATCCCAGAAATGGGGGTTACATTTGTCTTGGGTTTGATTAAATAAAAGCAATATTTGCTTGAACTTATCTGCCGTTTGTACTTATTGCTTTCCTTAAGTAGGGTGGGCAGAAAAAAAAAATCGGGAAAAAATCGGAAATCGAATTAAAAACAATAAAATCTGAGATTTTATTTTCAGGCCATATCGCCCAGCCCTACGTTAGCATTAGCCGTCCTATGGGAAATTCCATTATACAGCGGGGAAAATAAGTATTGAACACGTCAACATTTCTCTCAAAAAACACATTTCTAATCGAGCTATTGACACGAAATTTTCACCAGATGTCGGCACCAACCCAAGTAATGCACACATAGAAAGAAATCCAAACATTTATGTCCATAAATGAAGTTATGTGTAATAAAGTGAAATGGCACAGGGAATAAGTATTGAACAAGCTTACTGAAATGTATTTAATACTTAGTACAAAAACCTTTGTTGGTGATTCCAGCCTCAAGACGCCTCCTGTATGGAGAAACCAGTGGAATACATTGCTCAGGTGTGATTTTGGCCCATTCATCCACACAAACTGCCTTCAAATCTTCAAGGTTCTGGGGGTCTCTTCTGTGAACCCGGATCTTCAGTTCTTTCCAAATATATTCAATTGGATTCAAGTCTGGTGATTGACTGGGCCGTTCTAGCAGCTTTATTTTCTTTCTCTTCAACCAGTTGAGTGTTACCTTGGCTGTGTGCTTGGGTTGGTTGTCTTGCTGAAAGATCCACCCTCTTTTCATCTTCAGCAGCCTGGCAGATGACAGCAGATTGTGATCAAGAATGTCTCCATACTTTTCTCCAGTCATTATTCCTTCAATGATATGAAGTCTACCAGTACCACATGCTGAAAAACAGCCCCACGCCATGATGCTCCCACCTCCAAACTCGACTGTTGGTATGGTGTTTTGGGGGTGATGTGCGGTGCCATTTTTCCTCCAAACATGTTGTGTCTTATGACATCCGAAGAGTTCAATTTTGGTCTCATCTGACCAGAGTATCTTCTCCCAGAATGTCATGGGTTTATCCAAATGTTGTGTGGCAAACTCCAAACGAGCTTCAACATGCTTCTTCTTCAGAAATGGAGTCTTGCGTGGTGTGTGTGCATGGCGGCCATGGCGGTTGAGTGCATTACTTATTGTTTTCTTTGAAACAACGGTACCTGCTGATTCCAGGTCTTTCTGAAGCTCTCCACGAGTGGTCCTGGGCTGTTGGAGAACCCTTCTGATGATTGTTCTGACTCCTCTGTCTGAAATCTTGCGAGGAGCACCTGGCCGTGGCAGGTTTATGGTAATGCCGTGTTCTTTCCACTTCTGGATGATGCCCCCAATGGTACTCACTGGAACTTTCAGAAGTTTAGAAAATGCGCCTGTAACCAATGCCTTCAGTGTGTTTTGCAACAATAAGGTTGCGTAGGTCTTTGGACAGCTCTTTGCTTTTACCCATCATGCAATGCTTCTTGTCTAACACCTTGCTGGTGAGAAACCTTTTTAAAAGGCATCAATCAGGACTATACCAGCTGATATTACTTTGCACTAATAGGGGGCAGGTTAACCTTCTGAATACTGACAAACTCCAGCTGCTTACTTGGCTTGCCAGACCTTTTTACCCCTCCTTTTCTTCACGTGTTCAATACTTATTCCCTGTGCCATTTCACTTTATTACACATAACTTCATTTATGGACATAAATGTTTGGATTTCTTTCTATGTGTGCATTACTTGGGTTGATGCCGACATCTGGTGAAAATATTGTGCCAATAGCTTGATTAGAAATGTGTTTTTTGAGAGAAATGTTGACGTGTTCAATACTTATTTTCCCCGCTGTATGTTAGCATCAAGCTAGCAGACTTTCTTTAATTTATTTAACCTTTATTTACCCAGGAATTGTCCCAATGAAATTAAGAATCTCTTTTTCAAGGGAGTCCTGGCTAGCCCTTAAGTGATGGGGAGTTTGTAAAAGAATGTATGCTGAAAGTAGCTGACATTGTTTGTCCTGAGCAAAAGAAAACGTTTTAAGAATTTGAGTCTGTCAAATGATGCAATTACTAGACGAGTAGAAGACCTGGACAGCAACCTCCAACAACAACTGGGAAAACATCTGGAGGGCCTGGTTAACTGTACAAATGACACTTGGTCATTAAAGTTATTAAAAACAATTTTTTCTGTTTATCTATTTTTTTTCCCACCAAAATTGGCCCCCACTCTAATGTCAAGTTCCTAATTTGGTCTTTTGCTACAAAAACTTTGAGAACCCCTGCTGTAGATGTATCAGGGTATGTTAGTACTGTTTCATGAACCTTCCAATTGTATTTTGTAAACTGTTTAGCAGTTCTACAGTTGTACACCGGGATTGTTTCAAAGCGTTATCTCGCCAAATCTCAAGACTGCTGTGAGGTCACTGAAAAATGAAATGCATAAAAGATCGATCTCTACTTTTTTGGATCGATTATTGATTTATTAAGCCTAAATCGATTCAGCCGCTGCCAAGCTCGGGGGGTTCAAGGCTCCTGAGGGACAACAACTCATGGAGGGGGGAACAGCTCCAGCCACCACATCAGTGCTTCATCACAAAGACAAGGAAAGCCGCTGTCTGTTTGGACGCCATTCAATGTCTATTGTCCACTCCTCCCATGACCACGTTCTCTGTAGAAAACACTGCTGGGGGGTTTAGACCTGGCTACTCCCTCATCAACCCAGTCCTGCCTTATGTTCTACACCTTTGTTCAAGTTTGATTTGCATTCACACTCAGCACTTTTTCAAGTGAATCAAACCAGACTGCCTGGAAAACTCCAAATACTTACTTCTGGGCAATGCTGCTCAATAAGGATGGTCCTGCTAATCCTCTTATTGAGCAGCATTGATCTCCATGGGACATTATATACCTCAGGTGCCTTCAGTTCTGCACTAAAGGCAGTTGTTTTAGCTCCTTCTAATACGAGGCGCTTCAGTTGTTGCACGAGAGCTCAGGTGAACTTTCATACTCGTCATGAAAGCAAACTATCCAAACCAACGCCTCTGGGGTGAATCAACGGTTATTAACAGTAATCTTGCTTCATCACTTACTGGAAAAACTTGAAGGCTTTGACGGTTCCCCCAGTGTTGGAAAACAGCAGCCGAAGGTCTTCCTCAGTCACGTCCTGCCTGTAGAAAAGAAACAGTCAGATCCAGAAAAAGCATCACAGTCAGTTGACTCAACACAATGTTGGGCTTTAAACATGACGTTTCCTTTTATTTGCAATCCCTCTTGTCAAAAGACATAAAACAGATGATAGAAATATGAAATAGTCTATCCCTTTCCCATCAGGGGTCGCCACAGCGAAACAACCTCTCACTTGAGGACGAGTTGCATGGTTAACTTGGCAATGTTTTACGCTGGATGCCCTTCCTGACGCAACCCTCTGAATTCAACTGGGCTTGGGACCGGCACAGAAGCGGAGAGGGGAATAGGGAGCAGCCCGGATTTGAACCCTGGTTTCACGGATGGAAGGTGCTGCAAACCAGTACAAGCTAAACTGGCTCCCAGAATTCTGAAATGGTAAATGGATGAAATGCAATGAAGTGCTATTAGCAGCCACTAAAACACAGAAAACAGCCATCAACATTGACTTTAAAACAACAGCACATTTACTGATGAGCTCCTTTCTCTGTTCTGATGTCCACAAACAGCAACAGCTTCCATGTGAGTCTGAACAACCAGCATGCAACAGGAGGAAAAGCTTTCAGTCACATCACAGTACAGTCTATAAAACACACACTCACCTGAAAACACCTGTATGTGTAGGTTTGGACATGGAGCGCTTGCGTGTGCGTTTGCATGTGTAGTTCTGGGTGGTTATGCACAAGAATGCAGCCAATAAACCAGTATTTCCCCCATTGACAACATTGAACCTTAGACAAAGGTTTCCTCTCTTTACCCTCTTTCTTCTTTCTAATGTGTTCTCTCTCTGCACATCTGCCTCACTCTCTCTCTTCTGCAGAATCCCAAACAGAACTAAGAATGTATCGGAGCTAGGAACTGTCTTCAGTTCCTCAAACTAAAGATTCATTTCAAATACAGGGGTTCATATAAATGTACACCTGGTTTGTCAATGGCATAAAAACAGAACCCTGCCGATAAAAATAAAGGAGGCTCTCAGCTTGTGTCAGCTCAGCTGCTGGACACCATTTACAGGGAAAAAAGGGGGGTTGTGACCAGATGGGCCAGAGGCCACAGAACGTACACCGGGCGGCCGGTTTACAGCCGGGACTGGTCACCTTCTAGCTTTGGATGATGAAATCTTTCTTTTGTTTTAGCTCAGGGGGCACACCGGGGTATTTGGGCTCATAGTGCAGCAGTTTTCTAATACCCTGGACACCAGCAGAGCTGGGGAGCACAGCAGAGATGGAGGGGCTAAATCTCCTGTCATCTGCCACTCATTGATAAGGGGTTCAAATTCCAAACTAGGATGCCTTTGTCTTTGTGTATAAGACACCTAATCCTACATTGCAAGTAGTCTGTAAGTTGCTACAACTAGGAGTTTTTAGATCATAGAGATGATGGAATCCCACTGTCAGCAAACAGTGGGGACCAGGAGAGAAAAGGTTCCATTCATGTGTCATTTAGTCTGTGACTGCTTAGCTGGATACCTACAGGACGTTGGACAGATGAAGAGTGGCAGATGGTGGGAAAATGTTCTGGAAGTTCTTGGAGCCAGGTTTCTTGAAGCGATGGAGGGAAGAGTTGGTGAAGTCCTTGGTCAGGCCCTGGTCGTCCAGGCCGTCACGCGGTAGAGCCACTGACTGGTGCTTGGACAGAGTGACTCGGATTATCTTCCCGTACTTCTTCTGTCCATTCAGGTGGCTCATTGCTTGAACAGAGAAAAGAAAACCACGATGACGGAACGTGTGAACAGTCTAGAGTAGGGGTGTCAAACTCTAGGCCTTGAGGGCCGGCCTCCTGCCGGTTTTCCAGAGATCCTGCCTAAATTTGCTTCCGTCATCAGGTGGGTTTGGCCGATAAAAAGCTAAAATAGCAGGTTACTTGGAAAACATGTATGACAGCAGGCCTCGAGGCCTGGAGGTTGACAACTGTGGTCTAAAGTAGCAGCAAACACCTCAGTTACATTCTAGGGACGAAGAAGGTATGAGGATAAAGCAGGGTCAGGGTTTGCCCCTCAGATGACAAATCTTTAATGTCGGAGGAGCTGAAGAACTCACCAAGCTGGGCCTGGCTGGGGTCGCACATCTGAATCAGAGCACTGTCCTTCTTGTTGTAGAGGATTTTCACCCTCTGGACATCCCCGTACACCCCTGCGGTGGAACCGCGGCCCAGGAGGGGAGGTGGACACAAAGCAGACCGTCAGCACAAACCAATGCAGACCAAACAGGAAAGTATTGACTCAAAGCAAGAAAAGAGAAAACATACAAGAGACTAACAAGCTATGAGAGTGAGAAGAGTAGAAAAAGAAGAGAGTGTCCCCCATTCCCCCCACCCCGTCTACATAAAGAAATATAACGCTGTGTCAGGCGGCTAAACATAGAAACAACATGCAAACTCCAGCTTAACTGTACGTTAAGACTCCACGGTCACTTTTAGAGCATAGCAATGAACATTAAGCACTAAACAGGAAGCTCAATGCCTACAAACGATTAAGAGAAGCTAAAGAGTGTTAATCCATACAAATATGCCTGAGTCAATATTTCTAATCAAACATAGGCCTCAAAGATCGAAGCCAAACAGAGTGAAAGGAGAGAAAGAGGGAGAGAGGAGAGAGAGAGCCAATGATAACATACCGAAGAGGGTAAACAGACTTTGGGGCGTAACCATCTTTAGAGGGAGAGAAGAGCAACAAGCAGCGTGAGACAGGTAGAGAGGTAGGAGAGTCGGAGCGGAGCGGAGGTAGAGATGGACAGATCGATCCAGAGCGGAGGTAGGTAGGTAGGAGGGATGGTGGTTTGTGTTTTCCCCCCGCAAAGGTCATGGAGGAGGGGGAGGAAACATTGGCCGTCATGGCAGGAAGGGGGAGGTCGGTTAATATGGGAGCCAGAAAGGATGACCATGTGAAATTATTTTAAAAAATGAGGGAGGAGAGGAGGAAAGATAGAGGAAGGTAGAGAGGGGGTGGGGGGCAGATTGAAAGGGAGGCAGACGCACATTTGAAAATGGAAAAAAAAAATCAAAGCAGGGGGAAAAGGGGGACAAAAATAAAATATAGGTCAGTACGTTAGAATAATGCAGCTAGTTTGGTCAAAGATTATGGCTTTAGTCCATTTTGGCTTTAGCAAAACAGCCAAAAGATCGCATCCTGGACAGGTATGGGAGGGGGGCAAGGGACAAAATCATGATCAAATCAACAGCATCAAATCAGAACCGTGGGGTAAAAGAACATGCAGCAGGTCAGCAGAGGGGAGGTCATGCAGTTCAGGTGAGTCTGCAGCACATGCAGGACCGCATGCAAGTTTCACACAAGCTTCAGGACACTATGGCTCTGGCACTGTCCCATCTGCAGCAACACACAGTCAAAGATGAGCAGAGACACAAATGAGGCGTCACACAACCCAAACACTGCAGAGGAAACAGACGGAGAGCAGACGTTTGTTCCTGCGTCAGGACACAACAACAGACAGGTGAGGAGCTCACAGAGAAAACAGGAGACACAGTTAGCCAGGTGAATTGAGTTTGGCGAGAGGAGAGAGGCCAAACATCGGGACAGGACGGGAAGCTTCTCACACTCTGAACACAAAGACAGCAGACGCAGTCAGACACAAACAGATGATTAACAACACAGGAAAACAGAAGGTTTGAGTTCCAGTCTGCTGCACGCCACTACAGTTTAGGCTCCGCCTCCACAAGACCTTTACATTTGTATTAGGGTTAAACTGACCATGACTAAAATGTCTGCATGTATGGTTCCTGATGAAAAAGACATTTAAGGTTTATTTGTTGTGTCTTTAAGCTAAAGAGCCACTTCAATGAAAATGGTGTCTATAGTATTCTGACACGTTCTTGTGGCATTTTCTCATGATTGAGGACACGCTTTGAGGAAATTAAGATGCATTTCTAAATATTTTTTATTCAAATCCTTGTGAAACAGGAGCAGCTGAAAAAAAGCAGATTGAAATGGAACGTATTTGTGATGTAGAAAACATGATGGGCGGGCAGCAAGACCCCCGCCCTGAGCTCTCAGCAACACAGAAGGGTAAAGGGGGGGTCCCGGTCCCACCCACAACCAAGAGGTGATTTTCATTTGAATCAACCGATAAATAAATCATTTTTAATGCAATTTACCGGTAAGAAACGAGGTTTGATCCTTTGAGAGGATTCATGAACTGAACAGCAGAGAACGTAAAGTGCTGCTAAAGAAACTCATCTAAAAGCAGGAAAACAGACTCTAAGCATAAAGAAAGGGGGAGGGACAGAAACGAATGGGTGGATGTGGCGCCTGGGGGGGGAGGGGGGGTCTATCATGATGCTGCCTTCAAGTGACTCACCTCCTCGTTGAGGTTGCTGGCGAGCAGGACCCCCCCAGATCCTGCTTGTCCGGGGAGGGCCACCCTACCCGCTGCAGCGGCTGCTGCTGCTGCCGCACTCAGGGGGTTCAAGGCTCCTGGTGGGAGGGACAACACAATCATGGGGGGGGGGACAGCTCCAGCCACCACATCACAGCTTCATCACACGCCGTTCTGTGTCTCCTGTCCACTCCTCCCATGACCACGTTCTCTGTAGAAAGGACTGCTGGGGGGTTTAGACCTCGCTGGCTACCATTTCTACAGCTGTAACATAATATCTCTTCAGCTCTCAGAGCCGTCCAGAGACATAGACATTTGAAAACACACAGAAAGACATAAAGACGTCTGCATGGACTAAAACTATTCCAGCTTTGTGAACACTGCAAACAAAAAATCCATAAAATTAAATTTCTCTTTCCTACAGTTTTTTTTAATTCTCGTACCATCTTATTCTCTGACCCCTCCCTCTGTCCCTCTTCAGACATTGGTCCTAATCTGCAAACATTTTAAATTAGCTGTCCGTCAGATGCTCCTTATTGTCACTCCACCAAAAATGCTAACCTTTGTGCCTGTGGGGCTACATCGTCAGAGGACCATGTTAGACATTTAACTAACACTCACTACAAAACTTTGATGTGCTTTTAACTAACGAGAAGTAGGGCATAGATCCCCACTGTATTAAATGTCCCCCCCCCTTCGAAGCAGAAAACCACGTCAGCAGTGCAGCGCTGAGGCTGAATAGCTCCACTGTTACTGAGTGGACAATGCAGCTGTCAGGAATCCCAACTATGAACAAGAAGAGTGCTACCAGGAGATGAAAGTACCTGGGATCTTACAGAGGAGGGGGGGGGAGTCTTTGCTGAGGGCAGCAGCCACACTGGGGTCCAGAGTGGGCTGACTGTCACCTGCTGGCAGCTCCGGTCTGCTGTAGTCAGGACTCTTATCATTGTTGTATTTCACATTCAGGTTAACCAGCTTAGAGAAGTCAATGCGCAGAGTGCAGCATGAGTTGTAGATGTTCTGACCATCCAGTGCCTGAAAAAAGACAAACGATGACGGAGAAGCAGCTCCAAAATGAGTCCAGCAAGCTGCGTCTCACTAGTTTGGCGTGCTGTGCCTGGACGGGATCACTGTACTGCAGAAGAGCCTGGAACTGGTTGTTCTTGGTGAAGGTGATGATCTTCATGACGGTGCCAAACTTTGAAAATATCTGCCAAAACAAAGACAGGAGCAGTATTACTAGCTGAGCATGTGTTAGTGCCATTGAAAGCAGGCTTTTTGCCCACCTGCTGCAGCACTTCCAGGGTTACGGGGTAGAACATGTTGTCAATGATGATCCGCAGCACAGGGCTGGACGCTGCAGCTAGAACGTCCTGCACCTCCGAGCTCGGGGGTTGGACGGCTGAGACCGCCTGCAGCACTGCCTGAGTCCGCTGTGGTCAAACAGCACATGATTCTGAACATCTCTGGACCAGAGAGCCCCTATCTCATGGGGAAAGGGACTATGACTGCTCAGGGAATGGAGAAGGGAAGGCTTTCTGAGGAAACACCCATGTTCCAGCTGCACACAGTGCATCTGCAAAGTTTTGTTACAGCTTTTTCCATTTAGATTTGCACCAAACATCCCATAGGGACATGTGGGGCAGCGGAAGGGCGGTTGACCTCTGATAGGAATATTGCAGGTTCGATTCCCACCTTGCCGCCCATGTGTGGAAGTGTCCTTGGGCAAGACACTGAACACCACCTTGGTGGAAGGTTGGCACCAGCGGAGCCGCCACCAGTGTGTGGATGGGTGAACGGGACTGTGACTGTAAAGCGCTTTGGGCCTTCATGGGAGGTAGAAAGCACTATACAAGTAAACGCCATTCACCATTTTAAACGTGGAAAAATATTTGAAGATGTCTGCAAATGTGCTCAAAAACCTCAGAAATGACACATATAGTCAGCTTTTGAGGAAAAAGGCTGTAGAAATGTAGCTGCAACTACATCCATGAGTCTTCCTGAGTGGGAATCCACAAGCCTTGCTCTCATCTTTGACCAGTCCTTTTTCCAAGCTCCAATAGATTGGGACGTGAGCGCCAATGCACAGCTATTTTTAGATCTCACCAGAGATATTCAGACAAATTCACGTCTGAGCTCCGACTGGACCGCTCAAAGACACTTGGGGGGGTCCAGGCCTCTGAAACCTTGGCAGTAAGCTTTGGGTCATTTTCTCAATGGAAGATAGTCTATGGCTCCAGTCCAGCATAGTGTGGATGATGTGGAGCTGTTTGCACAAAGGACATTGGTGTACATTGCTGGATGTATCCTTATTAATCCTCACAGTTCTGGTTGGTAAAAATGATGCAGTCACCACAAAAACGGGACCGATTTCTCTTTCATGGCTGATTGTCCTTTTGGTCCCTTCTGGCACCTTAAAGAGTGGCTGCCATGCATCTTGAGCTGTGGAGGGTTTTTCCTCAGGCTGCTCAGCTATCCTGGCCTGATTGGAGGTGGCTTGCTGCAGAGATGGTTTTCCTTCTGGAAGGCCTTCTTCTCTCGACAGAGGAATGCTGGAGCTTTGAAACATGGGCCATCGGGTTCTGACTAAGCCCTGACAACAGCTTTGGTTCAAAACCCTCAAACTATAGATGATGTGCTCAGTGAGGCCTCTAAGGCACCTCACGTATTGAGGGTAAAGAGGAAGAACTCACTGAACATTTGCTTAAGGGGAGTGTTTACAAACCCACGAGGCATGCATGCAAAGAAGTAGAGAGTTTCATTGACTGCAGATAAAACCAGTTCAGCTGCCCTTTAGCTTCATATGATTCTGATTCCCACTGACCTGCCTGGCAGCATCAGTTTTGAGCTCTTTGTGGTTGGAGAACTGAACATAGACGGGGGAGTTCCGGACGTGTGGAGGAACCGTGTTGTAATAGTTCACCATTGTGATGGCTGCCTCCTCTGTTCCCATCTCCAGGAAGGCCTGCAAGGAATAAAGCCAGAGCTCACTGACAACTTCACTCCTCACCACAACACTAGAGATCAAGACACAGATGGTTGTTTCTGTTTGTCAGGGTGTCTCAGCTGCTTGGTGCTATGGCCCCTTCATCCTCTGCTCTGCCTCAACAGAATGCAGGAACGTTTGTGCACCACCCTCATCAGTCCCTATTGCACGCTTCTTCAGCAATTTACAAGCCCAAGAGAATCCGTTTGGTTGGAGAAAACATCGGTCAACTGTGACTTTTCTACCAAAAATCTCTGCTGCTTAACCCATTTAGTGCCTGCTCAACCAAAGGGTAATGCATCCTAGGAAGCTTTATTAAAAAGATTGTGTTTCACTCCATCGAGGTAATAGGCAGCAGGAAAAACCTTTTTCTTTTTTCTTTACTTGTCTTGGTTGGGTGAATGTTAAAGTCGCACTCCAATCATCTTCTGATCTATTCTCTAAGTGTTCCCGGTTGTCTTTTAATTCATTCAATTCAATTCAATTTATTTGTGTAGCCCAAAATCACAACAATCATCTCAATGGGTAATTTTAGTGAACATAAAACCATGAATACATAGAATTCAATAGGAAAATACTAAACTGACTTAACTAAACTGGGCCTCCCTGACCTTAGACCCTCCTTCTCGGTAAGGAAAACATTTATGATTAAATAATGACGTTTTTAACACAAAATATAATAAAAAGTAAACATTGTAATTTCCCAGGACACAGTTTCTGCGGCAGAAGTTCATTTGACTTTTATCTCAGAGTGTTGGGCGGGACAGTTAGAATGGAAGTAAGCCTCCACTTATTTCCCATCATCCCTTTGTCAACATTCTCTGCTCCTAGCTTACAGCTCCTCACACCCCACACTCAACATCAGCGGTGCAACAAAATGGTGAGCAATCTCAGATCCATCCACCCGTCCAGTTCTGATCCAGATTCCAGCTCAGACCAGGAAAACAAAGTCGTTCATGGATCTGTTGGTCTGACTGAGGATGATCAGAAAGAGACGAGGAGGAGCAGAGCAGGACGACTGTCGACTGTAGTTTGAACGCCACCTTTTTTCATTTGCTCCTGATTCACCACAGTTAGGATACAAGAAAAATTTAGAAATGCAGATTGAATGTTAATGTTCTTTATGTATGTCCAACATTATAAGAAAAATGCTACAAGAACATGTTAAAACACCAAAAACACAGTTTCATTGAAGTGAGTCTTTAACTGAGACTATTGACAATTTAACACTCCCATGTTTCATAAATGATTTTTACTTTGTTTTATTTACTTGATAAAACTTCAGGGAAATATTCCTTAATGTACATTGTTTTGACCTTATACGACAGTATAGTGCCAAAAAATCCCTGCACTTTTTTGACAAGGATAAGTCATTTATTTTAAGTTTTGCCAGAGATCTCTATTTAAAAAAACTCATCAAATCTGCTGCTAAACCTGTTACTCGCTGAACTGCTAGGAGCTATTTATTTACTTGTTTTCTAAATAAATTAACTGTTGGTGTTTGTATTATTCTAAATTTTGATGCCAATATTTTCACTTCAACTGCAGATGATTAGCTCCAAATATCAGTTATTGGCCTTCTGGACTACTACTAATCAGAATCGTTTCGGCCTTGAGAAGAACATGTTGGATGATCTCTAAACTGGAGCCAATGTTTCCTATCCGTTAAGAAGTCGTGCATAAACACAGCGAATCTGTGTGGACAGACAGAAGCAGCTGTCAGTCAGTCAGTCAGTCAGTCAGTCAGTCAGTCAGTCAGTCAGTCAGTCAGTCAGTCAGGTTCAGTGACACCAACATGGAACAAAGCAGCTGTATCCGACAGGAATCTAACAGACAAATGTCATGTTATCTTCTACAGACAGTACGCTTTTGTGATGAGCTGCTGGCAAGTTTCTGATGCACCTCTAGATAGTGAGAATAAGTGTTTTCCACATCCTGCTGAGGCCTGAGAAAAGGACTAGTGTCAGACGGAGCTGTCAGAGACGTCCACTTACCTGGTTCTTCCCCCTCAATGTCAGGATGTTTGTGACTTTGCCAAAAGGTAGACCCAGAGCCAGGACTTCTGCGTCCATCGCCTCAGTGGGCAGCCTCCTGATGTGAATCACACGAGACGGCAGAGCCTCCTCCACCCTGAGCTTTTTGCTATCGCTGCCGGTGGACGCTCCATCTACAACGACGGCGCAGGCGGACAGTGAAATGTGAAATACAAAACTTCTCACTCCAACACCTCCAGGACTCCATCAGTAATCAGCTTTACTTCTACAGCATATCATGTAGCATGAGCCACACTCTTGATCACCTTATAATATATAAAGCACAACACACAGAGCAGTGGTTCAAACGTCTAATATTTGTTACAACTGGGCCTGCACAAATGAATAGCAAAGTTATCGTTATCCCGACATTAAGCTGTGCAATACACATACTGAAAAGAAATCGCAATAAATGGAACCTTAACTGTGCTGAAACAATCTTATGGCAGCTTAAAGTATTTAACAAATCAAATAAATGCATTTATGCATGTGACCAATCAGATGGATGCCTTTCATGTTGGATGTTTGCCTCCTATGCAGACGAGGGTTGACTCTTATTTAAATTAAACCTGCAGTGAAATGGAAAACGTTTTGTTTCGCTATTTGTTCATGTATCACACGTTCTATCGTCATCACAATTTTGATCACTAATATTGCGAGTTTTCCTCACATCCTGCAGCCCTAATTACAGCTCTTCAACCTTTACTTTGTAGTGTTTGCACAGTAAAGCCCTGATCAGGCGGTTACTTTAACAGAATGTGGTAAACACGGTAACCTTAGCTGTCTGCCGTTAACTTTTCTCCTGGCATGGACATCATATCTGGAGTGCGTGGCTTCATGTTCTCTGCTCAGTGGGTGAGCTGGACTAATATGAATGTCTGTGGGCGACTCCCTGAGAAACAACACTGCTGCCATTCCGGCAACGCTGAACGATTATTTGCTTCTCCATTTTCCCCACCGCGACTATCTGCAGCCCCACTTTTAATTGGCACAGTATCAGTCAGGAGATAAAAGGAGCACATCATTTCTGAGAAACATTAATGCAAAGGAGGACTTTCTTCTCAGGGAAAATATTGAAACAGATCAATAAACATGATAAAAAAAAAGATGTGGCGCAGCGGCTTCTTCATGGATCACCACAAACATGCTTCCACTATCTGCATCAAAGCCTTCCTGTTTTATGGAGCCATTATTTCTGGACAGTGGTTCATTTTAATCTGACCTTCATCTCTGCCAGACTGCACTTCCCTCCCCACATCCCAGAGTTAGACACGTCCTGGGGGGCACATTCCCCCGATGGACAGATATGAACTACCGTCAAAATGGTGATCCTTAAAGTTCAAACAGCTGAACACCAGTCTTTAGGTCCTGATGACCCTTGTGGTCTGTTTCGGCACAGATCTGGAGGACGCAGAATCTCTCATGGTCGACTGGTTTCACCTCCTGGACATATGTCTGAGTACAGCAGCTTCCTGAGTCCTGCCAGATGGAACCGTCTGCTCACAACCACAGCAGTCCTCAACTTGTGCTGTCCGTTTGGAAGAACTCGTGAGATCAGGAGTTTTCTAGGAATGTTTATCTTGTCTTTTATTCTGAAAATCTCCCCATTTCCTCAGAATGAGAGCTGATCCCACAGCTGTCATTTCTAGCAGCGTGGCCGAGCCTCAATATTCAGCTGGAGCTTCCACGCTCATGGACTGAAATGAGAGCTTTCACGCAGCAATGACCCACCACCGCACTTCATGGAGGTCCAGTTAAGCCCCTCCCTCTGTGAGGCTGGTTGGAACAAACTCACCACTTCTAGTGCTCAAGTCAGAGTTGGAATTGTTGTACATACTCAGCTCAGCAGATCCTCTCTGTGGACACACAGGAGAAAACAGTGAGCAGCCAGGATAACAAAGCAGGAAGCACAGAGCAGCAGAGCTCTGTGAAGACAGTTTAGGGAGTAGAAGGAGGAGGAGTCTGTGCAGAGCAGCAGCAAACTGTGATCCCACGCCTCTGCCGCTGCTTCCACTTTAATCTGGCTGAATTGAGGATGTCAGGAAGTGTCATTTCAACAGGAGCTCCAGCGGGTCCCAGCAGGCCTGCTGATGCTGCCGGGAGCGCTGTGGCCTTAAACCTGACTGATGGGATGACGAGCAGCGCGGCTGGGGAGCCATTTCAAACACAACTTTATAATAGCTCTGAACACCCCCGCCCCTGTTCCCGTCTGCCTGAAGTGTTCGTCTGCCTCCTACATTCTTTATAGTTATGATAAACCTGCCGCTGTCAGGTCTCCTACAGCACCATGACACAAATAAATTGAAAGGGTAATAAAGTTGTCTGACTTTAGCCACGCTGTGAGCACAAAAAGCAGAATCCAGGATTTCACAGACTCAGCTTTGCTTCCAACAGCTGGCAGCCATCTTGCTTTTTTACCTTTGACATTAAAATGATGATTGAATAAAAGCCCCCATATGCCTTGATGACGATTGCATTTTCCTTCCAGGTAAATGTTTTAACTTGTTTCTCTCAGACCAAACAGCAGCTGGAACTGAACAAATGAGGTTAGCAGCATATTTCCACCTGCCTCTGTAGTGAGGAGCTGTTCTTCCTTATTCCTTCAAAGCTTTTTTATTCCTCTGAAAGGTCTGTTTGTAGCATCCATGCTTCAAGCATGCACCTTTCCATGTAGATGTCCTTTCTGTTCTCAGTCTGGACTTCAGCAGAACACTGGAGCATGAGAGAGCTCATGACTATGCAAGATTAGACATTTAGACCAATGAGAACCTTTTCCTTAAAGGAAAAATAAAGACTGTTCGTCCAATGATCGAAGGGTTGGCGGTTCGATCCCCGCTCCCACCAGCCAAAATGTCGTTGTGTCCTTGGGCAAGACACTTCACCCTCCGTGCCTCCAGTGTGGCTCCACTGGTGTGTGAATATGTATGAATGATCCCGGTGATGGTCAGAGGGGCCGTAGTCGCGAAATGGCAGCCACGCCTCTGTCAGTCTGCCCCAGGGCAGCTGTGGCTACAACCGTAGCTACCATCACCAAGTATGAATGAGGAGTGAATGAATAATGGACACAATGTAAGCGCTTTGGGTTCCTTGAAAAGCGCAGATAAATCCAATCCATTATTATTATTATTTCCTTTGATTAAAGGGCAGTGTTCTGGTGTCGGTAGGAGCATCTGGTCAGACTGTAACAATATCATGTGATGTTCAGTGATGGGTCTACAGGGTGATGCCACCAGTCTTTGCAGAATTTAAGTCGATATTGTCCTCAGCAGAAAGCTTTTTCTTTTCTGCTGTCTGTCAGAAAAATGCTGACGTCACTTCTGCGAATATGAAGTTCTCACAACACGACTCAAACCTGTACAGCAGTGAAGAAACCTCAGAAAAAAGGGCCGACCTCCTCAGACTGCAGGTGGATCTTAGATGGTTCTGAAGAATGGGTGCAGGAGGCAGAGTGGACTGCTGAACAGTGGCTAAGCAGCTCTTCTATAGACTAGCAGAAGATTGAAACGGCAGTAACCTGAGCTGAGGAATGCTGGTCTGGTCATTTCAAAGAGAAAAGGAGGTTTGCAGCAGCAGCATGAGGATTTCCCCCAAACTCCTACAGGGAGCTGCTCCTGAGTCACCACTCCTGTTGGTGTGGTGAATGAAACGCAGAAAAGCTGCAGATGTCTGAGCAGTGTCTGACTTCACAAACAGCAACGAAGAATCACTTGTTCTGCATTTAGGAAACATTTCAAAACACCTGGAGCTTCATCAACTCTAAAAGAAATTGGCAAATTTACATTTTCCTCCACTTTCTTTGACTATTGCAACATCTAGGTTTGTAGCTGCTTACCTGTGAGGACAACATGTTTTTGTCCTTTTAATGTCTTGACTGCAAATCAAACTTTTCCCCTTGAGTTTGGGGTGAAGTAAAAAATAAAGACAAAACACAAGAAGAGAACTTACTTTCATTCCAACTGCAATGTCTCCAACACTGAAAGACAAAAACATCTGGATTTAGTTACAAACTTAACAAACCAAACTGTTGACCAACTATTCAAGAACATCCAACTATAAACTTAAAGGGCCTCCATCCTGCTTTTCTAGAGCCTTTCAGAGTAAACCATAGCCATGTATGACATCATATATTACCTTTAGCAAACTACAAAACCATTTTTTAATGAAATGTGAGTTATTTTCGCAGCTCATTTTGCTACTGACATCAACCTAGCGCCAGCCTCGGCAGTGTGTCTGCAATCAGCATCCAAACATGAGCAGGGATGGATGATTGGATGGATGAGCGTATTCTGCATCTAAACAGGAAGTGTTTTCTCCAAAAACCTAAAGCTCCACAGAGAAAGTGGCTGTCAGCCTGGGGGCGGTGTTGGCAGCACAGACTCTTCCTGGAAGGGGCGGTTCCTCACTTTGTGAGGACCCACTCGTTTGTGTAGATTGAGAGGGGCTGGTGCTCAGAGATCAAAATACCACTTTGGGTTTGTTTTGTTTTTTTGTGAGGGATTAACATTTTAACACACTTAAAAGTTCAAAAAGTTGCTTTGGCATGATATAGGCTAGGGCCGCACCATATGAGGGAAACTTACAACATTACTGATCAGAATTGCTCTGATGATATCACTTGCAACACTTGAGCAAAAAGCAAAACAACCAAAAGGAGCATTTCCATTTCACTGCAACAGTTTAATTTAAATAAGAGTCAACATAACTTAAACTAAACTCCAAATGACCCTCGTCCATATAGGAGGTCAACATCTGACATAGAAATGTCCACCTGAATGGTCAATGACCTGAAGGCATCCATCCCATTGGTCAAATGCACAAATGGATTTATTTGATCCACTAAATACTTCAAGCTGCCATAAGATTGTTTTAAGCACATTAAAGGAAACCATTTATTGCAGTTTCTGCCGCTTGATATCGTGATAACGATACATTTATTTACTGTGCAGGCCTAGTATACAATTAATATACAATTAACAGAATGAGAAACACCTGAGTGGATGCTGTAAACATTTACAATAGGTCTCTACATTCATTTTGTTTTGTTAAGATTAAAATCAGTCATAAATTCAGACAAGTTGTCAGTTTTCCCTCCAGAATAAACTTTTAAAAGTTCAATCAACATTTATATTTACTGCTACGTCATATTTCGAATAAGCCCTGCACTTGAGGATATGATTATTGTTTGCTCATTTCTCTGTTATTTTATTCAAAATTTCTGTCAACATTGAACTGCAATGGAGATCTATTACATGTTTTAAATGTAATTTGCACTCAAGATAACAGTTACTTCTGTTTAAGAAAAAACAGTTAAGGGAATATTCAATTACATGCAATATGCATGTTTCAAATGTACCTAAAGACATGCTGCAAATGTGAACTACATAAAGGCTTGCATCTATATTTGCTTAAATATACTGTTGTCCTGTGTAAAGAATGTCAGCCCCTCACACATTGTACCACATCAAATCTGCCCCCCTTTGCAAAAATGTTGGACACCCCTGATGTAAACGGTAAATGGGTTTATACACACACGGCGCTTTTCTACCTTCCTCGAAGGCCCCAAGCGTTTCACAGTCCCATTCACACATAAACGGCGACTCAGCCGAACACTGGCACCAACCTATAACCACCAGGGGCAAAATGGGGTTCAGTGTTATGCCCAAAGACACTTCAACACATGAGCGCACAAGGCGGGAACCTACAATAAGGCACCTGCAATAAAGCGGGAACCAAACCTGCAATCTGCCGATCAGAGATCAAGCGCCTACTGTACCTCTGCTCAATAAATGCACGTTTGCTTTTACGTATCAATACACAAGTTTTTAAGTCGGTTTTTGGGTTCCACATACATACATACTCTAGAGAAGTGGAGACGCCTTCTCTGGACAGATGAATCACACTTTTCTATGTGATGGACACGTCTGGGTTTGGAGGTTGACAGGAGAACAGCACATTTGGGGCTGCACTGTGCCAGTGTTAGATTTGGTGGAGGAGGTATTATGGTGTGGGGTTATTATTCAAGACTTGGGCTTGGCCCCTTAGTTCCAGTGAAAGGAACTCTAAAGGCTTCAGGATACCAAAACATTTGGACAATTCCAGTCTCCCAAGCTTGAAGGATCAGTTTGGAGCGGCCCTTCCTCTTCCACCATGACTGTGCACCAGTGACCAAAGCAAGGTCCATAAAGACATGGAGGACAGAGTCTGGTGTGATGAACTGGACAGAGTCCTGACCTGAACCCATAGAACACCTTTGGGATTAATTAGAGCAGAGACAAAAAGTCATTTCCTTGGATAAATGCTGAAATTCATTCCTTCAAAAGACTATGCCATAGAATAGAACGTCTTTGGAAAACAACAAAACTGGAGGTGCACAGGCTGCATCTAAAAGAGCTGATCTCCACCCTAAATGACATGACAAAACAGGCTAGGTCAACATCTTTTCAAAAACTTATTTCAATGAACAAAAGAAACCCCAAAACTCTTTTTAACACCATAAATACTCTTACATCACCGTCTTCCTCTCAACTCGGCTAGGATTTCAGATGTTGGACATAACATCCCTCCCCCCTCGATATAATTCCAACTCCCCTTTTTCTCCAAGTGTTTGAGTGTATTGGTGCTGCCGTGGTTGACCTTATAAATCTCTCCTTAACGTCTGGATCTGTTCCTTCCTTTCTGAAGCACGCTATAATAAATCCTGTGCTTAAAAAACCTAACTTGACTGATGTTCCGGTTTTGGATGGAGTAGTCGCATCTAGAGCACGCTCCGGCCGACCTCTTACTTTTCATACCTTTTCAGCCCTCATACGCTTTAACTCTGTCTACATTTTTCCTATTATTACTTCCTAATATCAACGGATCTGACAAAAGGGACTAAAATGCCGCCTAAAGGACAGAAAGCTATTGAAAAAGAGGATGCTGGTGCTAGCCCTAGCCTGACACTTCATGCCATTAAAGCGCTACTTGAAGAACACTGTGAAAAGCTGTCAGCAGAGTTTAAATCGTCCTTTGAAGCAATTGACTCCAAATTAGACCAAAACAAACTCCTCCTGGATGATCATGACCAGCGCATCTCTTCACTTGAGCTTGCCGCTGATGATCTAAGTCAGTGTGTCATGGATTTGGAGAACACCTGCTCTTCTCTCCGGGAGGAGAACGCTAAGCTAAAGGCTAATGCTGCCGATTTGGAGAATCGCAGCCGCCGTCAAAACGTGCGCATTCTTGGATTGTCAGAAGCTACCGAAAGCGGTAATCCGACCGCGTTTTTCTCCCATCTTTTGCAAGATTTATACGGGAAGGAAATCCTGCCATCGCTTCCTGAAATTGACAGAGCCCATCGAACGCTGGCTCCCAAGCCGACTACTGGAAAGCCGCCGCGTCCCGTCATCCTCCGCCTGCACCGCTTCCAGACGAAAGAGCTGCTCATCAGAGAAACACGGCGCAGGGGAAGGTTTTTCTACAAAGGCCAGCACATTCGCATTGTGGAGGATTACAGCGCTGAAGTGGCGAGCCAACGAGCACGGTACAGAGATGTGATGTCTGGACTGTATAAACGGGGTTTGAAGCCAACTTTATTGTACCCAGCCCGCCTCCGCATAACAACACCCAATGGAGTCAGAAAGTGGATTAACACCGTTGAAGAAGCACAGAAATATATCGATGAGCATCCTGAACTATCTGATCACGTTTGAAGGATGTGTTGACATAAACTGGGTCAAAGATCACTTCTCCAACACTGTCTGCCGCATCTTCAGCCTTCAGTGCCATTCTGACTGCCGCATCTTCAGCCTTCAGCGCCATTCTGGGTGATATTTCTCTTTTTTTTTTCTTCCTCTCTCTCTCTTTGAGGTGCTGTCTTTTTTACTTTCTTTGGGCTGGAGCATTGGCTTTTGATGCTTTGTGGTTGTTTTTCTTTTTGGGAACTTGAAGAGGACTTTAGAGATGTTTATTTTACAGAGTTTGCTGCTGTTTGGTTTAGTAGCTGTCTTGGTTGGGGAGGGTGGGGAGGGGGGTTTGTCACTGTCAATAATGCTACTGAAAAAAGTGCTGATTACATTGTTCTGTTGCTCCAACTGCTGGGTCTTTGTGATTTATTTATTTATCTATTTTTCTTTCCACCACATCTTCCTAATTATGCAGTATGACCAATCACATCAATTTTACAAGCTGGAATGTTAAGGGTTTAAACCATCCTGTAAAGAGAAGAAAGTTTTTCTCCCATCTCAAACGATTTAAAACGAAAATTGCTTTTTTACAAGAAACCCATATTCGTAGTACAGATTCCAATCGGCTGCTGTCATGTTGGCTCGGTCAACGATTTCATTCCTCTTTTGAGGGGAAGGCACGAGGGGTCTCAATCCTGATCAGTCATGATGTCCCATTTGAACCCCATAATGTGATATCAGATAAATTTGGACGGTATGTGATTGTTTCTGGCAGACTACACAAAACATTGGTTGTTTTAGTCAATGTTTATGCTCCAAACGTAGACGATGCAGAATTTTTTAAAATAATATTTTCTATACTGCCTGATTTAAATACATACCATCTTATTTTGGGCGGGGACCTTAACTGTTGGCTAGACCCCAGTATGGATCGCTTTTCTAGTAACCCCAGCAGGGCTACTAGATCGGCCAGTCTGGTTTGTGACTTTCTTGCTGAGTTTGGTATTAAGGATATTTGGCGTTTTTCACATCCGACAGACAGGGAATATTCATTCTTTTCACAAGTTCATCATACATACTCTAGAATTGATTATTTCCTTGTTGATAACTTACTTCTCCACTTTGTTTCTTCATGTGAATACAAAACAATTGTAATTTCTGACCACGTCCCTCTTACACTATCTATGTCTTTCTCTGGTATTATCTCTGGAAGCAGGCAGTGGCAATTTAATTCTGTTCTTCTATCGGACACTAATTTTACTAAGTTTATTGTAAAGGAAATTACTTTTTTTATTGACACTAATGTTGATCCACAGATATCATATCTTACTCTGTGGGATGCCCTCAAAGCTTACCTACGGGGACAGATTATTTTGTATACTGCTCGCCTGAAGCGCAAAACAAATAGAGAAAGAAATGAGCTCATTCACCAAATTGGACTAATCGATAGTCAATATGCCCAAAACAAGTGCCCAGCACTGTACAAGAAACGAGTTGAACTCAAATCCAGATTTGACTTGCTAACTACCCACCATACTGCGCGTCTGCTTCTAAAAAACAGGACCATGTTCTATAGCTATGGAGATAAGTCTGACAAATTACTAGCCAACTGACTCAAAGGTTTTAAAGCAAAACAGGCTATTTCCAAAATACAAGTAGGTCCTGGCCGAACTACAACTGACCTTTCAGAAATTAATGTAACGCTTAAAGAATTCTACACTAAACTTTACACCTCAGAGTCCCATGGGGATGCCAGTAACATTCATAACTTTTTCAGCAATCTTGATATTCCTGCCATTTCAGAGGACTCACGGAAAAAATTGGAAGAACCCATATTGGAGGCAGAAATAGTTGCAGCCATCAAGTCAATGCAGTCAAACAAGTGTCCTGGTCCAGATGGCTTCCCTACAGAATTTTTAAAAAAAATTTCCAGGTTACTCTCACCGATACTCCGTTCAGTTTTTTTAGAATCTTGTAAATTGGATCGATTACCCCAGTCCTTTACTGAGGCCTGCATAACACTCATTGCAAAGAAAGACAAGGATCCTACAGATTGCACATCATATAGACCCATCTCACTTTTGAATACAGACGCTAAGATCTTAGCAAAAGTCCTAGCTCATAGATTGGACAGCATCATTCCTACTGGCTTCATCAAAGGAAGACAGGCATACTTTAATATTAGACAGCTCTTCAATATAATTTATTCTGCCCCTGATGCAGAAAAGGCATTCGATCGGGTCGAGTGGCCGTATCTGCTGGCTGTACTGGAAAAATTTGGTTTTGGCCCTGCCTTTAATCTATGGATCAAGTTACTTTATTCTGAGCCCACTGCAAGGATTCGCACTAACTCCCAAATATCAAGCCCCTTTAATCTGTACCGTGGGACCAGACAGGGCTGCCCTTTGAGCCCTATACTTTTCAACTTAGCGATAGAACCTCTTGCTATTGCACTTCGCAGCTGTAAAGACCTATTCTGTATCAGGAGAAGAGGTGTGGAGCACAGAGTCTCCTTATATGCAGATGACCTATTGCTCTATGTCTTCAATCCAGCTCAGTCCCTTCCCTCTGCCCTGGCATTGCTCAGTCATTTTGGCAGTTTTTCAGGCTATAAGGTGAATATTAGTAAGAGTGAGCTCTTTCCAGTCAATGAAGCAGCACGGAACCTAGACTTTAATGGTTTCACTCTGAAAGTCGAGCGCAGTAGATTTACTTACCTTGGAGTCACACTTACCCAAAAATATAAAGATTTATTCAAAGAAAATTTTGCTATTTGTTTAAACCAAATCAAACTGATAGTCCGGCAGTGGTCTTCCCTATCAATGTCCTTAGTTGGACGAGTGAACTCTGTTAAAATTATTATACTTCCTAAACTTCTTCATCTTTTCCAAACTCTTCCAATATGCATTACTGGCTCTTTTTTTCAGCAACTAGACTCTCTTATATCTTCCTATATATGGCATGGTAAATGTCCTCGTCTAAGTAAAATCTACCTTCAAAAAACTAAAATAGAAGGGGGGCTTGCCCTGCCGAACTTTCGCTTCTTTTACTGGGCATCCAATATAAGAAATATTGTGAACTGGTCTTTCTACCATGACCACTTGGATTGTCCTAACTGGATAACGCTCGAGCTCTGCCAAGACAACAATATCTCGCCTCTGACCTATGTTGGCTCTGGTTTGCCTTTAAGTTGTTTTGCATCTCTTAACAACCCTGTAGTTAAACACACACTGAAGATATGGTCTCAATTTAGAAAACAATTTGGCCTGCACAGTTTCTCCATTTGGAGTCCTATTGCCATGAATCACCTTTTTAAGCCATCTACTATGGATTCAGGTTTCCTGCGATGGCATCACAGCGGTATCACTCGCTTTAAAGATCTACTTATAGAGGATACCTTTGCCTTATTTGCTCAACTGAAAGAGAAATTGGATCTTTTAAATTCAGATTTTTTTCGTTACCTTCAAGTACGTCATTTCTTTGTTTCTCAACTACCACAATTCTCAACTACAACAGAAACAGAAATAACTGACAAGATTTTTTCACTAGATCCATCCAGGAGGGATCTTATTTCTAAACTATCTAACATTATGTTGAACTTTAAATGTTCCTCTGTGGATAAATTTAAGATGGCTTGGGAAAAAGATATGGGCCTTGCTATATCAGATGATACTTGGGTTTCTGCTCTTAAACTGGTAAACTCATCTTCATTTTGTGCTCGACACCAACTAATTCAGTTCAAGGTGGTACATCGGGTCCATATTTCCAGGGTAAAGCTGGCTTCTATGTACCCCACAGTTAGTCCACTATGTACAAGATGTAATCTTACAGATGCCTCTCTGTATCATATGTTTTTTTCATGCCCTCACTTGAATGTATATTTGAGGACAATTTTTGACACAATGTCTCGTGTATTTAACACAAATTTAAAACCAAATCCATTAACAGCCATTTTTGGGATTGTGGAGGACCAAGCTGTTTCAGGTACTGCCAAAAAACACTGTATAGCCTTTGCATCACTCCTGGCACGACATGCTATACTGCTTAAATGGAAAGATACCTCTCCCCCGTCCTATTCACAGTGGCTACAGGATATCATGTCCTGCTTAAAACTGGAGAAAATTAGGTGTTCACTCAAAAAGTCTCCTGATATGTTTGAAGAATTATGGGGTCCCTTTTTGAGAACATTTCCAGCTCTTTAGTCATATAAGCCTACAGCAGCTTAGCTGCATGTGGTAGCATATAGTACAGGTCATACGTGATGGAGTGATGGTTTGACTGTGGCAGTGACAGGGAATGGTATGGGTTTTTTTTTGTTAATCTTATTTACTATTCTTACATATTATGTTTTTTTTTCCTTTTGTTGTTTTTTTTGTTTTCTTTTCTTAGCTTTATTATAAACACTTCTTTTAGTAATTTGTCTTTCAGACTAACAGAACTCTGTAATTGTGTTTGTATAATGTAAAACTCAATAAAAATACTGGGTTAAAAAAAAAACCTAACTTGGACCACTCTGATCCAAATAATTTGTGTCCCATTTCAAAACTTCCTTTTATTGCTAAGATCCTGGAGAAGGTTGTAGCAGAGCAACTAAGATCTTTCTTAGAACACAACAATATTTGTGACGTTTTCCAATCTGGCTTTAAAAAGAACCACTCAACTGAAACAGCTCTATTAAAAGTTTCCAATGATGTGCTCATGGCGGCAGATTCTGGTCAATACATTTTATACTCTAAACCATGAAATCATGCTGGAACGTCTTAATAATAATAATAATAATAATGGATTGAATTTATCTGCGCTTTTCAAGACACCCAAAGCGCTTACATTATGTCCATTATTCATTCACTCCTCATTCATACTTGGTGATGGTAGCTACGGTTGTAGCCACAGCTGCCCTGGGGCAGACTGACAGTCTTCATAGTGACTACGGTTTATCTGGTTCTGTCCTAAGCTGGTTTGTCTCCTCTTTCAGTGGTTGATCCTATAAGGTCTGTGTTGACTCTCTATCTTCATCCTGTCTAGTGGCGTTCCCCAAGGTTCTGTATTGGGACCCATTCTATTCACTCTCTAAATGATTCCCCTTGAAAGACTCATCAGCAAATTTTCGAATATTTCTTATCATCTATACGCTGATGACATTCAACTTTATTGCTCCTTTGGAAAAAATAATTACACAAATCTATCAAATCTACTAGACTGCTTGACCAGCATCAAAGTTTGGTTAAATGACAACCATTTACTCCTGAACCCTAACAAGACAGAGACAATGATTTTTGCTCCTGATGACAAATTCCCTCCCTCAAAGACACCTTGGTTCACTGAGCTCTTCTGTCCAGCCCAGTCTCAGGAATCTTGGTGTCTGGTTGGACAAAGCTGTGTCTCTAGACTCTCACTCAAAGCTCTTGGTTAAAAAATGTTTTTACCACCTGAGGAATGTGGCTAAACTGAAGACAATGTTAGTCAGGTCTGACCTTGAGCTGATCATCCAGGCTTTTATCTCCTCTCGTTTAGACTGTTGTAATTCTCTTTTTACTTGTTTTAACAAAAAGTCTCTTAAACGTCTCCAACTGGTCCAGAACTCTGCTGCAAGGCTTTTAACTGGAACCAATAAGGACACTCATACCCCCCCCCTGCTTTTATCTCTACATTGGCTTCCTGATAAATTTAGAATAGATTTTAAAAATTTTGATTATAGTTTTTAGAGCCACTCCTGCACGTTGTCTGAGGTCCACTGACAAAAATCTTTTATGTGTTCCAAAAACTCATTTTAAAACTACGGGACACCTCGCCTTTCAGGCAGTCGCTCCCCGTCTTTGGAACGACCTCCCCATGTCTCTGCGCCAGATTGACTCAGTCGAGAGTTTTAAAGCTCAAGTTAAGACATTTTTATTTAGGAGAGCTTTTAACTGACTTTTACTTGTGTTCACTTTTGCCTGTTTGTTTGTTTATATGCCTGTGTGCGCTACTGATTTTATATTGTTTTAACATTGTGAAGCACTTTGTAAGTCGCTCTCTGTGAAAAGTGCTATATAAATAAAGATTATTCACTTACTCACTACTTACTAGACTGAGAGCCAGGCCTTCTCCACCAACATCAGTGTGACCTCACCAAGGTCAGAAACTCCTACAAACACTCTCAACCTTGTGGACAGCCTTCCTAGAGAGTTGAAGCTGTAAAAGGTGGAGCCACTTCATATTGAACTCTATGGGTTAGGAATGGGACGGCTCTTCAGTTCATATGAGTCAAGACAGGTGAGTGAATATGTTTGCTGATGCGGTGCATATTAAACTAGAGCAGTAAAAGAAAACACCTGGAGCCAGATTCACCAGATTTGCACTGCTTCTTCATTTTGCACTAAGCCTCTTCCAACTGAGTACATGCACTAGTATCAAGTAGCAACAGTCATTTGATTTGATTTGATTTATTTCAAGCATTGTAGTCAAAGCAATAGAGAACTTACACATATTAATCAAACTCATTACAGAAATGATGAAATGCATTAAAAGGACAGAAAATAAAACAAAAAAGTCACTTAAATCACATTTGCTTCATTAAATACAGTGATCATTAACTAAAGTTAAGTAGAGTTTGATTTATTGCTTGAAAAGGAGCGGGAAGAAGCAAACGTATATAATCCCACCCCTACTGAGTCCATTGATGTGTGAACACGTATGGTAAAAGCTCGCTCCAAAATATGTTTAACTCATTCTTGAACACGCATCACATGCCTGGTGAGTACATAGCATAACACCTTCATAAATGTCTGGAGATTTCTTATTTTCCTCATGACATGCTTTTTAGTACAAAGCCCTTATTATTAGGGGCGTGCCTCTTGCCAGTCTATATATATCCCAAATACAACAGTGTGTTGGTAAAGGAAAGGAGCTTAAGTAAAGGTACATGTGCAAGGGTGAGCCCATGATCAGACGCCATCAGCAATTTATTTTTACCCACTAAAAAACCTGCAATAAATGTAAAATACTGGTCTATTAAAGCACCATGACGCATCCGTCCACCCACATGAGCGCTTGCTCGTCCTCCACTGTGTTAGTGCTAAGCTAATTCCCTCACATGCTTGCAAAAACCAAGTCGGTGCATCTTCTCCAAACTCGTCTTAACAAAGGTTATGTTCAGAGAGCAGCTCTCAGAAAGAAATTCTAAACCTGGAGTTGATTGGACATTTCCAATAGTTCCAACACACATGGAGGGGCCATGTTTCAACCTCTGTCCATCTCTGCTTATCATCAGGCGTAAAGAATGCAGACTAGTCAGCAGGAATCCCTTCAGTTCAGTTTCACACCAAAAACCTGATTCCCTTTTGAGTCCACTTTGTCTGTAAGCTTTAGTGTGAACTGGCTTAAAGGTTGTGATGCAGTTTCAGTGATTCACTGTCTTCTTCTCTCCAGCCTGAACAAAGTTATATTCGCACCTATCAGCCTGGAAAACAGGGTAAAACCAACCCAACAGCATCTTCTCTTCTCAACAAGGTCAAGATCCTCTCAAACTGGGCCAGAAGTCCAACGGTTGGTTTAACACTTACTGAGGAGAATATGTGCTCTAGCATTGCTTTCTGTGTGCCAGAACAATAGTCAAAGTCTTACATTAATACAAATTAACATTTTAAATCAGTCACACATGTATATTATATTGTGTTTAAAGTGTAAAAAAACTTCTGTAAGTGCAGATTCAGTTCATCCAACAACAGATATTTGGCTCATGTAGCTTTAATTAAAAGAGATGGGAATTGATTTTAACAGCTGACATTTTTATTCCATGAAGCTCAGACTGTGACTGCAGTGGAGGAGGAAGAAGGAGCTGTGGGAGATGTGAGGCTCAGGAGTGGACAATTATTAAATCTGGACCAAAGGTGCAACATCTAAGACGACGTGTCTCTTTTCTAATGGTGTCAGCAAACTGAACCAGAACCTGACCTCAGCTGGACTGAACAGAACTGTACAACTCCTGATTAGAGGCTCATCTCGCCCTGCAGGTCAAACGGGTAAACAGAGCTTTGAAGGGTTTTCTAAACAGAATAGTTGAAACACAATCACAGTATCTGGAGACAGACGCCCAAATGCAGGTCATTTCCCACTCTGATCGTCTGTTCATCTATTGGTAAAATAGTCATCTTTGTATTATTCTCTTGCCATTTGTAGCCAAAATCCAAAAACCTGTGTCATTTTCTAGGACATAGTTTCTGCCGAGTGGCAGGAGTTCATCAAAAATCCAGTTCTGTTGGCACAGAGTGAGCTCACCCCCCTTCCCATAATCCATCTGTTCACACACGCTAACTCGCTGGTTTACAGCCCCTCACAACCCAAACAACCAAAATGACGAGCAATACCGCAGCTATCCGGTTTATATCCAGATTAGATAAAGTTTAGATCCAGTTTAAATCCAGATTAGAATGACTTTAGATCCAGATTAGATCCAGATTTTATATAGTTTAAATCCAGTTTAGATCCAGATTAAATATAGTTTATATCCAGATTAGATCCGGTTTAGATCCAGATTAGAACCAGTTTAGACGCCGTTTAGACCCAGTTTAGATCTAGATTAGATATAGTTTAGGTCCAGTTTAGATCTAGATTATATATGGTTTAGACAAAGTTTAGATCCAGATTCCAGCTCAGACGAGGGAAACAAAGTCGATCGACGTTCATGGATCTATTTGTCTGACAGTGGATGCATCAGAATGAAGCAGAGCAGGGAGACTGAGGGCTGCTGCTGTAGGTTACCCGCTTTCATCCACAAATGTTGAAGTTCAGACAGCAGCTGTTCAGCGAGCACGTGCAGAGATAAGACACACCGCCACGAGTCCGTCTCCTGAAATCAGTCACAGAGACCGCGGTCGGTGCGGCGAACACGCGAGCTCACTTCCAGCAGCGGCTCTAGTCTAGCACGCTGTGCACGCGGACGTGGAGGCAGCGTGGTTCCGGCCAGCTGGAGCCGCCTCATTTTCACTAATACTACAACGGTTCCGGTTCGAGGTCCGCGCGCGCCCACACGTACGCAGGTAGAAAGGCTTTGCACATCACCTGTCCATCCTGGAGAAACCTCAAACGGATCCGGACTCGCTTCTGTTTCCTCCTCACGCACCCAACCACGGCGCGCGCGCACGTACGAGCGCCAAATGGAGGCTTTAGGATGTGTTGACGGAAACGGCCGAGGAGCTCCGAAGCTCACGGCGCGCGGCTCCCGAGGGAGAAGACGCGATATCTGTGGAGTGATATTTCTGCCACCATGTTGCACACAAACCTTTCTAAGTCGCAAGTGAAAATATTAAATATTTGTCTTTCAATTATTTTTTTTATTTTGCTTTCACAAATATTTTTTCTGCATTTGCAAAACACATGTTTTCACATGTGTTGTGTCAAATCTGGTTTTTTTCCTATTTTTGATTTTGCTGAGTTAGGTTTCAGTTTAGCGTGACAAAGCTGCCATCAACAGTGGCCCATCCAGAAATGTTTCATGGGGGTGGCCGGTTGGGGGCCACATTAAATCTTGGGGTGGCACACAAAAACCATGAGCTATATTTTTAAAATTCATTCTACTAAACTTAGTAAAAGAACCTTTAGAAAACCAACAGAAATTTAAATGCTCACTGATATTTTGTAGAACATTAACTTACAGTAGATACCAAGGTTATAATAGTTTCGGATTTTTTAGTAGTTTTAGTTTTTATTCGTTTTGAATTTTTGTTTTTAAATTTATTTAGTTTTAATTAGTTTTTAGAGGCTGCTTTACTAGTTTTTATTAGTTTTTTTTTTTTTAAATTGCTTCGTTTTAGTTTAGTTTTTATTAGTTTTAGTGTTAGTTTTAGTTTTTTCTTTTTTTTGTAAATTAGGATATTTCTCAGGTCCATGATTCAAAATCACCAGAATAAGTATTGTATGATAAAAACTCTATCAAAGATACATTTGAAACACTTATTATTCAGAGGACACAAGGACAACCATCCTTAAATTAAAATACAACAGCCGATAACAGCATTACGTTATCTGCTCTCGCTTCTTTTTCGGGGGAAGGCGGGCGACAGGCTAGCCTGTCTAGGTACTGTTGATTTGCGTTTTTGTGTGCGCTTTTTAAATGTACTTTTAGATTCGTAGGGCTTTTCCCTTTGAGGAGCGTTCCACAAATGTTGTCTCCTGCTTCGACTACAAGGCACTTACTTTAGTTTTCGACGCTGTTATGTTAAAAAAAAGTCCCAAATAGGACTGTCCCGCTTTCCCCCATGGAATGAATTTTAATGAAGTACCTAAAAGTTTCCTTTGATGTTACTGATAATGAATGGGAAGAAACACCATTTTCCTTAGTTTGATGTGGCTAACCACAGAAAGGAAGACAATAATAAAGATGGCTTCAAATAACCAAATGTGAGCATGTCAACAGTATTTCCAGCACATGCAGCAATGACAGCCACGTCTCCTGCTCCTCTCCAGACTCATGATGGGTTTGTGAGGCGTTCCACTCTCCCAAAAGGGCTGCATGCAGTTCTGCAGGTCACTTAGGGAGGGGGGGGGGGGGTTCTGATCATCCCCCCGTGCTTCAGCTGGTCCCAGACTCTCTATGGCAGGGGTGTCAAACTCAGGGGGCCAAAATCCAAAACACACCTCAAGTCCCGGGCCAAGCAGGATAAACAGTTAAATGCACTGAAACGAAACTTTTAAAACATTACTTTTTAAAACCAAAATATGAATAAAACCAGACAGGAATGTTGTTCTGGAATAAATCTACTTTAACCTTAAATAACTTTTCATATTTTGCTCTCCATAAAAGTATATTCTGAATAATTGTACACATTTAAAATACAGACATGCTGCATAACAGATTAAACACAACCTGGAAATATAAATGAAATTTGTGCTTTTCAGCAAAAACAAAAAATAGAATTCTCTGTTTTCTCTGCAGTTGTGTCCTTTTATCAGTGCTTGACGTCTGGCATCATAACCTAGTGTAACAACTTATTGCTTGAGACTACTCCAGATATATGAGGTGTTTTCCTGATTTTGTGCAGTATCAACACTAAAAATCCTCCTAAAAACTTTTATACATTCATAAACAAATGAACTATTGTTAATTTATTTATTAAAATCCCAGAAAGCGCAGCTGCTCTATTGCTGAATCACTTTCTGTCTTTTCAGGGCTGCTTTATGTCAGATACTAGCACAGAATAAACGATGGCAAACGTAAACCACCAACCTGATCCCAAACCCGCCCCAAGCAAATATTGGCCCCAAACTTAGAATCGAAATGGCTGAATTGTCTGGGAAACCGCCCAGTCTGGCAACACTGGTAAAGGCAGCTGAAGCGCTGCATGATGGGATCTGTAGTACATATTTTTAAACTGACATGCAGCTGTGTCTGAGGTCAGATGTCCTTAGGTTCTGGTCATGGTTTTGGTTCTGGTCATGGTAACTCTGTAGTTCAGAGTCTTGATGCAAGTCTGCTGACGACACTTGGAGACTCACCAAGTTCACCTGCAGCACCTGACGGTCTACCACCAACCTGACGGCGCTGAGGCCCGGCGGTGCTGCTCGTCCGTTAACTGACGACATGTTCTCATGTCTGTTTGAATGATGAACTTGGAATGACTTACTGGTAAAATCAGCTTTCAGAGCCACAGAATGTTGAAACAAATGCCTCATTGAAAAGGCTTTTCTTTTAGAATGGTTTGGTTTCAGCCCCAACAAGTAAAACTCACTGTAGACAGTGAGACCATTATGTGGCAAACACTAAATGAGGTGTCTAGCAACACTATTATCCTGAAAAACTGGGAAGGGAAACAAACACTTCCACTGAGTTTTTCACTATATCCCAAACTTAATGGGAGTAGTGTCATTCAAAATACAAAGATTCTCTTTAAGTATTTAAGAGTGTTAAATGTTCAACGCCTCTTGGCAGAATAATATAACAGAAACAGCAAAGAAGTAGCTAATGAAAGAAAATCCCATTAATGTTTGCAGCAGCACTACCAAACAGAAACCCATCCAACTGTTGCACTTGTCACTTTTTGAGTGTTTCTTCTGTTACTGCAGGTTGGTTGGATCCAGACAATGGCCCCAACTTTGGACAAGAGATGGCTTCTCCATAATAACAACATTTGAAAATGTATTGTTGACTGACAAAGACACTTGCTGTGTGTTATGTGATCCTGTTGTGGTCACAGGCAGGGGTCCATGTCTTCCTTTCAGTGGGTTCTTTGTGTAACTGAGCAGTTTGGTTGAGGGGAAAAAACAGGGCAGGTTGAATAGTGATTAATCTTGACAGACAAACGTCATGCTCCCGAGTTCAGGACTACGTCACGCCCGGGGTAAGATTAACGCCTAACTGCTTATCTTAAAGGACCTGGGGTTTAATTAAAAATGACATTTCCCCAAAGAGCTATGCCTCTGAGGCTGTCATGTTGAAATTAGTTGATGAGGGGCCCTCCGAGGAAAAAGGAAATAAGCAAACTGTCAAATGCTAAGGAAATCACTGCCATTTATCAGTCCAGCTCACTGCTCATGCAATAACAGTGGACTGGAATCATAAAGGATGCCTGCTGCACGAGCTGTTAATGAGAAAAACAGGTCAAAAGACAGAAGCAAATACAGGACGGCTGAAAGTGATGTGGAGAAAACAATGACAAACCATAACTGGAGGAAGATGTTTCTGAAATGAACTCTTAAGACTTCACACAACACTGTCACTACAAAGGAATACTTTCTGACATGAATGGGTTTAATCAGGACATGTTGCCGTTATTAGAGCACGACTTTACTCATGCATTGTTGCAGACTTTCTTATCAGCTAATGTTTTTAACCAGCTCTCTGATGTTAACAACTCTTACATGAAATTCCTAATGGGCAACGGCAGAGCCAAAGATCTCCATTTGTCTGCATCCATCCTCAACAAATTCTTTAAGCACAAGTGTTGCTTGTCCAACCTACCGCTCCATTCTTGGATGAATGTTCTGTCAATGATAAGCTGAATGACTGGGTTCATTTTTAAAGTAGATTTTCCTTTAGTTTGGATTCCTAAACTGCAATATTGACCCAATGGAATTCTGTTTTCCAAAAGGTTTGTCCACTTTTACTCCATATCTTCTAAAGACGTTTTGTCTGTGACTTTTGGATTCCATGTGCTCATTCATTCATGGCCATATGTTGTTTATGTGAACTAGTTGATGTTCCCTTTCATTGTGTTCACACCAGGTTTCAGTTTGTGCTCACTGCTGTTCGTTTAGTTCAGGGGTCTGCAACCTTTACCACTCAAAGACCCGTTTCCCACAGAAATGACAACACAGGGATTGTGTTTAAAATGCTTTAGTTTTTCACATTTTTAAACAATCTTTTTGTTCAACCCATGAAATAAAAGCTGAAAGTCTGCACTTCAATGGCATCTGAGTTGTTTTATTTCAAATTCACTGTGGTAATGTACAGAATATAATTTAGAAAGAATGTGTCTCTGTCCAAATATTTATGGTCCTGACTGTATAACTAATGATTGTCATGTTTTGTGCATTATTCTTGCTTTGATTGCTTGAAATAAATTATTTCAAATCAAATCTGTCTGTTTGTCTGTCTTTTCAATTCAACTATTAAAGTTATTTAAAGACAAACAACAGGCCAACTGCAGCATAACCCCATGTGTCTGCCGGGGAAGTCACAGGGACTCCGTCTTTAGTTGGGTCTTCCAAACCCACCCTTTCTGTCAGAAATACTAAATGCCTCCTCAGTTCACATTCTTCACTAGGTGTGTATTTCAGCCCAAAAATGACTGTCTTTGGGCTGATGCTTTAAGGAAACTTTGTTTCCATGGGGTCATGTTATTCACTCTTCTATAAGTACAGGAGTTCACCTGTGCAGTGAGCCCATGTTCTCTTGTTGTCAAACACCATATCCTCCTCTTTTAAGAGAACTCTGCATAGAGGGAGGTGGGGAAGGTGCCTGATGCAAGTCCAAAATCCTCTTTTTGTAGATGAAAGCATTGTCTTAGGTCACACTGGTCATGTATGTAAATGTATCTTTCTCTGAGCCTGTTGGTCAAAAGAAAGCAGAGTAGATACGTACATGGAATCCTTGGCTCAAGTATCATTTTACTTGTTTAACATTTTTCACAAACGTACATGATTCCCACAGTTGACTCAATCAAACATATAGAGGTGCAGAGATGTCCAGACAGAGAGCATGAGAGTGTTTTCATCGTGATGAGCAGACCCCTTCCATGTGAGGCTGCAGGAGCGGGTGGGTATTCCTCCGTCTTCTGATAAACCATCTCCACAATCTCCCTCACCTTTAACCAGCCACGTTAGTGCTGAGGATGATAAGATATGCATATTGTCCACAGACACACTGAGCCCAGAGAGAACGACGGAGCAGCTTCCTCAGGAAGTCATCACTGCTGATGCACAGATGGTTCGAAGGTTGGTAATTTAGCCTTGTAAATTTAAAATTGAAACATTTAAACGCAGAACAGTAATGTCAGCAAATGTCGCTTGTGTCGAGACAACCTGCAGGAAGATGAAATGTCATCCTGTCCGAGGATGACTGTTCCTGCGGGGTCGGAGAACTCGTTTATTAAAATGACGCCGTCTGCTCCCCTCTGCGCAAAGGAGACAGTATTCCTTGTCATGTTTCATTGTGACCCTCCAGCTTGACATTTTGATTTTGCTCATTTTGTCATTTCCATCTTTACTTAAACTGACAGCACATATGCCTAATGTGTGTGAGCGCAAATGTGTGTGCCAAAGGGCCAACAACTAAAAGCTGCACATCCCCAAAGACAGCACAAACTGACAATCAGGAGCATGCCAATGCTGAGACTGCATGACGGAAGTGCCAGTTATCCTTTAGGAACATTCATCAAAGCACAAAATCAAAGTCAGCTCAAAAGGTTTGAGAAGCTGAAGCTGAAACCTCAGGAATCAAGAAAAAACATTTTATATTATTTGCTGCTCAGATACCAGTTGATGCTGAGTATGAGGTTCAAATACATTTACTGGAATAGCCCCAACATTCAAGATTCTGGAAAAGATCTGAAGCTTCAAGACTGAAGCTAAAGCAAAAACGGCACTCCCATCAGGAAAACCTCTTTCAGGACCCGCAGGAAGTGATGCAGACCTGGCGGTGCCCAATGCAGAGCAAAGACTAAAACCTAAAACTAAACGTCAGCAGCAAGTCACAATAGTAGGAAAAGTGTGTTCTTTCTTTTTGGGTGGTGGGAAGGCGAAGGAGCAGCAGGTTGTAAATGTTCATAAAATATCTGGAGGAAGTAACCTCTAAAGATTTTGTCGAATCATTTTCTATTCAAATGTAAAGCTCATCAATGTAAATGGTAAATGCTTATAGAGCGCTTTTCTACCTTCTTTGAAGGCCCAAAGGTGTTTTACAGTCACAGACCCATTCACCCATGCACACATTCATTCACACACACACATTCACCCAGTCACACACACAATACACACACATTCACACACTGATGGCGGCTCTGCTGCCGAACACAACTAACCTCCACCAGAGGCAAGGTGAGGGTTCAGTGTCTTGCCCAGAACGCCGACACATGGGCGTGCAAGGCTGGAATGGAACCTGCAATATTCCGATCGTCAACGGCCCTACTGCTGCACCACGCCCACCCCCATGTAGTTAAAGAGAAACCCAGAATAGAACATTCATGTACGGTACATATACATGCAATAAATCAGTTTCTGATCAAGAATCATCAGAATGGCATGACTTATATGTATGTATACACGGGTACCATAGGTGAATAATATAGTCTGCAACATTACATGAGTAAAGTACGCTCTTATAACATGTCCTGTTTAAACCCATCCAGTAACATTCTGGAAACACACGCCTGGCTGGTCACTGCAGCATAAACACAGAAGCATGTGCGTTTGTGTGTATGTGTACAGACACACCTGATGCATGAAATATGTCTGCATGTGTATGTGTTGGTGCACACACACATGTTGTTTGTTATCTCCTTCATAATCATTTTTGCTGTAGCTTATTGAAATTTAACCTTAACCTTTACAAGTGCTGGTTCTCCTTTCCCAACAACAGGTCAGGGGTCTGGTGTGTGACATCATATTGTCTAATCAAGGAGTATTGAGGCGGTTATAATTCATGAAACCAGGACCAAAAACACATTCCAACAACATCAAAAACGTGAAAATCCAACACTCTGGAATCTCTATACAGATCTTGTTACAACAACATGATAATTGGAATCATTATTGTCCAAGAAAGAATAATTAAAATGAAAATTTTCAATGTGAGAATCAGATATTGGATATGATTAGAAAAGACTACAGTGTCCCACCATGGAGCAAAAGAGCCTTGCAAACTCAGAAATATGTATTTCTGTTAGTGGTGTATAAATCAATCTTTAGAATCAGAATATTTATTTGTAAAAACATTAGAAAACACAAGGAAACTATAAATGTTACTCTTTAAGCAGTAAATCAGGCAGGAATAAGTTAAATAACAACTACATTTTGGTTAATGGAGGTTTTTGTATGCGGTATGAATCTTTCTTAACAGTGAGGATCAGCCATCAAACTGCATGAGCCTACCCAGCCAGACCTCCGTCATGCTCATCTCTGTGTTTGTGATGGTTTCACAGACCTTCAGCAACACTCCAGCCTCTGAAGGAGCGGCTCACAGTCTCCACAGCCGGGCTTGGGTCGTGGTGTAGTCCATCTAAGCATTCTTTAGACCTCACCCTGTCATGGTGCCTCTGTCAGTTCTCCTCCCTCCTCCCAGCTCTGCTCTGCTCCTGACTCACCAGCTGTGACTACTCACCTCATCAACCACCTACGCTACATAAGGAGACCCAGCTCCAGCATTCTTCGCCAGTCCGTTAACCCTGATGGTGCCTAGTCTCTCTGAGATCTACGTCTGGCCCCCTTGCCTCGCACCTCTCGCTAACTTTGCCTTGTTTTGTGCCTCAGGTTTCTCATGCCAGGAGAGTCTGACACCACCTCGAGCAGCAGCTGTCCCCCTACTTACGCTGACATCTACCCTCCTTCAAGAGCCTCAGCCTCCGCGCTCCTCAAGATCTCCAGCCACGTCACTCGTCAAGATCTCCGGCCACGCCACTCGACCCTACTCTGGTTCGCCACAGAACCTCGTCTGGACCTCTGCTCCCGCATCAGCCTTAGCCTCGTCAACACCTCCAGCCACGTTAACCCACAATACCACCTGGATCAGCAAAATAAATCTCTTTACTTATCGAACCACTTACCTTCCTCCTCCTTCCGGGTTTCAGCATCATGGTCTATCTCGTGTTCTGATGACACACCCACAACAGAACGTCAGCTGCTGCCCCAGCCGACTACACCTCATCATCTGATCCTCACAGCACATATCCTTTTCTAAGGCTGTTTTCAGACTGGCATTTCGAGGTGGTCTAGGTTTCCTCAGTATGAATAGGCTCAGAGTGGAACAACTGGACCAAAAGGGCCACCGTAGCTGGGCATTATGGGATATAATCAGGGTAGATGGGTGTCAACCATGATGATGAGACACAGCACCTCATTGAAATGTGATTGGATAAATGCAGGCTCATTAAAACAACGTTTACCTTGATGCGCATTGCTTCTCACTGTTTTCCTGACAAATGGCAAACTTATCAGTGTACTTTCTTAGCCATCAGTAACCGCCGTGCACCACGCCTCCGTCGTGCCATAGTCTTAAGTGAACCTGACGTTGATACAGACGTTAAAGTTGAACTGCAAAATATAAAGTCTAAATGCATAAATTATCCAGACAAGGACAGCAGAAGGACTTCCATTGTTCTTTGTCTCGTTGCTTTGCCACACCCTTGTAATACCTGGCCAAAGATTGAGGAGATATTTAGTCATGTGATTTTGATTACAAGCTTTGGTTGGAAACAGAAATACCTGGTAGATGTCAGTTTGAATACAAACCAAATACGAGGTTCAGGACTGGATTTGTACCAACAGACTTTTCCAGTCTGAATAAACCCTCAGTTCATGAAACAATCTTATAAAACTAACAGGCATAAAGTTAACTTTGTTAGACTACATATAACACATAGTATTGTGTATAATATTGTGGGGGGGGGGCTGCCATCAGAGGATAAATAATGAACTCAAAGGGAAAGGTCTGATGGGCTGTGTCTGCTTGTCTCCTCATCTGCTGCCCTCTATAAAACATTGTCTGAAAGATGGATGTCACATTCATCTTTTTCACGCACAGTTGTGATGGACTCAGTTATGTTTCAGGTGTTGAACTTCCCCCGTCACACTTTCACTGACTTTCATTTGGCAGTTCTCCACAGCCATCTGTAGTTAGGCCAGTCCTGCTCTGTGAACTGAAGTGTCTGGCTTTATTTGCTGTTGTTTTGTTTCTCATTTGTTTCATAGTCTGATTATTGTTCTTTTTCTTTTAATAAAGGTTTTTTAGCTCCTGTTACAACTACATTTTTGGGTCGTGCACCACTGGTCCCTGACAGTTTTAGCACGAGCAGCAGTCCCTTTATCTGAAACAAGACGTTCTTTTCAGAGACGTAAAATCAGCTTGAAATAATGACATTTTAGTAGTGATCACACAACCATTTCTTTATCCCAGAACGTGGGATCCCAGGTTCACAGGGATCAGAGGAAACCCAGAGCCGTTGTCTGGGCCAAAGGTCACATGAGATGCACAAGAACCTGTCATCTCTGGAACTGCAGCACAGATGGATATGTGCAGAGATTAGTGTCAGTCTGTTTGGTCAGAAAATAGGTGGAAATGTAGAAAATACCTGTCACTTCATGATTCAGTAATGTGTCAAAAAGACAAACGGATCAGAGTTTATGATAAGGAATCATCAGCCTCAGCAGATAAACATACAGCAGCTCCACCACATCATACGCCGTATGACTTAACAATGATGTTCAAGCAGCATCTTCTAGCTCGTGTTCCAACAACTTTACATCTGATTATAAATAGAAATTGATTTTCATTTAGACTGCACAGAAGTTCCTGTATGTTTTCCTGTGAAAACAGAGCGGGAAATGCGTCTCTTTCTTTCACACAGTACTGAATCAATGTGTCGCTATCTAGGCAATAGCTTCAATATTCTGCCCTGCTCTGTTTCCAATTTAGAGCTCGATTGGAGACATCATTCTTCAGCGGTCCTCACACAGAGGGCCTGTCAGTGGGGGGGGGGTCAGCAGAGCAGCAGCTTGGGAGTCTTCAGGGCCTCTGAGTACTGAAGAGAGCTGGCAGATCCACTGCTGTTGGCATTGTTGTTACCAATTGATTTCCATTTTTTCATGCAGCAAAGAACCAAAACTGGTTCAAAATACTTTACCAAAAATGCTGCCCTTTTTTTTATTTAGAGAAATAAATGAGGGTGGATGTGTTGATTATTAAAAATGATCAAAAGAGTTTGCAATAAGGACAGCTTTTAAAGAGCATGAGATGTAGTGTTATAGTTTAACTAGTGTCTGAACAAAAGCTAAGCACAACTGCAAATCCATTCATTTTCAGAACCTGCTACTACTGTGGGATGGCGTGCTCCACCGTGGCGTGTTACACCCCACACAGGTACTCAAGCACTCCCACACACACTCACTGTAGGGACACTTCAGATGAATCAATCGACCTACAAAGCCTGCAGAAAACACACACATGCAGGGAGAACATGCAAGGTCCACACAGAAAGGTCCCATCCAGGATTTGAACCTGAGCCTTCCTGCTGCGAGGTGAGGTGCGACCCACTGCACCACCATGCAACTGTAAAGGAAGTATGATCATGAGAATGAACTTTGTTCTCTCTCCAGCTAATCTGCTGCTGTTCTTCCAACAACAACTTCTTACTGTCAGTCATACATCTGATGCTAGACCTGTGACAAATGAGGAGGTCAGAGGAAAAACAGTGATCTGAGGAGCTCTGACTAAAACACTGTGAGCAGGGTTACTTTTGACATTCAAATATTTGAACTAAATATTTTAACAACCAATCAAGGACTCAGCTTTGGGCAGGTGGCGTTTCCAGCGGGGGGAAGACACTTCCATCATGGTGGAGCAGTCTTCCAGCTCTCCTGATCTTGAAGCTCTCTCAGCAGGAGTGAAGCTCATGGGGGGGGGGGTGACAGAATGATCTCATGCACCCAGACATGGAGATGTGATCACCAATGTTTCTGTAGAACCTTTCAGAATAAATAAGCCTGGTCTCCAAGCATGCTAATTGTTTAGGGTATTCCATGCGCTGTGAATGAAAAACACACAGACACCGCTCCGTGTAGCGATCAGGCTAAAACCATTTAGTGGTAGCTCCTCCCACATGCGGCTGGGGAGTCAAGCATGAACATCGTGCACATTGAACGGCGTGCAGCGAAACGGTAATTTAAATGGCCTTCGGTGTGAACGCAGCTTTAGACGTTTCCCCACTTGTCCTGAATCCCACGCTGTAGTTCAGCTGCAGCTCCTGATGCAGAGTGCTAATACCGTACAGAACCAGAACCTTCACTGTCAGGTGAGTCAGAGTTTTCTCTGTGAGTAACTGAGCTGTCCAAAGAAACTTACCCTGATGTACTTCAAACTACCTGGTAGAAATCTGCCCTCAAAGCTCAATTTCAAACACACATTCAAGAAAAATAGACTTCATTCAATCATTTTAATTCCAGAATTAGCCCAAGATAATCCATTTTGGGCTGTAGGAGGATGTAGAGGTTAGCTGGATTCACTCTGTGTGGAACAGGCAGTGCAAACTCTGCACAGCAGAAACATCAAATGGGGAAATGCGTTTGACAGTTGTGAACCAACTGAAGCCCAGAAGAGCCTCCATCGGTACATTGGGTGCTTTGTTTCCTATAAAGATTTAATTATCTATCGGAATTTATTCAAAAAATGTAGAGTAGGTTTTCTAAGTTCTCTCTATAAAACTCTGTGAGGTTTTTCTCCAATTGAGTTCATTCTAAAGCTTCACTTCAGGGTTGAAGATCAGTCATCAAGCAGAGCATCAGCATCACTGTCCTTAAAGTGGGGGTCATAATGTATAAAGGCATTATGTGGTATAATAAGCACATAATGATCATTACTACAATAAAGCACAATGCAGTAGATATAATAAACACAATGAGAAAGCTGCTAGAAGGCTAATAGTTAATAGAAAATGTGTTTAGTTAATGAGGCTGTGATGATCTTTCTGATGAGGGTTTCTCCAAACTGGGATGACACTTGATTTGTGTTTGCATTGCTGAGGTGATCAGCTGGTGAGACGTAACAATGAACGTTACCCGCCACCACCAAACCAGGGAGTCAGAGGAAAGCAGCTCAATCCGGATCAGAATCCTTTACTATCACTGTACACAAGAGGCTGGTTACCACCAAATTACTGCTGCTCTCCAGCAAAATAAAATGTTAGGTGTTGCTGTAGGTGTGTGTGGTGGGGTTGGGGGTTCTGACTAAAATATAGGGTGTTGTCTTATCCTATGTTCCTGACTTACATAACACACTTTTCAGGCCTAAAAGTAAAAAGATTGAGTAGCTTAGAGCAGAAAGATGCCTTCAGATGACGCAGAGAGCTTCCCATGCCAGGTCTGCCATGGTGGCATCGCCTTCCACATTTGTTTGGTTTCTCAAAGTGTTAAATAGTGACATCATTTAAGGCCACGTCACACAGCTGCTGCGTACATTTTGGGCGTCTTACATGGATGGAAATTCAACATACATGGAAAAAGTGAGAAAAGTTACTTGAAATCTTATCACATGTTTTACAAATCATGTTTAAATCATGGAAGAAGTGAGAAAAAAATGCACGCAAAGAACACGTGAATCAATGTTAAACCATGAATGATTACTGCGCTGTTTACATGCAATTCATTAGTGATTCATGCATCAATTACATAAATTCTGAAACAATAATATGTAACTGCTTTTTATGACCTTTGTGGTTTCAATGATGTTGGTTTGTTTATGTCTTGTTTTGTATTGAATGTGCTGCTTCTCAGCCGGGACTCCCTTGGTTTTTAATCTCAATGAGACTTCCTGGTTATATAAAGCTTTCATAAAAAATAATAAATAAATAAATAAATACAATAAATTGAACATGCAACTGCAACCAGAGTCTGAATCAGAGTTCGTTGTCTGCAGGTGTCCTAATGCTCCAAACATAAAACTCCAACATGGTTGCTTTTGTGAGAAGAAATGTTTGCAGAAATGCTGGCTTGTGTCCTCAGAACAGGACAAAGCTCACAAAAGGCTGGACCCATAAGTTAAAGCCAAAGCACAGGACAGTTCTGTTTAGTTCCACCAGTTCAGTTCAGAGCAACACAACTGAAAAAGGAAAGGCAGACATGTTGCTGTGGGTGCAGGCCGTGACCGGTCCTGGATGTTCCCATCCTCACAGGACCACAGCTGAACAGAACATGCTGGAATAGAAACGCTCAGCCTGAATGCGTCAGCAGCAACAGATTGCAAAGAGGTTTGATTGCTCCTTTGCTGCGTTTCTTTTCTTTTAACAACTGTCAGTAAACTTGTTCAATCAGCAATAAGCCTACGGCAAAGAACATAGGAACAAACTACTCTGAAGCCAGCATTTATTTCTTAGTGATGATGTGCCTGCATTGGTTAAAGCCCCATAGCCCCCGTTCACGGCTGGATTTCACCGCTGTGCCTCAACAAGTGGTGACAGGAAACAGAATTTAGCAAATGTGCCATGACGACGAAGAAGCCATGAAAGCTTAACGGTCCATTTTGGTGAAATTACAGCAACAGGGACGTGATGAGGGAAACGTGTGCACAAGTGCTGAACTGATGGAGTCTTTCCCCGATATGAAAATGAGTAAATGGCTTATACCTGCAAGCACAAATACTGCTAAAACATGGATTTCATGCTGAGCTTTCAGAGACGTCACACTTAACAAAGGCAGAATGACATGGACACAAACAAATGTCTGTGACCCTGCAGCTGATCTAGACATTTTTTCCAAGCTGCAAAGACACAGACATCCACAGCAGGAACTGTCTCCTCTGCTTCTGACGAAGGTCAAAAATCGATCATTATACAAAAACACTTTTTCCGTTTCAAGTTCTTCCCCTTTCTTTCTGACACTTTAGCTAACAGCATTAGTCAGGAGCCATTAACGGACTCTCTCTGATTAAGTCTAGAAATAGCATTTTAGTTCATTAGAAGCAGTCATAATTCCCTAAAGTTACTCAGGTGTTCCAGAGATTGAGAATGCTGAAGAGCCTCACATAAAAACCATGATGTTCATGCTTTGGTAGTAAAAAAAGACTAAACCTAGGGATGGACGGACGGATGGACGGGTGCAGAATGTCAAATTTCAACCCTAACAACATCAATCTGTGCAGGGTGGGGCGATAGCTAACCTGTCATGGTCAGCTCCTTTGATTTCATTTCCAAATGTTTTGACACCTCCATTACAACACACACACACACACACACACACACACACACACACACAGACACACACAGACACACACACACACACACACAGACAATCTGACTGATGGCTGAATGCTGAAGGATCAGGGCCTGAAAAGGAGCCATCAGGCAGTGGCAGAGGCTGAACAGGGTCGCTGACCTTCATAAGCTTCAGTTAATGTTGAATCACAAAGCAGGTCCTGCTTTACAATGACCAATCTGCCAAAGTTTCCGGCTCTCCACAGACCAACCGTAGTGGTGAACACATCTATTGGTTACAAATGTAATGACAGGTGAACCTGCTACCAACAAGCTTTGAAGAAATCACAAGTCATGGCCTGTGTGGATTCACATCAGCCCTATTGAGTAAGACGGTAAATGTATTCTGAGTACTTGACTTCAGTGTCTTTTGAACTCACATACACTTTTAAACAATTTGTATGGAGTGATATTTCTGCCACCACGTTGTACACAAAACCAAAAAAGTTGCAAGTGAAAATATAAAATATATTCTTTTCAATCATTTAGCTTTGATTTTGCTTTATTTTTGCTTTCAAAAACAATTTTTGCTTTGCAAAACACGTTTTTGCGTGCGTTGAGTCAAATCTCGCCTTTGTCCAATCTTTGATTTTGCTGACTACTCTGGATGCCAATCACAGAAGAGAAGGTTCATGCTGATTGGTCTAAATTCTATCCAATCAGGTGCTTCGCATTCAATGCGTCTCTAGGTAGACACAGACTGCGGGCATGTTAAACGTTCAATGATTGTGGGGCAGGAACGAACAGTTAGTATCGTTTGAATTAACGCTTTATGATAAGTAGGGATGGGAATAGAAGCCCCATGAAGCCTCATTGGGGTTCATGTAATTGTGCCGGAAAAATGAACCACCCAGTGAGGGCTTTGAAACCACTCAGAACAGCGGCATCTGGTGGCGGACTGGACCTTTATAAACACGTTTCAACTAAGCTCCTTGTAACACTTCAATGTGGAAATGATGATGAAAAAACATAAAAACAAAACAATGTCAATGATGATTAGAAAAAAACAACGTAAAACAACCCCATATGTGACGTTTTCTGTGAGATTTGCTATGTAAAACACCGGTCTAGAATTCAGGACCTCTGGATGCAAACACCATTGACTGCTCCCCTGAGCTACCTCTACTCATACTAGTCTGGCCTGCCATTATAGATTCATTGAAGTATTTTTTTATACACAACGTTCATAGTGTGTTGTTTTATTCGGAGAAATCGAGTTGAAATGATCCTGAGCCACAGTACATTTTTCACAAGGAACCACGATAAAGTGCGATGAACTGACGATAGAACTTGCCGGGAAACGTTCGGGATTCATTTCGTATTTCTAGAGAATAGCGCGCCCAACTGTTCAAAACACAAGTGACATCTGAACTGCGCTTCTACCAAACGAAGCATTTGGCGTGTCATACATCATCAACCACGTGATCTGCGCTAGTTGACACACGTCCTGAAACATTGTGCCAAAACACTCTGTTTCATGAAGCTGAAACGAGCACCGAAGCGTCGTGTCAAACGGGCCATCCCTAATGATAAGTCATTACTACTTTCTTATGTGTACTTTAAGCTAGCTATGAACAAGTCTCATTAGATTTTTGGGGGGATTTTCAGAAAAAGAAAAAAAATCATGGGAGATGATATGCGAACAGTGAAAACACAGTGACACAACCATCTACTTGTCAGGTCAGCTAGCTTTTTTGGGGGAAAAATAAAATTAAAAAAAGAATTTTTTGTAATGCTTTTGAATAACTATAAATATTAAATTTTTAGAAAAGCTGCGTTATTTTACTAGCTTAAATCGGAGCAAGGGGCCATTGGAAATTATGCTAAGTGTAACCTGGATCAGTGCCCCACTTGCATTAACAGATTTGGAACACCTGGGTGCTCTTATTTTGGTAGGGCCAGTTCCCTATATCAACATCCGTGTCACATAGCCACTTCCTGTCATCCATGCTCTGGCTGTGGCTGATCTGCTGTGGCTGCCTGCATCTCCTATAGCTGTCTGCTATTTAAACCTTAAATCACCAAACTTTGTAACATCTCACTGGATCAACCACACTTTGAACTAACTACTCTTCGGTCAGTTTTTTTTCCCACCCCCACTTCTATCCCTATTGGAACAACTTTTTGATCTGCACCATACAGCAATGGTGCATGGTGAGCTACCCACGAACTCTCAATGAGAACTTGATTTACGAACCTATGAAAAAGGAACTTTGCAAAAGACGCCATACCCAAAGGAAGAAGGAAGTTTGAAAACCAAAGACTGAAAAATTTCCTTGTGGATCCCTGGACACTCCTTTCTCCACTGTCTCAACTTTTTGTTTGTTATTCCTTTGTTTTAATACAGTCAATTGATTGCTTTATCCCTGTGTTGCGTGATTCAGTAATCATAGAGAATATCTCCAGTTTTTTATCACTCGTTCCCCGCAGACCCCCATTGCTCTAGGGTTTTCTTGGCTTAAACGCCATAATCCCCAAATTTACTGGTTCACTCAACGCATCTCTAATTGGAGCACTTTCTGCATGGCTAACTGCCTTCATTCCACCACTCCGCCTATTATTGCCCTGACCACCAATATAGAGGAATACGCTGATCTTTCCAAAATACCCTCCTGCCACCATGATTTAAATGTTTTTTTGTGAGAGCAAAGCTAACTCTTTACCTCCTCATCGGCCATACGATTGCTCCATCGTACTCCTTAATGGTGCCACCTTATCCAAGGGGAAATTATTTAATCTCTCTGGTCCTGAGAAATTATCCATGGAGAAGTACATACAGGAGGCCCTCTATTCAGGCCATATCCGTCCTTCTTCCTCTCCGGTCGGTGCAGGTTTCTTCTTCGTTGAGAAGAAAGATAAGTCCTTACGACCCTGGATAGATTACCGGGAACTCAATCAAATCACAGTCAAAGATAAATATTCCCTCCCACTTATTAGTTCTGTTTTTGACTCCATTCAGAAAGCTCGCATCTTTACTAAACTTGACCTCCGCAACATTTATCCCCTGGTCCGTATTCGTGAAGGTGATGAGTGGAAAACTGCATTCGACACTCCCTTGGGTCACTTTGAGTACCTTGTTATGCTGTTCAGTCTTACTAACGCTCCCGCAGTATTTCAGAAACTCGTTAATGACGTCCTTCAGGACTTCCTTAATCGATTTGTCTTCGTCTATCTCGACAGTATTCTTATCTATTCTAAAAACCACGAGAAACATGAGCACCACGTCCACCTAGTCCTCGAGAGACTCCTTGATAAACATTTTGTCAAGTCGGAAAAATGTGAGTTTCACGTGTCCACCGTACCATTTCTGGGTTATATCATTGAGGCGGGTAGCATTCGACCAGATCCTTCTAAGATAGAAGCTGTCACCAATTGGGAAATCCTTGACTCCCGCAAAAAACTTCAGCAACTCCTTGGGTTCGCTAATTTTTATCGTCGTTTCATCCGCAACTATAACAGCATTGCCGCCCCTCTCACTCAACTCACTTCAACCTCCAAACCTTATGTTTGGAATCAAGAAGCTACCACCACTTTTGAAAGGCTTAAAGCTTTGTTTGTTCCGGCTTCCATCCTCATTTAACCAGACCTTAGGAGACAGTTTATCGTCGAAGTTGACGCTTCTACCTCGGGTGTGGGTGCCGTCCTCTCTCAAAGGGAAGAATCCTCAGGAAAACTCAAACCATGCGCCTTCTTCTCCCGAAAATTCTCTCCAGCAGAACAGAATTATGACGTTGGCAATCGGAAATTACTGGCTATCATACTGGCTCTCGAAGACTGGCGTCATTGGCTGGAGGGGGCAGAGCAACCATTTATTGTATTGACTGATCACAAGAACTTGGCAATACCTACGCTTGGCTAAGCGCCTTAATTCCGGTCAGGCTTGTTGGTGTCTATTTTTTGACCGTTTCCAGTTCACCATCACCTACCGATCTGGCAGCAGAAAGGTCAAGCCAGACAACCTCTCAAGAAAATACAACCACACTGAAAATAACTACAAGTCCACCATTATTCCTACCACGTGTGTTATTGGAAACTTCTCCTGGGACGTGGAAACCAAGGTCCTGCAGGTTTAAGGTGAGGAACCTAACCATGCGCCTGCTCCTGCAGGTACCCTCTATGTGCCCTCCTCCCTCAGGTCAGAAGTACTCACTTGGGGCCATGCGTCTCGCATATCCTGTCATGGTGAGGTACACAGAACCATCAACCTTCTCAAGAAGCGTCTTTTTTTTGCCCTGCATGGAGAAGGCCTTTACCACCTCTGCCCGCTCCAAGTCGTCCACCTCACCTCCTGCGGGTCATCTGCTTCCTCTACCCACGCCTGGTCGCCCCTGGTCCCATATCGCTGTGGACTTCGTGACTGGATTACCCCCCTCGCATTGCAATACATACAATAATTTTCTGTCGGGGGGGGGGGGTACTGTCATGGTGCCTCTGGCAGCTCTCCTCCCCCTCCACTTTCTGCTCTGATCCTGATCATCACCAGCTGTGGATCCTCAGCTCATCTACCTCCAGCCCTTCTTAAGAAGATCCAGGGCCAGCATTCATCGCCAGTTCGTTGCTGCTCTACGGTGCTTAGTCTGGTCGCTAATGTACCTCGTCCATGAAAGTTTGCCTCCTGCTAACCTTATTTTGTTGCAGGAATTATCTTCCAAGAGTGTCCACCTGGTTTCCATCGTCAGAGCTACTCCTACGTCACGGCTTCACAGTGACCGTTCATCTCGCCAAGTCCTCCAAGCAAGCTCTCTGCTGAAACCCTCCAGCCACGCCACAGCCAAACATTCTGATCCTCATCGTACCATGCTTCCACGGGATTCAATCTCTACAGTCATCATTGGATCCATGTCCAGGAAAATTAAATCTCTTTGAACTTACCTGCTCATTCTCCTGTGATCCTTCCAGGTTCCAATGTCTGGGTCTGTCTCGGTGTTCCCAATCATGACATCCTTAAAAAAATTCTTACATCTGGCCTCTCAATTGATAGATTCAATATTACTTCAGTCAGACATAAGGTTATACAGGCTCCACAAAAGGCTAATTTTATATTGTCTTTTCCTGTGTTTTATTTTTTTTATATACTGCTTTTATTATAATTCATAGTTTCTTCTACTTTCCCCTGATATTGGTCTAGACTATGTTAAAATGCTGTATAAATAAACTTTAATTCACAGGTAGAGGATACAGCGGATGCACAGTCTCTGATGCTGTTGGCAGAGGACATTAGTAACTGTGGAGACTGGCTACATCAAGCCAGAGAGTAAAGAAAGCATAATTTGATATGAAAATGTTTGTTTTGATTTGAGTCATTACATTTTTCTTACCTTTGTTTTTTGTGCTATTATCCTGCATTCTACAACAAGACTCATCCCTATGCTCCAGCAGCTAAAAAAGACCATGGAGCTGTATGGTTTGGTGAATCAAATGGGGATGAATCCGGACGCCTGCCATGCACTGCTTGTTCCTGGAAACATCATTATGGTGGGCATTCATTGACTATTTATTTCTGCATTAATCTATTAATCATTTTGTTTCTCTTACCTTTACATTTTTTTATTAGTTTAAAATGTATTCCTTCTTCTACCTTGATATTTTTTGATTGATAACAGCTGGATGCTGATTTCATCATGATGAACTGTGAAGCGCAATTTAGTGGAAAAGGAACGTCCAGAGAAAAGAGAATCCTGACCGCCGTCCTTCAGGATTTCTGCCAAGAGATTGAAATATCAGGTACCAAGATGTAAAATTACACATTCATAGCAAATAAATAAACTTTTTCACTTACTGTAAACATTAACATACACTCACAAACACACACAACACAATACACAATAATGACACACACACACACACACACACACACACACACACACACACATACAAGAGTGCATAACATATATATATATATATATATATATATATATATATATATATATATACATATATATATATATAGTATATATATATATATATAAAGAATGTGTTTCTTATATAAGAAAACACAAGAAACACTGGGGCTAAAATCATGATAGGATCCTAAAATTAAAGACATAAGATGGATATAAAAACATAAAATTGATAATAACATTAACACATACAATGGAATTAAATACATAATAGCTTTTACTAAACTAATAGAATACATTAGAAATAAATAAATCGTCCAAAAAAGCCAATCTAACCTTGTAATATCTGAGATGACCTCTTCCATTGGAGGTGTTCTCCCTACCATGACAAAGGATAAAGGTGGAAAGATTTCATAATCATGGACACACCAGTGAAGATCACAAATCATTGAAGAAAAAGGTTCAGAGCTCTGTCTAGTGGGTCTAGATGACCCAACTCCCAATGGGAAAGTGCCTATGATGGCACAAGGGTTACAAAGGTGGGTCTTGAGCCTCTTCTTAACCCTTGTGCTTTCCTAGGCACTTTACCACACAACCTTGCTTCATCATCTGGACAAAAACAAGCGGTAAGAGGTGAACTTTCTCTGAACTGATGCTTTATTCAAGCCATCCGACGATCAGCGAGATATATCAGCCGGGAAACTGATTTAAAGTGCGCAAGATACCGTGACACGAATATATAGTCCGCTTTTGTGAGAAAAATCAGGGGAAAAACAAGCAAATTAAGGACTAACAAAACTATTAATATGTATTGCTTTGTAGGTGACCATGGTATAAGCTGGCTAATGGCTTTCGGCAAGTGTTATTACTTTTTAACGCATTTCGCGGAAGCAACCGCCTGACACGGGTTTTCAGAGACGGTTCAGGTTTAATGGGCATTTGTTGACAGAGCAGCTCGATTCAAAACCCAGGTTCGTCCGTGAAACCTGGGTTCAACCAGGCTGCTCCTCGTTCCTTCTACTTCTGTCACAAGCCCAAGCAAGCCAGAGAAGGTTGCGTCAGGAAGGGCATCCGGCAGAAACATTGCCGTTAACTATGCGACTCGTTCGCTGTGTCGACCCCTGATGGGAAAAAGCCGAAAGAGAATGAATTAATTATTACTAACTGATTTGATGAAAGTCCAACTTTAACACATTTTTATGATATTACATCCATCTTAGGAGTCAGTCAATTTCTTATCTAAATGTCACTTGCATGGCTGTACTTTAAAAAACTTTACCTATTCTGTGGAAAACACCAAGTACTTGTTGATGCAGATTCATGATGTAAGTTTTAGTTCTCTTCAGCGCCGACGGGCCGGAGACTTTAGCTAAAGCGTTAGCCGCGTTAGGCATGGAGGGACCGCGCGGTTGGTATAAACCGTATACGGAAAAACAAAAGTGGCGAACGCTGCTTATCCGGTCATGCTCGCTTTCTCTTGAAGATAGTTGTGCCCGCGAGCTGACAGTTAGGCCAGGGGTGTCAAACATATGGCCCGTGGGCCTTACCCGGCCCGCCAGGTGGTTCAGTCCGACCCACACATTAAGAGTAAAAATCATAAGGATGTTTTAAAAAGAAAGTGTTTAGTCCATTCCTGTGGCGAGGTATGATTTTTTAAAGAAATGACCAAAGTGCTCAATTCCGCCACTAGGGGGAGTAAAGGATAAGCAAAACAGGTGAAACAGCATATCTCTGCACGTGCCAAAAGCAAAACCTAACAGCTCTGCGTCTGGGTAAGATAAACTTTGGTTCCCTGTGAGCCTCACCGGTGTCTTGCTATAAGGATCATCAGTAGTGACACAATAATGACCAAAATGTTGTCAAAAAGTGAAGTGGAGTGAGAGCTTTCCAGGAAAAACCTGGAGTTTTTCTTTTTTCACAAAGCTGAACGCCAAACCAGCTGCTTGGTATGTCATCAACAGGTCGAGTGGCAACGCTATACATATAATAAATAAATAAATATAATATAATATAATATAATATAATATAATATAATATAATATAATATAATATAATATAATATAATATAATATAATATAATATAATATAATATAATATAATAAATATATTATAACGAATTCTCCGAATTATTCATTTTGGCTATATTCTTAAGAGCGCAAGATCAGCCATTGTGCGTCATTACGATTGTGATGGCGCGTTTTATTTCTCCATTTAATTACATCTGATTGTTCACAGATGTCGGTAATAACGACGTGGAAATGGGAAATTGTTCCACAAGAAATGTAATTTCTTGTTGCTTTCTGAATGGTTGAGACATACGCCATACTGTAAGGATTCAGTGGTTTTGTTCTTGGTCATGTTTTGGGGTTTTTTGTCAGTCACTCCACCTTCCAAACAGCCAAACAGCATGAGACCAAATGTCAAATATAATCACATCAGGCTGCAATTTGATATTAGATTCTTCAGTGAGTGGAAAACCAAAGGCTGCACTTCTGCTGAAGAAGGCCTTATAACTGAAACACATCCATTAAAAAACCTCATTCTTTCCCTTTACAAAGGTTCCTCTTGCTCACACAGTGGGTCACCACATCTGTCAGAAGACGCCGCTTTGGCTGGACGCATCACCAACACTGACGAGTCCACCCACAGACAGGAGGTGGAACACTTGAAGGGCTGGTGTGGAGAAAACTTCTAAAAGAGGTTCTGCTTCCCTGCACGTGGGAGGGGCTGTGGTGTAAGTGGTCAAACGTCCTCACCTGAAGCACCAGCACTACCTGCCTTGATCAGAAAGGCACTTCAGCATCTCTATTTTCTAAGGAGATCAGGCTGGTGATGGATGGGGGCTCAGTCCTGACCTCCTTCTACAGGTGTGTGGTGGAGAGCGTCCTGCATCCTGCATCACCGTACGGCACGGCAGCTGCTCTGCGGCAGAGGAAAGGTCCGCATGGGGTCGTCAGAGTTGCAGAGGACTGTGGGATGAAGCCTGCAGACCACCACTGATATTTATGCAGCCAGATACAGGAAACAAGCCTCCTGCATCCTGAAAGACCCACTGTTGGCTCTGCTCTCCCCAGGCAGGAGGCTACAAAGCATTAAGAGCAGACCGGCCAGAAGCAGTGAGACTGCTGAACTCTGGAGGATCCTCAGCTCCCATTGCCCTCTTCCTTTTTCTTTTACATTCCTCTTTTCAGAATCAGAATCAGAATCAGAATCAGAAACCTTTTATTGTCATTGTAACACAAGAAACTTGTGACAACGAAATCTCCGTGCTCTCCAGCTGCTTAAACAATAAAATGATAATCTTTCTAAGGAACAATAGAATTGAGTTTAACTGAAATATACATATGTACAAAGTTACACAACTATTCTAAATTTCCATTATATTGCACTGGGAATTGTTAATATTGCACATTGGTTTCTCTAGATATTGCACTAGTTACAGTTTTTGTGGGATTTACATTTATTTAGGAGATTGACTGCTGTGGGAAAAAAACTGTTTTTTAGTCTATTTGTGCGAGCCTTGTGGGATCTGTACCGTCGGCCTGACGGTAGCAGTTGGAACAGGTGGTGGTTGGGATGGTGGGAGTCCTTGATGATTTGCCTGGCTCTGCTCGTGTAGCGAGAGCTGTAATGTCCTCTAGCCGGGCAGGGGAGCCGTGATTTTCTGGGGCCAGGTTGATCACCCTCTGCAGCGCCTTCCTGTCTGCGGCCCAGCATCCTGCATACCAGGCTGTGTTGCAGTACGTGAGGATGCTCTCGATGGTGGCTCTGTAGAAGGTCACCAGCAGCTTCTTGTCCAGGTTGTTCCCCGAGTATTCTCAGGAAGTGAGACGCTTGTTGGCCTTCCCACGTCGCAGTGGTGTTTGCAGTCCAGGAGAGGTCCTCTGTGATCAGCACACCTAGGTAGCGGATAGAGGAACCCTGTCCACGCTGACCCCATTTATATAAAGTGGGGCGGGTCCACTCTCCCCTTCTGAAGTCCAGATTATTTCTTTCGCTTGGTGGTGTTCAGGTGGGAGGTTGGTTTCCTGAGCACCACTTTTCCAGTCCGCTGACCTCATCCCTGTAGAAAGCCCCCATCTTCCCTGAGATGAGCCCCATCATTGGCAGTGTCATCAGCAAACTTGATGATGGTGTTGCAGGTGGGTTACGCAGATCAATGTGTAGAGCGTGAAGAGGAGGGGGCCTGTACGCATCCTTGTGGTGATCCTGTGCTGATGGTGTGATGGTGGATGAGTGTGGGGTCCAAGTTTAACAGATTGTGGTCGCTCTTGACAGAAAGTCTTTAATCCATGAGCAGATGGGGGAAGAAAGGCCCAGGTGAAGCAGTTTCTCAGTCAGGATGTCTGGGATGATGTTGTTAAAGGCTGAGCTGAAGTCCAGAAAGAGCAGCCTAACGTAGTTCCCTGGGTGGTCCAGGGGGCTCAGGGCAGAGTGAAGAGTGGTGGAAATAGCATCATCTGTTGAGCTATTTGGTTTGTAGGCAAACTGAAGCGGGTCGAGGGTGGGTGGGAGATTATCTTTGATGTCTTTTGCTATCAGTCTTTCAAAACACTTCATGATTACAGGCGTGAGGGCGACTGGCCTGTGGTCGTTGGAGGGCTGTCTATGTTTGGCTTTATGAACCCGGAATTTATGGGTGGAGGTTTTGAGGCAGGCTGGGATACTGCACTGTTGTAGGACTGATTGAAGATACTGCGAAGACGCCCGCTTAATTATCAAGAGATGCGCTGAGTAATTTTGCCTGGTACTCCATCTGGTCCCGCGGTCTTCCTGGGGTTGCTGATTTAAAGACCGCCGCATTTCTGCTCCTGAGCATTAGGGTGCTGTTGTTGTGTGGTGGTGATGATTGTGGCGTGTCTGCTGGGGGCCTCTGCGTGTCAAACCTGGCAAAGAAATGGTTTAGCTCCCTTGCCAGGAGGCATCCGCCCAGGACACTGTGTGTTGCTGCTCCTTTGATTTGTGATGTGGTTTATCCCCTGCCACATCTTCCTGGGGTTGTCAGCGAAGTGCTCTTCAATCTCCTTTTTGTAGGCCATTTTGGCCTTCTTTGCGCTTTTTTAGGCAGATTCAAGGCGCTGTATTGGAGCCAGTCACTGTCCCTTGACCTGAAGGCGGTGTCTCGTTTTTTAAGGAGAGATTTTACTTCGCTGGTCATCCATGGTTTCTGATTTGGGAATATTCTGATCCTTTTGTTCACAGTCACATTGCCTATGCAGTGGTTTATATAGAAAGACGGTGTCCGTGTGTTCTTGTAGATTTTGGCTGTAGAAAGTGTCCCAGAGTGTGTTTGAGAAGCAGTCCTGCAGTTGTGTGAGGGCAGCTTCAGGCCAGATCCTGATGGTCTTTGTTTCGGCTTTGTTTTCCCTTCTAGGGGGTGTAGGTGGGGTGAGGGACAAGCAGAGGTGGTCTGAGCCTGCTAGATGGGGGAGGGGGGTGACTTTGTAAGCCTGTTTAATGTTTGAGTAAACTTGGTCTAAAGTGTTTACTCCTCTGGTGGCAAACTTCACATACTGTGTGAATTTGGGAGCACACGACGTGCTTGGTTGAAATCCCCAGCAATAATCAAGAGTCCATCAGGGTGGGCGAGCTGTTGCTTGTTGATGATAGTTTCATGGACAAACACAACTAGACAACAGTGTTATGTTGATATTTTGTGCTAAATCTGTCCAGTATTCCACAGGAACTGTACAAAGTTCAAGCTACTTGTATCACATTGACATCTCTCTTGGCATACTTTACACTAAATCCAGGACCAGTCACAAATTTCGTTTCCCCCCCTGTGGTGGAATGACGATGAAAATTCCTCGAATCTTTGAAGTCCTTTACAGAAAAAAACGGATAAAAACACACACTTTGTTTTGCGGGCTCGTCCCCATGATGCTCTGCCGTATTGTTGTTCATTTTGGTCATGCTGCAGTGAAGCTGCTGCTGGGTAGATTCATAAAGAGAACTTTTGCTCATCATGTCCCTTTAGATGATGTGGGCTCATTGCAGGGGGGTGACCCCTGTGATCGCACAAATGTATATCGAGAAGCGTTGATGTGCAGCACAGGGTCACAAATACAGCCTGATACTGTATGACGGCGCAGCATTCGGCAGGATCTTCAAAGTTACCTGGACCGTTTAAAAAAAAGTGTTGGCATGGTCATGATGGAGACGGCAGCAGTCAGGCCGCCGGCAGTCAGGGGTGATGATGCCGCTACGGCCACAGGGCAGTGGCAGCCAGATCGCGTGGGCGCAGTTTTGTGCAGCATCAATGCTGTCTCCCCATTTCTAAGCAGGACCCATGGTGGCCGGGATCGTCAGATTGACGTCTGGTCATCACCGGCCCACGTCAACAGCTCTTATCTTATGGAGTACCTGCTGCTACTGTGCCATTTCTGATAATTGGATGTTGGCAGTGTGACAGCAGCACAGGGGCAGAGGGGTGGCTGGAGGGTTTCAGTCTCAAATCAGCTGATCATCACACAATTTTGGGGACCTTGAAGACCTTCCTATCAGTCAATTACGTTCTGCTGCCTTCCTACACCCGCTCGTCACTGGACCTCCTCCAAATTTACCCAGGCGGCCACTGATCAATGTCCAAAAGTCCTCCAGCGGTTATAAATTAGAATCTTTCTAAAACCTCTGGCTGCCGCACAGCGACTGCTGCCACCCGATAACAAATGCTGCTGCACGGCAACCTGCTGCATTTGCTGAAAAACATATTTATGATAGTCGAACATAGTTCAGCTGAATGCAGCTTGCCATACACCAAGCAGACAGAGTATTGAAAAGTGTCATTTGAGCACCTTGATTCTTCATGATCTTGCTTTTGTCCCACTCTCCTGTGGCCAGAGGCACTAGTTGCTGTCCTCTGTTTAAGCAGCATTGTGTATGATAAACTAGCAGCATACTATTGTTGCTGTTCTCTCCCCGTGTAAGTCTTTGGGACCTTTCTGCTACAGTCAAACTACCCCTCTTGTCCATCCATGCGTTGAAGGGTCCTTGGGTAAGACAAGAACCCCACATTGATCCTGGTGGGTAACGGTTGGCTCCAGTGTTCGGCAGCAGACCTGTCATTAGAGTATAAATGTGAGAGTACATGGGTGTGTGATCGTGGCCCGGCGACAGACTGGTGACCCGACCAGGATGTCCTCTGTTTTCACCTACAAGTGGCTGATAGGCTCCAGCAGCCCCGTGACCTCAAAAGGGACAAACAGGTTTAGAAAATGGATGGATGGATGGATGGATGGATGGATGGATGGACAGATGGATGGATGGATGGATGGATGATGGATGGATGGATGGATGGATGGATGGATGGATGGAGATGGTTTCACAGGGCTGATTTTGCAATCATTGGGGTACAATTTTTGTGTACTATTTTTAATTGAAAAGGTCTATTAAACTGATTCCAGTGAGGGAATTGAACTCTACCATTTAGCATCTCCTTTACTTCTGGCTGCTTTGTGTCATGTGGTGGATGAGGCATGTGTCAGCATAAAATCCTGCTCCCCAGTGTGCTTAAGGCGATAGTTGCTTGCTCCCTCCTAGCTAGCCTAGTTGAGTTCTGTTCTATCCAATGCTAAGCATGTGTCCAGCCAAGCACACCTACATTACATTGGTGCTGGTCTTTCTGAATGGAGTTTTGTTGTTACAGGCATGCATCAAAGTTATGTATGCAGTCTTTGTGTCTGGCATGCTAAACTGCAGACATTTGTGAGCAGAGTTTTGTCTATTTGCACCTGTATTTCAAACATGCCTTTCAAATAACCCCAATCAGCTTCATGATTAGTATCACACATTGCATGCACTAACTAGATATGTTTGCATCTACTTCTCACAGCTTCTTGCAGTTCTGCCCCCTAAAATAACCCTTTAATGCCTGGTGCTTAAACACTTCAGCGGTTGGACAGGATTCAGAAATGCCACATTCACACCAGAATCTCTTCGCCGTGGACATCAATAAGATTTAGATCCAGATTTAAGTTTAGCATGAAGACAGAGGAAACCTTCAGAGTCTAGTCTATGTCATTTAATTCAAGCATTTTATTGTCAACAAAGTTGTAAATGTTAGTTTTTTTCCCCTCTTGTGATTTTAATTTCACATGTTTGTCTGTATATTCCTCTCTAGGCCTAGACCAAGACAATCCAACATTTACATTTTTAAAGGAGAAAATTGTTTAATTGTTAAAATTGGTGGAGGACTGCTGCTGAAGTGTGTCAGGGACTGCAGGTGTAGGACCCAAAAATGCAGGAGAGCAGATGAACCCAACACCTAAACAGGCTGAGGGTAATTAACGGAAATGGAGACAGCTGTGGATCTGGTTTCACTGAGGGACAATTCAAAGCAGTACATGACCAAAAACCCAACCAACGTTCACAATCCTCACAGTGTGATTCAATGAAAATGAAAGTTTGACATGTTTGAGTGACCAGTCTCTTCTGTTTATTCATGTTGATTTTTATATGAAAGTTAAACAAAAGGGAATCTGGGTCAAAGTCAGGTCTCTTCAATATGGATTTATTCAATTATCAAAACACCACAGACATTAATCACTGACTCTTCTATCAAAACAAATACAATCAAACATTCTGTATGAAAAAGACCGTCACATACACTGAAACACCAACTCCAAAGTGAACTCCGGCCAATATCGCGGTGAGCTGACAGTTAGGCCAGGGGTGTCAAACATACGGCCCGTGGGCCTTACCCGGCCCGCCAGGTGGTTTAGTCCAGCCCACACATGAAGAGTAAAAATCATGAGGATGTTTAAAAAAGAAAGCAAGTTTCTAGTCCATTCCTGTGGCGAGGTATGATTTTTTAAAGAAATAACCAAAGTGCGCAATTCCGCCACTAGGGGGGGTAAAGGATAAGCAAAACAGGTGAAACAGCATATCTCTGCACGTGCCAAAAGCAAAACCTAACAGCTCTGTGTCTGGGTAAGATAAACTTTGGTTCCCTGTGAGCCTCACCGGTGTCTTGCTATAAGGATCATCAGTAGTGACACAATAATGACCAAAATGTTGTCAAAAAGTGGAGTGGAGTGAGAGCTTTCCAGGAAAAACCTGGAGTTTTTCTTTTTTCACAAAGCTGAACGCAAAACCTGCATGCTTGGTATGTCATCAACAGGTCGCAGTGTTCAAAGAATATAACGTTCAGCACCACTATGAGACTCACCACAAAGAAAAGTTTCACAATTGCAGTTAAGAAAAGAGAAGAATTACCAACTATTAGCTGGACTGAAAAATAACCGTATGCATTCAATGCAGCATTGACATCAGTGATGGAGCAGTGACTGACACTTTATTGTAAACACATTGGTGCAAACATCCAAACCATTTTCAGAGGTAAGCTTGTGCCCCAAAAAGCAGTCGACCTTTGCCAACATGAGTCTTTCAATTACGATTCCAGATCCAACATCTCTGAGGAGACTTGGACGCCAAATGAAGGAATCCAGACATTTAGTGAATTTTGGGTTGCTATTTATGAAAACACCAACAACACAGATATATACAGCTGTGCCTATTTATTAGAGATGTTAGAGAGACCGTCACACCTGAGTTTCTGGACACAACAACAGCTGATGACATAGTCATCTCTCTAGTCACTGCGCCAGACGATGTTGTAGTGAACTGGTCATGTGATGCCAGTCTGGTCACTGATGGCATCCTATCAAAGGTCAGGAAGAAGGCAGGTGTTGCCACAAAATTCAGGCATCAAACCGGGAAAAGATTCTTGGACATTTCATTGTGCTTTGGACACTTGAATGACAGTAAATGTGTTTGTGTACAGGGTTTGAATCCCATATTGACGGTCAGGTGATGTTTAAGGAGAGAAAGGGAGGTTAAATGATTATGTTCACAAATGTTAGCAGGTTTAATTCAGTTAAATTTTTAATGGTTTGGACATTTCATTTAAGGCACGGTGTTTTGTTTTTTTCTGTAGCCCCTTTTGAGTTTATTATCGGGATTGCTTCAGTGTCAGATGTCAAATATTCAGTCTGTATAAAATTGAATAGACCAACTTTTTTTGAAGTGAAATGAATTTTGTTTGAGATCCATTGGCCTCTGTGAATGAATGTGAAGTAACAAGTGATTAGGCTGCTATGTTGGTTGACGCATTTGTTCCAACTGAGTAAAAAAGCTAAAACAAAGCTGTTATTTTGCTTTTATGTTGCTGGTCCGGCCCACTTGAGATCAGACGGGCTGAATGTGGCCCCCGTACCAAAATGAGTTTGACACCCCCTGGTTTAGTCTTCAAATAGGGGCTGTGGACGTCAATGAGTGACATCAGAGATGGTCTGTCCAGGAAAACGTGTCTGTGGTGTTCTTTCCTATTGCAGTTCACCTTTCAGGGTCTTGCTGTTTCTCCGATCCTTCGTGTTCTGCGCCCTGATTGGCTGTATTCCTCTTCACCACCTGCAGGTTTTCTCTCAAACAACATGAAGTACTTTCTACATATAAAGAACCAAAAGCCAAGCTGCTGGATGGCCTCCATTGTTGTTGTTGTTAGCTTCACCCTGCATGCACATTAACTTTGAGAGGAGACACTCACCTGAATAGGCTGGACCATTCTAAACTGGGCCGGACCAGACTAGACTAGACTGTTGAGTGGAAACAAGGTTTGAGTGATGATCCAACAGCTCAAGGAGGAATTATACCAGAAAGAAAAAGCTGATTTCTGAGTATATGATCAACCTGCAGCAGGCATTGATTGAAGACTAAAGACTGAAAACTGGAACTAAAACCTGACGGCTTGCAGGGCCACGGGATTAAGAAGAGCTTTAGGAGACCATGACAACTTCTCAGTTCTTCACACAGGGTATTTCTAACACATAACACATATAGGTGGACAAATTCACTTCAAAAGACTCATAATGAAACTTCATCTTTGTTCTTTTTCCATCTTCTCTGAGAGCTGTTTGGCTGCCGGAACATTTCCGTCTCTGTTTGATGAAGGAGAGACAAAAGAGGGTCTCAGACGGAAAACCCCTCCGTCTTCATAGTTTCCTTAGAGGAAACACCACAATACAGCTGTGCAGAATCTTGTTAGCCACACTTTGCTATTTTAGGTTTTCTGCACAAGTGTGTCCCCAAATGCTGATCAGAAAAGTGAAGTCGCAGGTTAAAGGTCTGCAGTTCTCAGTGGCCAAAGGTCTATGCTAATGCTAGACGATAGAGGCTTCATGAGAGAGAGCAGGACGACCAAACAATCAGACACAAAGACGGAAACAGAAAAATCCATCAGGATCTCAACCAATTAAGATTTCCAAAAAATATTCAATTATGCCGGAATTAAGAAAAAACATTTGGACAACTCAGGAACAAAATGAGATGACCTTTAATTCAAATCAGATCGACTATTTTTTTTTTTACAGAATAGCTGGTCTGTAAGGCCACCACACACAAGAGGAAAAGGTCCACATGTAGCTGAACTAAACCCATTTATTAACATATTGATTTAATTTACAGAGAAAAACAGTTTTCAGAGGGAGAATGCCCCGCCCCCAATATTGAAAACCTCAACAGATTTCTATGCTTGAAATCACATGAAAACGGACCATTAACTCAAACATGTGCCATCATTTGAGACAAAACCTTTTCAAATGAAGTTTTTATTCATTTGTGTATGGAGGAGGAAGATTAGGCCATGCAAACGCAGCTCTGTGGTTGGTTGAGCTGCCATGACGTTCACACAGAAATCTGCCGAAGGGAATCCTCCTCAGAGGATCCTGCTGAAAAAAACTGCAGGAGTGATGGCTCTGACACACAGATGAAGTGATGTTTGCTCCTTATTGTTGTTTTTCCATTAAAGCATAAAGATATAAAGACAATTTGTCAAGAGGCTCGTGAGCCCACACAATACACACTTTCTGTAATGTCATCTGTGTCACCAGGGGCTGATTTTTTTCTGCCTTTGATTGTTTTCCATTGTAGTTATTGTGCTAATAGAGATGATTCATCTGAGTTTGAAAAGCACACATCTTCGTCCCTGCACAGCCATGAGAAGCACTCCTGTGGCAGGGTGCCACTGGCAGTGTTTGTGCTCCTCTCAGTAGTGCCATTAAGCGCTCTTAGCAAAGCAAATCCTTCCCTTTCAGTTGCAAACACTCTCACTTCAGCTTAAGGTGCCCAAGGCAAACAAACGCTCCACACCTGCAACGCATTACAGCAGCCACAAAGCTCTGCTTTCAATGTCTTCAGCCATTTCACACACGTCAGGCTAAAAAGAAGGTTTGGATTCTGTGTGGCAGCATGCTGGATCCAGCTGAAATCAACCTTTAACTACCCCCACCTCGGGCTTATGGGCACTAGTCGTGTCATAGAAGTGACAGACATGGATAAAGGGGAAAAAAGATTGAGAGTTAGGACTCAACGAGGAGATTTACTACAGAGGACACATGTCTCCTCTTTTGTGATCAGCCCGGTCCGCCCACCCCACGTCACATAAGTCCTGGGGTCTGCCACCTTTGGTACTCAAAGGGCCACGGCTGTTTGACCACCGGGGGACAGTCTACCACAGAGCTTTGTTTGACCCAGAGCTGCACTTTCTGTCCCCCCATGCCTCCCTGCTCTCTGGCTCTGGGGGCCACGTGGCGGTCCTGCTGGCCCTGCCCAGGGTGGCGGATGTGATCACCCACGCATGCATGGGGAGAACATGGAAACTCCACACAGAAAGCTCCCCCATTGGTGTTCTGGTTCAGGTCCCCCAGCCGGGACTTGAACCAGGGGCCTTCTTGCTGTGAGGCAACCACTGTTCCACCGTGTCGTCCCAAATGGAATTAAATTAATGCTAAATATGAAACCCTTATTTTTTTAAACTGGTATATTTTATTTTTTCTTCAGCTAGAAAGCCACAATGGAGGGGTACCAGCAATACATCTGAACCTCAGCTTTGTGACCCTGAGCAAAGACACAGCAATGCCATACTTCCCTGCTGCTATTCAACCCTACGAATGTCTAGACTCCGTAATCCTAGAGATTCCTTTGCTAGGTAGAGAACCAAACCAGGTAGAATGTTCCGTTATGTTTGTAATTCAGTTTTAACAGGCAGATTTCTGCTCCCCCTGTGAGGCTGCAGACAGGTTATGAGGGATGAAATGATGGCATTTGGAACACAGATGAGGACTTTAGTGAGTCTTTGTCCTGTCTGTAACGCACATCTCTATGGCCAGCATGATCTTTTGGGTTTATTCTGACCCTGATGCAAACAGATGTGTGTTCCTGGAATCTGAAAAGCGGTTTCAAAGGACAGAGTTCCTCCCTGAATCTCAGTGTTGGGGCGATGCAGGACACCGATGCAGATGCAGTGCTCAATAAATCATCAGCAGCTACATGGATCCATGGATTATTCACAAGTACTCAACAGGGCACACACATGGGTCAGCCTGCTCACATTTCTGTTATTGTGCTGTGACATTTCACTTATTGATAATTTATGTGCCAAAAAACCTGCCGAGCTGACATGGGCAGTGTGAGGAGGACTTACAATTCTAGTGCAGAGGAGGCAGACAATGATGCTACATGGAGCACGATGAAGACAAATGCCTGGAGGAGGAGCAACAAGAAACATCTAGATTTGATTGGCAGTGGCAGATATAGCAAGGCCAGACTTGGGTAGTCACACCAGTAGATGACGTGCGCTCGATTCTCATTAATGACCTGACAGTCCTGAAGGCCCCTGAGGCTTTTGAACTGTATTTACTGTCACTTTATTCCAGCTCATACCTGTGGTTGACCTGAACACCCACATTTACTGGAGACAGGTCACATGTCAGTTGTCCGCTCTTGTTATTTCTGGAGTTCATAAGTTTGCTCCTGCTGCAAATAAAAGAGTAAATACGTTTTCACCTTCTCTGCTGCTGCTGGGCAGAGGCAGCCTGGTGTGCTGAGGGATGACACAAATGAGATTAAAAGTGCACCAGTGTTCATGAAACAGTCATCACTTGTCTTACAGCTGTCCACCTACTGTATTATGTTTGCAGTGAAACACTCAGAGAGCCACAGGGCAGCGCTCTGAATATTCCGTCTTTTCTACATTTCAGCCGGCTGCTGTGTGGTTTTGGTAATAAATCATGTCTCCGTCTCCTCGTGGAAGGCCCCTGACACTTTAATCACCCCATACACTCGTGTGTTTAGCCATAATAATTTGGCTCTATCATGCAGGAACAGCCTTGCCAGTGATTTATGTTCTAGTGCGCAGGAACACAGCCAGAATGCTCCTGCTCCTCTGGCTCCAGTTTTCACTTCCCGCTTCCCTCTGTGCTGCATCACTTCATTCCTCTTTGTGTTGCCCTCTTCTGCCTGAATCAACTGTGCTAGTCTTCACAGAGGCTGGGGAAGACGCCGCTTTCTGGAAAACCTGGGGCTTCACCGTCCCGTTTGTGTAAAGGGCATTCTGAAATGTCATTTAAAAACAACTCATATCATGGCTCTCATGAAGGGTTTCTTGGAGCATTTGTTCTGCTTGTTTCAGTATCTGCATGCACGTTTGGAAAAAACAACAACTTTAAACAGAAACGATTCCATAATTTCATCAGGACAACAACCGTTTGACCTTTTGAGAATACAACATTTCCACGTTCTCAGAAAAAGACAACAGGCTAACATTTCCAGAATGTAGTCACCGGTGTTTGGTCTCATGAAACCACACACCGTCCACATACACGTCAGAATATGAAGTGATATCTCCAGAATGTGCCCAGGCTGTGGTTTACCACACTTACTGAAGGAGAACATGCAAAGTCCACCCAGAAAGGATCCAGCTGGGATCAGAACCACAGCCTTCCTGCTAGGAGTGAGAGTGCTGAGCCGTAAGACAACAAAACAAAGAAACTGCAGTGAAACTGGATTTCACTCAACTCCCAAAGTGAAAGTTCCCTTTTTTTGCTGTTCAAAAAAACCAGCAAAAGTGGTTCCAGTTTTGGTTCAGCTTGGAAGTTGTTGTACTTTTCGTTGTTTATTGTTTGGTACAGATATGAGTAAGATGAATAAAGTACAGCCTAAATTACAAAAGGGTTTATTCAAATATACACCTAGTGTGTCAGAAGATCCATAACCCCTGTTGTAACAGTAAAATATGTTCAACCCAAGAGGCCTTCAGCTCTCATCTGTCTGCTCAGCTGTTGGACAGGACAAGTTAAAAAAAAATAAGAAAAGAAACTGGTGACTACAGACAAACAGTGACTGTGCTGATTTACTCGTCCTCAGCCGCTTTGAGCGTGTTTAAAAAGATCTGTCAGTGTAAGGCAGCTAATGAAGAAGCTGCTGCACGTCAGTTACTGTTACCTTTATCACACACAGACAGACATTGTGTCAGTTGGCAGGAAGTCCAGGACTTATAAGTCAAGTTTGTTCTGCCTGTCATGTTCCCAGAACCAAGTTTTTGCTGTTTTTTTTTAATTTTTTTATCTGCTTGTCCATCTTTCTCATCATCACACAGGTATGCATGTCTGAATGTCATTGAAAGTACTCATGATGGACAGTTCTTTCCAGGGAACTCATGTTTGTTCCTAAAAGTGTCAGGGATGAAACTCACTGACAAACAGCTTCTCAGTGTTTCTTTAAGAAAAGGTTACACTATCAGCAGCACAAACTCACAAAAGCAAACACACAGCTGTTGTTTCATAAAACTCTCTGAAGGCTGTGTGCTGAGCTCTGCAAACCAACAATGAAGCTGTTGAAGGGTTTGCAAGGCAACATGACGCACTGACGTCAGGAACGTCATGGTGCCTCTGCTCTCCTACCCCTCCCCTCTCTCTGCTCTGCTCCGGACGCGACCAACTGGATCCACTCACCTCATCAGCCTGCAGCCTCTTAGGGAGATCCAGTGCCAGTATTCAACGCCAGTTCGTTGTTCCTCTGCGGTGCACAGTCTGGTCGACTCATGTACTTATAAAAGATCACCATGAGTGCTCTTCTGGTTGCCGTCGTCTTTCCATGTTCCTCGTCCAATCCTCGTATCCTGTTCAAGCCAAATCATCCGGTTACTGCCGCCAAACCCTACAGCCTGCCTCGCCTCCAAGTCAAGGTTCCAGCTCTTCATGGAACATCATAATCACTGACTGTGAATTAAAACATTTCTACTTACCTGACACATCTCTGAGTTTTCTTCTGGGTTCCAGCATTTGGGTCTCGCGAGATCATGACAAGGAAGACGAGAAGGAAGGATCTCAGGATGAAGAACCCTGACAGGAGGAAGGTAGATCTCTTTTAGTCTCCTTCTGGATCTGTTCCTCCTTGGAAAGCTGATCAAAGGACTACCATTACAACCATTTCATCAGAAACCCAGCAGCCTGCAGGAAATGCAAGATGACACCACGTTGCATTTGTGTTTAATGAGAAAAGTAAATTAAGAAAAAGTTATTTGTCTTCTCCATTTTCCCATCATTTTCTCTCAGAAGGCCACAGACAGAAGTCTTCATCACTACGCCCATCCCAACATTCATGTTCTGACCTTCATCGCACAAAGTTGTCTTGACAATGCTGTGAGAATGATAGAACATGATCATCATCATCATTTTAGTATAAACTGATACCAGTTCCATGGCCTGGAGAGCGTTTGCCCTGAGACGGGGGGCTGTGGGTTTAAAACCCACAAGTATGGCATCCATAGCTGTAGCAGCCGACCCCCACAACTTCAGTCAAGTAAAGAGGGGCTGCTGGGACACTAGTTGTGTTTTTACCTCTATATTGATGTATATATTTTTTATTATTGATTAGTGACGAGCTGATGGTGAACCAATGATCCTCACTTTAACTGACATGAACTCTTTACAATTGTGGTGCAGTTGATGATGAGGCAGATGCAACTGTGCAGCTAACGTGTCTCACTGTCCCTGAACCCTTTGGTCACCCCGGTGGAAGGTCCCAGTCCCACGGCGTTCTGTGTTCTTCATGTGCTCCTGTTTTCTTTTGTCTCGCTGTGATTTCCCTCCACATCTCTGTGGTCTGAACGCTTCAGTAGCTCCATCAGGATGGCGGCCGCCTCTGGAGCCAGTCACCAGCACACTGACTTCAGTCTGGTAACAGTCAGGTGAGACGTGGAGGAGAACCAATCAGGCTCCTTCCTCTGCAGGCTGATTAGGTGTTTCTGCCTGGTTAATCACAAACAACAGCTTTGCTGCGTGGTAATTCATGAATCTCTTTTAATCAAATCTAAACAAGAAGGTCCTATTGTTGAGGAGTGTGGTTGTTGTTGGTAGGAGAAATGACAGGCCTTTCACTGTGAGACTCTGCCTTTGAAAGCTGTAATTGAGCCATCGGTGCCGTCTGATTGAAGCAGATGGGTGGAAAGACATCAAAAATGACTACTGCCAAGCACAAATAGCCAACTGACTTCTTCATTAAGTACTTCTGCTAACTGGGCCAGTTGGAGCACAGTCTTCTAATCCTACTCTAACTCCAGTATCCTCACTGGCAGTGTTGGAGGCTGGTGGATCCAGCAGTTTTCATGTTTTAGCTCCATGCCGGGAAATGACTTGGCCGACTTTCAGCCTGTGTGCAGTCCAGCATCAGGACTGACACACAGCACAGGCGCCTCATGTGGTGTTAGGTGTGAGTGTTCAAGAGCTTATGTGTCATGAAAAGGGGTCTCCTTTGGGGTTCTGGTCTGAGTTTTCACCTGGGATGGTGATGTATTTCCATCCCTCTGTTTTCCTCTGAGTTGCATAGAAACAGGTCCCTCTGATAAGCAGCGCGAACATTTCTGAAAATGCAAAACACTGGTCACAGGCCTCTTCATGCTGTCATGTGATGTATTTTGTAGATATGCAAATCTGACATTTCTGTGCTGTGATTTGGTTCCAGCCTCCACCCCGGGCAGTGAGGGGTGAGGCATCACCAGCTGAAGACATTAGAGGACGCCAGCCTCTTTGTTGGAGTCGCACTGTCACACATTTCAGCTGTGCTGTCCTTGGTTTCTGTTTTTTCTGTAAATAGAGCTAAAATAGTCAAATGTGTCAGATATGGCAGAGTTAATCACCTCCATGCAGTTCAGCTGAGTAAGTCTGAGAGCTTTCCTCTCATGGGGTTTTACTTTGTTTTTTACTGTCCCCTACGTTGTCTGTCTGTCACACGTGTTTGATGACTGGTTGTAATTTTTAATAGTTTTTACTACCGTCAAGTACTTTGTGATTTCTATCTGAAAAGGTGCTATGGAAATAAACATTACTTTATTTTACTTACTTCGAATATGACATTCATTTCTTAAATAATTCAAATAATGATTCTGAAAACATGAAGTAGTCAGAATAAATGACTAAATATCATCTAAATATCAGTCTGTGGATCAATAACTACATTGAGTTTCGTGGTAAGTGTGTTTGATTACAGTATTGCTGAAAATGTTACTGCAGGTGTGAATATTGTTCAAATGAGAGAACATTTGCATAATAACCACATTAACTGTAAGGAGCACATAAGCTGTTGGAACAGCCAACCTGCTGGGTTTCTTCGTTCCAGAAGGTTCCGAGTGGCTCTATCATGAACTGACTTCTTGGGTTCTTCTGTTATCAGACACGGTTGTGACTTTCTGACACGTTTCCACGTCCGTCTTCAACATGGCAGGTATGTGAAAAGACCTCCCATAAGAAGTCTGCTGGGATTGTTATTGGGGTGGGCTGCCCTACAGTTGGATGTCTGTGTTGGTTCAGAAGGGGTCCATGAAGTCAAAAGCTCCCCACCTTTACCAAGCATCATCAGTGGAAACTCAAACAACATCTACTTCATCTAGCCTGTAGGTCATTAGATCAATGTGTTGTTGTATCAGTGCTCCATAGTAAACCACTTCCTGATGTTGGCTGGAGGGTTGAAAGCTGAAGAAATATAACAGTTTCTCCATGAAACAGAACAGGAGCCTCATTCAGGTGGAAGACGCAGCCTGTCTCCACCCCCCCATGCTAGTCACTCCGTATTTTGGGATCAGCCATCCGTCGACCTGCAGTTGTCATTTGTCATCCAGCATGAGTGTTAGAAACCTTTCCTTAGTGCTGACAGGCAGAGAAATGGCATCTTGGAGTGTCCTCTTCTTGGAGAGCTTCCTTTCTGTCTTTTTTTATTTATGGTTTTCAGTTTGGAAACGGTTCAGTGTCTGACTTCATCAGCTTACTTCTTCTCTGCACTGCTGGTTTCCTGCAGAGGCAGATGGAGTCAGGAGCTCCAGGCACTCCATGTTTTGGTTTCAAATTTTTCTTAGACCTCTGAACATGTGAAGGGTGAACACTCTGGAGGAAGGAAGAAAGCACCAAAGGCTTCATCTGCATTTGTGGTTGGGAAGGTTGTGCAGTGCATCTTAAGGACTTCATGGAGTTTGTCTGTAAAAGATGTTCGGATCAACACTCAACATTTGATAGAGATCCTTTCCTGCATTAGTTCAACTGTTTCCCAACATTAAACCCGTGAACACCAGAGCTCTAGTTCTTCTTTCGACTGTCGTAACTCTTCAACCATTTATGCAAACAACAGAATTCCTGTGGATTCTGAAGTGGATGAAAGCAGCTTTGCGCTGATATGCAACATTTGATGTGAGTAATGTGTCTCACATCGCTGCAAAGCCCTATGCTGAATCAGCTGATGGTTTTGTGTGATTCATGTGTCGCTGACGACATCTGCCCTGTAAAGGCTTCATTTAGAAGAACTGACTCTAGTTTAGAAAACCTCCTCATTTTAAAGCCTCTGTCTTCATCGATGTCTCATCCAGCGGTGCGGTCTTCAGATTCCAAAGATTTGGATTTTCACGTCCTCAATCATGAAAGAAGGCGGTCCGTCTGATTCTTTCTAACCCTGCTAACGTTGGAACTGGAACATGGACCTCTTCATCTTCTCCAACATCATTATGATAACCAACCAGACTGACGTCTTTATGGATGACAAAAGTGAAGCTGGTGATGGTTCAGGAGGACGTGTCCGTCTGGAAAGGAGGTTCTTTCAGGTGAGGCAGAAAGACCAGGGAGGTGAACACAAACACGGGAGTTCACCTGCTCTGCTTTGTCGCCTTTTGTCTGCATGCTCAGCAAGCATGCCGGGTGGGGGGTGTGGGAGGGGTCTTGATAGGGTGTTTGCCACAGGCCTGCAGCTGTCTGAGTGACAGCTCAGCGCTCCTGAGCCAATCAGCTTTGCTTTGAAGCATGCATTGCTCTGACTTGCAGAAACACGCAGCTTCCAGCTGCTTTCAGGTTCAAGCAACCTTCCTGAATTCTTTATTGGTCCCTGAGGAGAAAAGAAGGAACTGGATTCCTGTGGCACCGGCGCAGCCAGCACCATCTCCTGTGTTCAGACTGCTTCCTTTAAGGCATCTCAGGTAAATATTGGAGCAGGCGAGGTGGAAACGTTGCCGGGGGGTGCTGTGCATGCTGACCTCTATTCATTTTCATGGAGCCTCTAAAAGGAAAATTAAGCATTTGTTTGGCGAGCAAACAAATGCTTAATTTTACTGCGTGGCCTTTTACTGGAGCCTGGGTGCCCTTATTTTTACAATTTTCTCCGTTTGCCTAAATGTCAGCTCTCCAATGAACGCTGTTTGTCTAACCATCTAATTCCTGGCTCAGGCGCAGCGGTCGGTTAGCAGCTGTGTGTTTTTATAGAGCAGTTATGGGAGGAGTTGGCCTTTTTGCCGGGTTTGAACAATGTTCGAGGAGCGCTCTGTCATTTTTCAGCCCGTGACTTTTAGGAGGCGGTGACGGATGCTTTGCTGCCTCCCGCCTCCTGCACATTAAAGGGAAAACGGTATCACTCAAAACAGACTGTAATGCACAAATAACCAGCAGCCATTTTAGAATAAATGCATGGCCGCTGCTGCAGGACGCGGCAGACCTTTGGGTGAACCCTGAATGGAGCCTTCTGTTTCCTATTTATTGGAAGCAGGTGATTTGTCAGAAATGGAGCAGTACACATGTGAACGCTCTGCTCGCTGCCCCCTATGTCAGCCTGGAAATACTGGACTGGGGGGTTGGAATTCCCCAAACTTATAGTTTTAAACTCATATAAACAGTCAAAAATGTATAATGTGCCAACAATATATCACATTCATGTGTTTTAGTTGAGCTGCAGGTGGGGCAGTGGTTGGCACTCTTTCTTTCTTTGTGGAGTTAGCATGTTAGCATGTTCTCCCCGTTCACGTGTGGGTTCTCTCAGGGGTCTCCGGCTTCCTCTCACCGTCCAAAAACATGCTTCACAGGTTCATCGGTTGCTCTAAATTGTCCCCAGGTGTGAGAATGAATGAATGAATGAATGAATGAATGAATGAATGAATGAATGAATGAATGAATGAATGAATGAATGAATGAATGAATGAATGTGTGTGTGATTACAGCCCTGTGACAGACTGACAAACAGCGTCCCCTGCCTTTGCCCACAAGTGGCCAGGATAGGCTGAAGAACTGAAGACAGTCTGTCCAAACTTGTGGTGTGGGGGTAACACAAAGGCCAGATGCAGGAGGGTCAGATTCCACTCCACGCTTTGATAATCCAACACAAACAGGGACCAGACCAAGCCGTCTGACACCACAGCAGCACAGAAAAGAACCAGCATCTGTAAGGGAGACCACCGCTGTAAGCAGGCAGGGTCAGAGGTCAAACAACGACAAACACACACACAGACAAATGAGAGACAAGCTGGTCTTACAGGAGGACAATTCATTTTTCTTTCATTAGTATTTATTCAGACCAGACAAGATTCTCAAGGAATTCTCTGAAAGTGTGTTGATTTCCAAACCACAGTTATGACTTCCTGTGACACAAATGATGCTGATTCAACTTGGATGGATCGAATACAGTTGGAATTGTAAAGGATTTTGACTGGTATGTTGGATTTGGGGCTGTTTATATGAATGTTGCAATGCAGACACAGATCTGATCCTTCTCTAATTAAATTAACTTAAATCACACACCTAGGAGTCTGACATTTGTGCTCTGCATTTGACCCATCCCCCGGGGGAGCAGTGAGCTGCAGACACAGCCACACTCGCTGGATTTAACCCCCCAATACAACAAGCATTGGGTCCCATTTTTAAAGTCTTTGGGATGACTCAGCCTGGGTTTGAACCCACAACCTTCCACTCCCAGGGCGGACTCTCTTCCACAAGGCCACTGAGCTGGTCTGATGGTGGGAAGAAACGACAATGAAGAGCACTTCCTGCTGGGTGACTGATGCATGCTATCAGGCTGAAGGTCCCTCTCATGAGCTCTCATTGATCCATCTGATGGCTACAGGGAGTCAGGGGGGGTCGGCTGCCTTCTACGTTGCTGTGCTGGATGCAGATGAGAGCAGCAGCTCATGGACCTCGTGACAGGAGAACTCTGTGGGCGTGACAGTTTCAGCTCAAAGTCCTTCTATGAATACATGGAAATACCCCGACCAATGGGAACGCTTTTACAACAGATGAAAGGATGATGGAGTGGGACGTTCAGGAAAGTAGGACATTGAACAGATATGTCAAGATTGCCTCCACTCGATGTCAACCTGAAGCTGCTCTACTCCAAGCTCCTCCTGCCAGGTTGAGCTGATTCTCCTGTTCTCACCTGTTTCCCCTTCTGCCTCAAATGTCACAGCAAAAGAAGGTTTCACAGACCGTGAACCCCGGATTCCTGTAAGGCTGAAGATCCATGGTTCTCTTCTCCAGAGAGCCTGAAGGCTGCAATGACTCTGTGGCTGCAGCAGCTTCAGCAGCATCTGCTGCCCTCTGAGGACTCACAGACAGATGACCCAAACACAGCGTTTCCAGCACAGGTGAACTCAAACATGAAGAGTGTTTCCCTCCACAGCTCGGAACGCTCCATTTACCGGAATTCAGAGGTGTTAAGGTGAAGGGAACGACACTGTTGATTTCTGGTTCACGATGTAGAGTTTGACAGAAAAAATGTTGATCCAAAGTAAAATGTAGAATAAAAAAAAAATGAATCTTATAAATAAACACCATCGAACTGTGCTTAAACATCTCATTAAAGCTGGGGGGGGGGGGGGGGGGGCATATAACCGGTTAATTAGAGGGGAAAGATTTTCTTTAAGAGAAGTTGCTTTAAACGCTCACAGTTTCCTCACTTCCTGCCAGATGCTGTTTCATTCCAAATAATTTTTTCCGGAGTGTCCTTCATCTTAATGGTGTCTTCACTGTGGGATGACGCCTTGCAGAATGCTGACCCGTTCCCGCCATCAGGTGGCAGGACAACATTCCTGCTGCGTCAGGTCAGCCATCATGTTTCTTCTGTCGTGTTTATAAGAGAGCACCTTTCTGAACCAGACTCCTCAAATCCTGCTGCATGCAGACAAGGCAGAAAAACGTCCAGCAGATGAACTGACCTTTCTGCAGTTCACACCTGTCACCTCTGATTAAACATAATGGAACCACTGCTGAGCAGCTCCACACAAGAACAGGACAACTCTGCTCTGTCCAGAGGAAGAAACAGCCAAGGTCTCCATCTACACAATGTACAGATTTATGCAAACACATCAGTGTGTTTTGTTGAAAGATCAAAACAGATCCATCCATCCATCCATCCATCCATCCATCATCCATCCATCCATCCATCCATTTATCCATCCATCATCCATCATCCATCCATCCATCCATCCATCCATCCATCCATCCATCATCCATCCATTCATTTATCCATCCATCCATCCATCATCCATCATCCATCATCCATCATCCATCCATTCATCCATCCATCCATCAACCTTTAGGCTGATGGATGGATGTGTGTGTGTGTGTGTGTGTGTGTGCGTGCGTGCGTGCGTGCGTGCGTGCGTGCGTGTGTGTGTGTGTGTGTGTGTGAGAAAGTGGATGTGTGTCTGTGTGAGAGTAAATGTGTGTTTGTGGTGTGAATGCTGAACAGCATAAGGGACCTCCTTTCAGAGTGAGTGTTTGTCTCCCACTGATAACAGCTGTGTTGCCAGGAGAGGGGGGGTAGGGTTGGTGGGGGTGGGGGGTAGTAAGTGAGTGGGATCTCCCAGAAGACCCTCTGGGTGCCTAATAGTCTGAGAGATTCTGTCACAAAATATTGCCTCTGCTGTTCAGCAGGGGAGCTTTAGGGAAAAGGCGTGGGTGGAAAATGAGACGGGGGGGGGCATGACTCTGCCTCTTAGGCCTTCAACCTTCTCCTGCACCATTGAGGAGCTGAGAGTGCCCCCCCCCAGGAAGTAATGACCAGAAACCAGCGGCATGACTGTGCAGACGGGCGTGCTTTCTTCCTCTGTGGCGGCGATGATCTCAGGAGGTCGTGTTGCTTCACAACATTCCTGATGAGCAGCAGTCAGGCGTGTTTCAGTGAGACGAACACGAACAACCCTTCTCTCATCGAGGGGGTTTTCACATGGCGACAGTCGAATTCTGATGACTCCCAAACCTTCATCCTTATTGCTTTGCTTGGCACTTTCAGGGAGAACCAAAGGCTGAGGCAGACCAACCTCCTGGAAATACCCTGCAGCTCCCACAGCCGTGTACTTTGGGGGGGGTTGTGGAGTTTTTTTGGTTTCAAAAGTATTTTGTGATAATAAAGAAACAGCTAGAAATGCCGACAAAATGTGTTTTTGCATGACTAATTTGTCCATATTGTAATAACAGGTGAGCATGTGTGAGAAATGTTTGCAGACTTTCAGACAGACTTTCTGCCGGCATTGCATGTGTGCTGCAGGCCGTTTTTCATTCAAACTACAAATGAACTTTCCATCCTTTCGCCTTTCATTTCAACAGCAAGGAAACACAGACTTCCAAGCAGATCAGACACAGATAATTGGATCTGCATTAGACTTTTAACGGCGTTAGTGCCTGCAGACAAACTCCAGTGTGAGCCAAGGAGGACCAAAGGTTCCAGAGTGAAGGAAACGCCTAAAGGTTGAAGGGAAACCCTGAGCAATCCCAGCAGTTAGTTACCGCCTTCTGGACTCAATCAGGGCTGAGCTGTGAGGACAGAAAGATGACAATACCAGCAAACATTTACATTTTCCGTTGATCATTCTGCAGATTTTCTCTGCTGAGAGCGTCCATGAAAGCCCTGCAGCCCTGTCGCCCTTGATCAGAGTCAAACTCCCTACCTGGATAATGTCCTTTCTAAATCTGCCTGCAGACTGGTTGGAAGGAGAGGGTGACCCAGTGAAAGGGTGACTCACACAATTCAGTTGACTCAACTTTGTCCACACTAGCGTCTGCATTGTTCTCTCCATCTTCTTCGCAGCAGTAATCATCAACAAGCATCATTTACAAACATCAAGAGGCATGAGCGTCAACCATGAAGAGAGAGTCCATGATGTCCTCACATCTAACAGGAACAAAGTTATTTTCTGCTGAAGGAGCAGATGACATCCTGAAAGTCATCAGACATCATTCTAGGCCCAGAACTACACTGACATAGCAGAGCCAATCACTGCAGCAGAGCACGCGCAGACTGATGAAGATCAGGATCAGGTCCAACCAGAACAAAAAGGCTTCGTACTGAAAGCCGTCTGACACCAGTCCTACAATACCATCACATGTTTGACTGATGCTACAGCACAGGGAGCCTGAGGCGTCCCATCATCATCATCATCATCATCATCATCAGGCATCCCATCACTCAGGACAGTGTGGACTTTCTAAAGCTCTTTTAGCCTCTACCATTAAAGCGTCTAAAGCAATCATCTTGGTAGCTTCTACAGTTCTTCAGCACCAGGACAGAACCCTGTTTCTCTGGGTTTAGTGAGCAGCGTCAGCCGCTGCTATTCAGAATGGCATCACTACGTTTAATCAGCTTACTCAGAATTCAGAGAAGACATCCAGGGCTCAAACTAGGAAAAATGGCTGCAAACAGGAGGGGCTAACAAAGACAGGGGGGGGGGGGTCATTTCACATTAAGGTAGAAATCCTAAAGCAATGAAACCCCACAGGTAGTCATTTTGTTCATAAATGTAGACTTTCAGAGGCAGTGAAAGGATGGGTGGACCCTCTGTCAGTCTGATAATGGCCCAACCAAATGTTAGTCCCATTAAAACGATGGAGGGATGATAATTGCTAACGTGTCACAGTGGAGAATGAAACGGCCCCGCCTTTTCAGAGAAATTACACTCCAACAAAGAGAAAGAACTGATGGCATCCTCACGCTGTGTTCCATCTTCTTTCGTGTTCTGCAGCAGACAGAAAACAGAAAGAAAGTCTTTTCATTGAGGTGGCCAGACAGTTAGACCCCCCCCCATGTGTGCAATGTACAATGTAGGAATGAAAGATTTGACCTAAAACAGAGGGATTTGTTTGTAAAAGCATGAAGGCTGACTGAGAACAGCAGGTGCAGCAGCTAATCCAGGCGTGTGAGCGCATGCATGCGCAGGGAGGACAGCTGTGTTATCTGTTGGGCAGCACACAGCCGCGTGGGAAAATGTTTGAACTTCTTATCTTTGTCCTCAAAGAGCACCGAGTCCAGCAAAGAACCGGGGCTGCCTTTTGAAGCCAGAATGAGAGCAAACACAAACCAAAGTGTCGCTGGCTGCAGAATGACCGCATGACTCCAACAAGCAGCAGAAGAACTTGGTGTCTGGAGGCCCAGCACAGCTGGAGAACAGGAAGCTGTTCAGCTTCAGGAAGCATCATTTGAATCCACGTTACTGTCTGGTGATGGAGGACAGACCCCAATGCACAGGAGCAGACTGTGGACGTTTAATGATGGTTTGGGGGGGGGTTCTCACATGAACCCTTTGAAGTCCAAGGCATGATCATGCTGATAAGGGCAGGAATGTCCAGGTTATGTCTAGTTTAGTTCAGCAGTTAGCTATTGTTCATATTTCACGAATGATTCTGTGTTTATTGGTGGTGAAGCCCGTTGAGATAACTGTGTTGTGACATTGGGCTATGTAAATAAAATGGAATTGAACTGAATTGTAATGATTTTTGGAGCTAACATGTATGTTTGTAATAGATGAGGGTGTCTGTGGACAGGCCCCGCCCCTTTTGACCAACCTCTACCCCTGACAGAATGATGATAAATGTCCAGCAACGTGTTGCTATGGGATTCTTCCCTCTTTTGTTCTTCTCCATCCTCTGGCTTCTTGTTTTCTCCATTTCTTTTGTAGCCTTTTCCCTCATCTCCAACATCCCACTCTCTCCTTTTTCCTGATTGGTCCAGCAGGAGATGCATGCAAACATAGTTTCAGTGAGTAAAGTTCAGCCTCAAGTACAAACAGGGTTTATACAAATCTACACCTGTGTGTCAGCAGAGTCATGATCCCTCATTGTAACAGCAGAATCTGTCCAACACAAGCGGCTTTGAATCTCTGAGTGCTTAGCTGCACCGCCAGTGTCAGGTTGGGGTGTGGGGGGCTGCATGCTAGAGGGAGAAAACAAAGGGCTCACTTCTGCGCCAACAGCCCCGCCCACAACTCAGAGGCGACTTTCTGATGAACTCCTGCTGCTCTGCAGAAACCATGTCCTAGAAAATGATACAGGTTTTTAAATTATGACTAAAAACTGCATAACCACAATTAAAATGTAATAATAGATCAAAACATGATCGGCTTAGGACTGTATCATAAAATATAGGCATGTTTCTGCAGTTATGTTAGAACTATAGTGACCATAGGGTCCCACAGGAGGGATTACACCAAATAGCAGTTTGTGGCAAAGCAGAAAGTATAGATCTGAGCCGAACCCTAAACCTCACACACACTTGTTACTGCTGGGGAAGCCTCTATGTAATGTTTCTATACATTCTGTATTTGTGAAATGACATTGAATCACTGATGAGCTAACATGACTTTAACTGTATCAGATTTCACTCTGAACCACACAAGCTCCTCCCCCTCTGTGGCCGGCAGCTCCTGTTCTCCAATTACAGTAAAGAGTCAGAGCTCAGCATCTGTTTGCTGTATTCAGACTGGACACATGCTGTCCGCCTAAAGTCAACCAGAGTTTGTGTCCCCCGATAATCTGGAACAAGTTGGTCCGGGTCCAAAAACCCCTCTCTCTCTCTCTCTCTCACTCTCTCTCTCTCTCTCTCTCTCTCTCACTCTCTCTCTCTGTCTCTCTCTCTCTCTGTCTCTCTCTCTCTCTGTCTCTCTTTCTCTCTCTGTCTCTCTCTCTCTCACTCTCTCTCTCTGTCTCTCTCTCTCTCTGTCTCTCTCTCACTCGCTCTCTCTCTGTCTCTCTCTCTCTCTCTCTCTCTGTCTCTCTTTCTCTTTCTCTCTCTCTCTCTCTCTCTCTCTCTCTGGAGGTGGTCTCAGTTTGTTTCCAGTCAGACTGAAGTTTGGATTCACTCTGAGTTTTCCTGACTCTGAATAGGAACACAGGGCCAAATCTGCCGGATAGCCCGGAACAACTGGACCAAAATGGCCGCCGTAGCCAGCTGATGGTAATTATAATATTAATGGTTTAGATTTCTCTGCTCTTTTCCAGACGCTCAAAGGTCTTCCAATGTGTCCATTATTCATTCATACTTGGTGACCTTTGACCCCCAGCTGGCCTGGGGCAGACTGACAGAGGCGGCCCCCTCTGACCATCACCGGGACATTCATGCACATTCACACACCACTGGAGGCAGGCGGGGGGGGACACAACAACAGCTGACTGGGGGGAGCGGGGATCGAACAGAAGGTTTATTACACCGCATCCACACTGACTTCAACATACACACGTCAATATTGAATTCTCACCTATAGGGCTTTACATGTTCAGTCTTTAGTCCTTAGAATATGAGGGAGTTGTTGAAAGGTGGCCACACAATGTGTGCCGCCTCTTCTCTGTATGAACTCTGCAGAGGGTCTTGAAAAGACGGCGGAGGAGCTTCCTGGTTCAGGAGGATTCTGGTTCTGGAAACGTCTTCAAGGTCCGGCTGAGGAAGCAGCTACTTCCTCTGACCGTCACTGTCTGAGCTCACTGTCGTTCGGAATTCACCTTTCTCAGCTCTGAAGGACAAAAGCCAAATTCCCAAACCTGGCTTTGTGTTTGAGCTAATTAAAACCGTGCACGTACACAGAAGCGCACGTGGTCTGAAGTGAACTGGACTCAGAAATGGTTGTGCTCATTGGTGTCATGGAAACTGTGATGGCTGCAGAGGGATTAAAGCCAACTCCCCTCCCCCCCTCTCACACAAAGACAACCCGGTATGCAGCGTTTTCCCCACATGCACACTCACGTGCACACTCCCATGCACACACTTGAAGCGTGTTTATCAGTTTCATATCAAAGCAGACAGCTAAATGCTAAGCTCATCTGTGAATGTGATGCTGGAGCTCCCTCTCCTGGACACGGATGTCACAGCACTGTCAAAGTCACTGCCACCGCCATCATCATCATTTCAATCATCTTCATCATTTACTTGAGCAAAGCGTCAGAGCGTGAAAACGCTGCTGAGTTCATGTTCATCCACATGTTCCTGTAACAAATCTGCAGCACGGCGTGAAGCTGCTTCCCTGCATGAGTGAACTCGTCAACTCATCTTCCTCCTTCTGATCGCCTCTTCCTCTCACTCCGCTGAACAGGAGACGTTTCCTTCCTGTCTTCTTGTTTTCATGAAGCCTCTCAGCATCCAGCTTTTCAGCACAAAGGTCAAGCAGGATGAAGAGAGGAAGACAAAGCTGGGTCTCCAGAAAGTTCCCCGCGCTGACAGACAGCAGCTGACGGCCGAGTCACACCTCCGCCAGGTGAGGAGGCGGCTCTGCTCAGAGCTGGACTTCTGTCAGAGAAGGTCACAGAACCCAGACAAGCGCTGCTCCCGCCAAGGCTGGCAAGGACAAGTATTTCATTAAAAAATGCAGCATAAAGGCCCCCAAAGTTTTCTGCATAGCAGGGAGCAGCAACCTCTCTGAGGAGGGGGGCTGTTTTATGGGGTCTGAGTGGAACGAAGGGCCACACAGGACCTGGTTACTGCAAATTCCCCTAAAAACAAAACCCTCCGACTAATATAGAAATAGAAATGCTAATAATAATTAGCAGTTTTAACTCTATGAACGCATTGCTCACATATCAATATTCATTACTAATTGATGATTTACACAACAGTCATGAGAAAAAACAAGTAAAACATAAACATTGATTTATTTCTGTTTTTCTGCTCAGACGTTTAAAAGCCAGCCGCTGTAGGAACCATAACCGCTCGGGGTCCTGGGACCAGTGCTGACGTCACATGATGTGATTGGCGGTCCGTTGGTGTGATGACGTGTCAGACAGTGATTGGTCTGGACAAATGACAATACTACCATAGAAGACAGCATTATGAAGTCTGCTGTAAACAAGCAGAGCTCCGACGTGGAGCCAGATGGTCTTCTAAACGTGCCTTTATTATTGTTATTATTGTTACTGAATGAATAGTTTTTTTATTCCGTGCGCCCAGTGCTTTATCATCAGCAGAACAGACCCGGAAGAACAACCTTTAGCCGTGCTGACAACACGTGTATGCAGACCTGCAGCCTGGGATCATCATTTGTTCCAACTTAAACTGGAATAACAAGCAAAGAATAATGTCAGAAACAATTTGAGGGAAAGTAACTTAAGTTACAAAAGGGTCGTACAAAAGGTCACTTTAACATTTTTTAAGCAGAGGAAATCCTAAATCAAGTTTGCTTTAGGACACTTAATGGATGAAAATGTTTAAGGTTTTTCAGCTAAATGCTGTTAGCCTCATGGAGAGTCTCTGTGTTTGTCTGACCATTTACTCTGCAGGTGAAAGGCCTACATAGAGGTCTTTTCTGGTCTATATCAAAAAACATGCAGCTCTAAATGAATCATTGGCTGCTGGATTTTTTAACAGGCCTCATGGAAAAGTTTGCAATGCAACGAGACACTGCATGCTAAAAGAAAAAAAGTAATATCTGAAAAAAGTAGGAGAATGTGGGGATGTCAGAATGTCTTCTTTCACTGTGTCCCCTGCTGCTTTGAAGCCCCTCCCACTGGTTACGGAGGAGCAGCGGCTAAATAAATCGGATCTCTCTAAGAATCGCATTTATGGTGACGAGGTGGAGAAAAGCTTTTTTGAAGCTCCGCCCACAGGGCTTCACACTTTTGGACAAATGCCGAGCCACAACTTTGACCGACATTTAGATAGAGAGGGTGGATGTCTATCTGAGTTAAATGAGACACGCCAGAGGGGGGGTCCATGGTACGTGTATGCAGACCTGCAGCCTGGGATCATCATTTGTTCCAAACCTTTATAGTTGTATTGAACTCCATGGTCATTTGTGAAATGTTTAGATTTTGCTTTGTGTGGGCGTCGTGGGCGTCTGGTAGAGGACTCTAGAATGGAGGAGACACCCCCCCCCCCCGCCCTGAACAGGGAAAAGGGAGTTTTTTATGCAAAGTTTTTCTTTTTTTCCATTTTTTCAGGAGGTTGTGTTTTCTCAGTAGCCGTATCGTAAGCAGAAACTGAAGATGATGTATTCTGTCTTCATTTGACACCCGTGTGAGAGTAGCTATGACAAATAGTGGAAGCAGTTCTGAAGCAGCCAAAGCATTAGCAATGACTAAATGCTAAATATTGACTTCTGATGAGTTTTCTCTTGAAATTATGATAAAATAAGTTTTCCATGTTTAAAAAGTGAAATGGGCTTTGAGGCTTTGGGGGAGCTTCCAATGTTCAGCCTGACAAAGCCAAAGGTCTCATTTGTGAATCTCAATAGCTGCGTCCACAGGAGGATTGAGGACTCTCAAAACTGTTGCACAAACCTGCTCAGGCTGACATAAACACAATATCACGCCCGGCTAATCCTTTTCATGAACGTGCCGAGCACACAGCTGGGAACGACAGGACCGCCCTCCCAGCTCCACAGTCTGGTCAGTAATAAAGCCAGATGAAGGAGCTGTTAATTAAATGTAATCACACTGGATCCTTATGGCGGGATGCCATTTATACGCAGCTACCTCTAATCCAACACAGTTGTCAAACAACACAAGAGGCACAGCTAAACCCGGAGCTCCATCACAGGCTGCAGGCACACTTCATTCCAGCCTGGAGGTTTATGTCTGTGATCTGCAGCAGATGCTCACATATCCAGACAGGCTTAAGCTGAAAAAATGGACATTTTATTGCAAATGCCATGGATTTGTCTGAGATGAACTGTAAGTCAATGCTAAACGAAAATATGTGAAAAGACATTTATTATACTGTATGTCCTTCAATTGGAAAGCAATACCAGCATGTGGAATCTCTACGCTACGGCATGAGTTTAGCTTTAATCATATCTAAACTTCAAGCTCTTTTTACACTTTGAAAAGTGCTTCTCCAGCTGCATGATAAGCCGGCGTGCTGCTGTCAGAGTCTGTGTCAGGCTGCTGTAGAGATGTGGAGACGGATGATGGTTGATGATACTCTAGGATTTACAAATCAGTCATGATAACACCCTGGAGGGGGGGGGGGGTCTGTGCAGCAGCAGTTTATTTCATGTTGGTCATCACAATTATCTGATTCTACTTTACATGTTCTATTCTATTGTATTCTTTTCTGTCTTGTCATTGCAGTAACTAACCCATCTCTGTTGCACTTTAGGAGAGTTCAATGAGTTCCTGCCCGTCTTCTCCCTGACGGCTGTGCATTAAGCTATCATCACTGGAAAAGCTCTTCTTTTCTTTTTCTGCAGAACATTCAGAAAACTTCAGATGTTAATTGGCCCTTTATGTATAAATGAATTGAACTGTAATAAACATGACTCTTTCTGTCTTATTACAGTTGTAGAACAGTGATAAATGGATGGATGGATGGATGGATGGATGGATGGATGGATGGATGGATGGATGGATGGATGGATGGATGGATGGATGGATGGATGGATGGATGGATGGATGGATGGATGGATGGATGGGTGGATGGATGGATGGATGGATGATGGATGGATGGATGGATGGATGGATGGATGGATGATGGATGGATGGATGATGGTTGGATGGATGGATGGATGGATGGATGGATGGATGGATGGATGGATGAAACATTAATTTTAAGGGAATGTTAACATGGAATGTGTGTCTCTGCTTTGCTAATATCTTCTCATTGAACAAAGTGACTTATATGAGGCAGAAGCCGTTCTAAAGGGTTTGTGTGATGAAGTCGTTCTGGCCACAGTGTACGGTAAACATGATTTATCTTGCACAGCGGAGCCGGTATCTTTACTCACTGTGACAAGTTAATTACAGAGTCACTGACACTGGTAAATCAGAGGTAAATTGAACAGAACAGGAGTGTCAGAACACAGGCTGATGAGCAAACAAACCCACACTCTTGCTGTAAAGAAAGCTCCTGTGACTGGCTTTGCTGTTAAAGTGACTAAGTACACTGCTGCACCGGACAACACATTCTAATAGTGCTTGTTTTTTTTAAATATATTATTTCAATATATTATTTCAATAACATTTAATAATTGGTCTGCAGATCATAGATTTTGATTGAGAAGAACAGGGAGTTCCAAATGCAGACAGAATGATGTGAAGTGAAGTAACATCAGCTGAAAGGTCCTGAAGGGAGGGAGATCCGTCCTATTGAAACTGTTCTAGAGCCTGATCCAGAACACTTTTGCTTTTTATCAGAAAAAACAATTTAGGGTTTGATGAAAGGCAGCTACTGGATTTTCTTTTGATGTTTCTTTACCTTCAGGGAGCATGAACCCTTCAAGAAGAAATGCAGGCGGTTTGGGAAATAGAACCACATCCACTTATTGGACAGGATTGGTTTAGAAGGCAAACATATAAGGAGTTGTTAGTATTATGGTCAGTATTCAGTAAAGTGAACTATGGTGAAGCAGAGAATTAGTCATTAGAAAAAAAGGACAGAAGATTCATAGTCTTCCATCCATTCTTCCTCTATCCTTTTTTTAAAAATATCTTCACTATGGAGAGAATGTCTTGTAGTTTCATCTTTAACTGATCATCTCCACAGTGTTTAGGGACACAGTTTTTGGGTTCAAAGATTAAAAAAAAAGAAAAAAAACATTTTTAGAAGAGTGAACAATTGGAAAGTCATGCAAATATATAAAAATAACAGAAACAAGTTTGTTTCTGTTCTGTTTTCCAGTGTTTGTACACGTGTACAGCATCTACAGTAATCTTTAATAGATATCAAGGTGTCATGAAATACTAAACAGTCTGAGCCAGTGAGTAACAATGAGCCCATCAACAACAGCACATGCAACCCACAGCAGTTTGACATGATCAGACTCACAGCTTTGTTTGCTGGCATTTATTTCTCTACATGCATCAAACTTCATGTCTTACACTGACTCCATTGGTTTGCAGGAAAATGCCTAACTTGTTTCTAATCGTTGCTGGTTACGAGGGATCGAAGGTTGAGAAATAAAACACACAGAATAACGATAGGATCCTTTTATCACCACAAACACTTATTCATTCTTAGATACAGTGGTATGAGAAAGTTTGGACCCCCCTGATAATTTTCCAGATTTTTATTCATAGATCTTTGGTTGTTCAATTTCAGTGAAATCTACCATATAGCAGATGAACTCACTGATATTTGAGAAGTGAAATGAAGTTTATTGGATTCAAAGCAACTGTGCTATAATTACTTAAATAAAAATAGGCAGGTGGGTAAATGTGGGCCCCCCAACAGAAACATGCCATCAATATTTAGTAGATCCTCCTTTTGCAGAAATGACAGCCTCCAATCTCTTCCTATAGCTTCCAATAAAGGCCTGGATTCTGGTTGAAGGTCTTTTGAACCATTCCTCTTTGAAAACATCTCCAGTTCAGTCAGATTTGATGCTTCCCAGAATAGACAGCCCGCTTTAAATCCCACCACAGATTTTCAATCATAATCAGGTCTGGGACTGAGATGGCTGTTCCTGAACATTGGACTTGTTCCTCTGCATGAAGGCCTTTGTAGAACTAGAGCATTGTTTAGGGCCATTGTCTTTTGGAAGGATCCAGCCCTGGAATAACTGTGTCACAGATTCTTGAACATTGTTTGGAAGAATCTGCTGATACTGACTGGAATCCAGGCCACCTTCAACTTTGACATCAGTTCCTGCACTGGCCACACAGCCCCAAAGCATCATGGGACCTCCACCAAATGTGACTGTGGGTAGGAAGTGTTTGTCTTGGAATGCTGTGTTCTTTGTTGGCCAAGCATATCGCCCCTTGTTGTGTCCAAATAACTCCATTTTAGTTTCATCAGTCCACAGCACCTTATTCCAGAATGAAGCTGGCTCATCCAGATGTGCTTTAGCAAACCTCAGGCAACTCTGTTGGTGACATGTGCACAGAAAAGGCTTCTTCTCTTCCATCCAGCATCTCCTTGTGGTTGAAGGATGCACAGTGACACCATCTGCAGCCAGATCAGGTTGTAGGTCTTTGGAGCTGCTCTGTGGGTTGACTTTGATTCTTCTCACCATCCTTCACCTATCTGAGGTTTTTCTGGGCCGGCCACTCCGGGTCTTTGCTTGAACTGTGCCTGTGGTCTTCCATCATGTCACTATGTTCCTCACAGCTGAAATCTCTTAGCGAGCTTTTTGGATCCTTCACCTAAACTCTGATGTTGAACAATCTTTGTTTTCAGCTCATCTGACAGCTGTTTGGAGGTTTCCATGTTGATATTCTTCAGAGAAGATGCAAAGAGGAGAAAAACTTGCTCTTGGCCACCTTAAATACCTCTTCTCATGAAGTATAGGTCAAGGGTCAATGAGCTTATAATACAGATTTTGTTGCAATAATTATTGCTAAAGGTAGTCAAATCAATAAAACAATGGGGGCTCAAATTTACCCACCTGCCTATTTTTGTTTAAGTAATTATTGCAGTTTCTTTAAATCCAATAAACTTCATTCACATCTCAAATATCACTGTGTTCATCTGATATATTCAACTGATTTATGAAGACAAATCTTGAAAATTATCAAGGGTGCTCAAACTTTCTCATACCACTGTTTTTTCTGTCTTTTCATTATATTTTGGTGAATGTGCAGGGCAATGAACAAGCAGAAACACCCATATCTACTTTGCTCAACAGCACCAATGGTCTGTTTGGATCAGGGGTCCCCAAATCCAGGTCTCGAGAGCCGGGGTCCTGCTGTTTACCCAGAAATCCTGCCTTATCTGCAGCTGATTACTTGGATCAGGGGTGTTTAGCCAATAAGAGCTTCAATGGCAGGTTGGATGGAAAACAGGCCCCCCCATTGAGGACAGCGGCCCCCGAGGCCTGGATTTGGGGACCCCTGGTTTGGATGAACAGCTTTCCTTTCCCTACGCACCAGAATTCATGAAGATTTGAATCCAAACATGAGCCTGCATGTGTGGCACAAAAACCATTGATCTTTATTCAGATATGTGAAGAAAAACTTTGAATGATTTACCTGCTGGTGCTTCAATTACCTCAGGTCATTTTACACAGACTGTTGGGGAACCTTTCAGCTATAACAACTCAAATGTAATCCAATAAGAAATGATACTTAGTGACACTTGACTTCAGCAGCTTGGATTTTCTGTTTTTTTAAGTTGACAAAAATCTTCCAACTCAGCGACTTCCTTTGCTATTTTTGCCTTTGTCTTCCTATTATTAATGATGACAGGAAGGACCGATCCAGCTATGGTGCTGATGTGTTCAAAGTCCTAAAAAGAAAAACACTCTGCTCCAGAGACCAGAGGATTCATGCAAAAGCATGAAACTACTGAAACTTTTTAAAAGACCTCAGTCTGTAGACTGACACAAACTGAAGCCACCCCCCCCCCTGCAGAAACACCCAGACAACAGTGACCAATTATAGTTTTTTATTTCATTTTTTGTTTTAGACTGAAACGGAGCGTGAAAAGTCAGGTGTGATCAAAGCCAAAGAAGGGGCGACAGTGTGAAGACGGCAATAGAGGGAGAGGCTGATTAAAGGAGCGCTCAGATTTATGGCGGCGTGAAGGCGAGATGGATGGCTGTTTGACCAGTGGGCTGCTAAAAATGAGCGAGCAGTCCTTTATGGTCCAGGGGAGAAAATGAGGCGGCTCTCCCACACCTATCCATCAGAGGCGTTTAGTTGCTCGTTGGGGCTAGTAAAGTGTGTGCTCTCTCAGGTGGATATTGGACCATTACAGCCCCCCTCTTAATAGGGGTCTGGCACGCTCTATCATGGAAGATGTCAGGCTGTGAGGTGGAAGGTGAAGCTTCAGCACTCAAGAGGAGCAGCCAGTCAGCAGTGATGGGGCAGAGTGGAGGTGTTGGCAGGATTTGTCCTCAGACAGTGAATCCACAGCTGATCAAAGCTGAGAGAAGGCAGAGGGGCCCGAGCCGGGGGGCTCATCAAGCCGGGATGAGAACAGAGGGTTGTGTCAGGACGGGCATCCGTCGTAAAATCTTAAAATGTCAAATATGCAAATCTGACCTAAAGAGCTGATTGGCTTTAGGTCAGCAGGACGAGAAGAAGATCAAAGCTGGAGTGTCTGTGGACTCCTGCTGGGATTCGCTGTCTTTGTCTCTTTAGACAAAAACAAAACCAAAAAAACTGTGTGGTCAAGCAGGAAGGATAATGACCCAAAACGCTACGCTGGCTCCATTCAAGGAGATGCTTATGACCTGTTTTCAGGGATCACAAAAATGCTCTTTCACACAGAGGCAGCTGATGTGTTTGCCAGCTAGCTAATCTCTCTTTCTAGATTCTAAATGAATACAGTTTTCTTTGTGTGGTGGTATAATATTTTAAACCTGCCCTCCATTGTCTGATGACTGTTGAGTTCTATTCTAATCTTCTAAAGTGTTTGTAATGGAATGAAGAGCGATGAGTTCTGGGTAACATTAAAAGGTTTGAAAAGGCAAGAGCTTTGATACATGAAGCTAACCTGAAGGGACTTCCAACAGTTTTGCTGGAGGGAAACATCTGACCTCCAGCCTTTTCTTTCTGCTGCCACTGGTTGAATTTTCTGCCACATTCAGCTGATGAACATCTCTTCCCATGCAAGAGTTCTGGAGTTTTTGTCATGCTCGGTTCAGTCTCCTCCCCCCCTCCAGCGTTCTCCACTCCTAACCACCACCAGCTGTCGCCACTCAACCTCATCAGCTCTACAGTTCTTAAGGAGACTCCTTCCCACCATTCAACGCCAGTTCGTTGCCGTCTATGGTGACTAAGCCTGGTCTCATGTCATGGCTTGCTAAAGTCTCTGCTCTCGCTCTGAAACTAACGCTGTTCTCCTGCTCCAGGAAACCCTTGCCACGAGTGACGTCTGTTGGACCCTCGGCTCATTTCTTGGAAATACACCGGACCTCTCGACCCACGCTGACCACGTTTGCACCTCCAGCCTCGCCACTAGCCACAGCCGCTTCTGGACCCACGCCTACAACTTCAATCATCTAGGAGAAAATAAAAACCATCCTTACCTGCCACTTACCTGTCTCGTTCTCTGGGTTCCAGCATCTGGGTCCGCCACGCTAGGAAAATCATGACATTATTCCCACAGACGACCTTCAAAGTTCAAAGACATTCTGACATGATGAAAGGAGGAAAATGCAACATAAAGCTTACAAGCTGCTCAACTTTTTCCTGTCCTGGTTTTCCCCCCCTCATTGTGTTTGGCATTCCTTAATCCTCGCTCCGAGTCTTCCAAGTCACCAGCGTGCAGCAGACTTGCACATTCCTGCTGGTTTCCTCCTGTCATGTTTCAAGTCCTTCCTGTTCTGACGTCGTTTTCTGAGCCACTCCAAACCTCCGGCTCTGAACTGGTTTTCCTTTGAAAAACGTGAGCAGAAGGCCCAGAGCGACTTCTACAGCTGGCTGTTAGGAAGGTCATCAGGTTAGCTTCAGACCCATTAGTGTTATTTTCAGAGCAGAGCGTCTGGGATCAGACATGACCATGACCCGTCTGACATGTGGTCAGAACCTCCTGTTTGGAAGATGTTCCTTTGAAAACAATATTTTTAGACTCCTGCTGTTTTACATTCCTATTTTTTATATGACTTTTTTTTTACTTCGTGTTTTGTGTATTTTTGAACACAGTGGCTCCATTTTTAGTCAAAACTTGAAGTAGTTGAGCAGAGTCACACATTCATGCAGCTACATACTGGTGACTTGGAAGACTTGGAGTGAGCCTGAAGTACTGCTGTGATTAGAGGTTTTAGAAAAAATCTATTCAGCAAAATATGGCAATAGATCATTTGGCGATACTTGTATTTATTCAAAATGCTGTCGGATGATATTTATCTAATTATTTCTGAGCGTCCTTCAGCGTCTTGTTTTCCACTTCACCCTTCAGGTTTTTTACATTGAAGTTTCCACTTTGTCTGAGATTAAACTTTCATTGTGCAAACATACCTGAAGTCTGAAGTTTTCAGTGTTTGCCATGATGCAGTAAAGACGGGGTTAAGGTCAACACAACCGTCCCATTTCAATAGCAGCCATCATCTCCATTCACTCTTCTCTGAGCAGAGAACTTTCAGAGTCAGGCTGCTGAGTTCATGCAGTAACAGACGCCTCTTAGTTTAGTTGGATTGTTTTCTCCTTAAAGTTGTGTTTTTTCATGCTGTATTCTAGAGCATTCTAGAGTATTCTTGGACACAATTAAAGTACAGATTTAACTGCACATATTTCTCTGCCAAATCAGAGGCTTTATGTTAGCAGAATCAGTGATTTAACCACTTACTATCTGATGGATTAGGACTAACATCTAATTAATTACATCAGTTGATGATTTGTGAGACATTTCTTCACTCTCATTAGATTAAATGTAGGAACTGGAATTGTAAAAAAAAAAAGATTCAATTGAAGAAGCACACATAAGCAAGCATTGGTTTAACACAATAAAATGACATTTTCTCAGGTGAGAAGCAGAAGACAGGGTTGTGTGGGGGGGTCAGTTTTGGTTTGGAAAGACTAACTGATGGGAAAATTCCACTCATAGTTTCAGCTCTCGGGGTGTCGAGACACACTGATGTGAGGTTTTTAAAGAAAAACATGAAAATATTTGAACCAAGTAAAACTTTTTCAGTCTGCAGTAAAATGACAACAGAATGAAACCAAACTGCACTTCCTCATCATGAACAGACATCGCCTTTTCCATTCATTACCAATGAATGTCATTTGAGAGAAACAAGTCTCTTTTCTTTGTTGGCCCACTGTGACGCTCACAGATCCGACGAGCGCCGCAGCAGCATCCGACTGGAGCTCCCGCCCCTCTGAAGGTAATAACACAATAAAACTAATCCATCCTTAATGCAATCACATCTATTCAAATCTAATTCTCTCCTATCCTCCTAATTGGATCTGCTGGATCATGTTACTCCCACTGGCTGCCCCGTTGTCATGGTGATGGGTGGGAGATGTTAGGAGAGCTGTGGGAGGAGACTCGCTGCACTCTGGCGGTTGAGATGGGTCCAACAGACCCGGCTCTCTGCTGCAGCAGAGATGCAAATCAGTTGAAATAACCGATGGCGTTAAGGGTCAGGAGACATTTCAGAAACTGCTTTTTCTGTTTTTCTGCTCAGTCAGACAACATAAGTCCGTGAATAAAGGGTTCCCCTCCTGACCAAAGAGTCAGCTTTCTGCTCAGACTTGACACTGGCTCTAAACTACAGAGCGACATTGCGTTGGCGCGTTGACCAGCGCTGACCTGCTCGCAGACCCAGATCTTTCCAGGAGTTTCCTCAAAAGTGGTTAGATGTCAGATCCACAAGAGGCTCAATCTTCAGAGTCTTCTTCTAGGACTCCTGCTGGCAGGGATCAAACATTGTGAAGGTTTTAGAGATCCTCCTGTCATTTCCCAGAATCCCACTGAAGTGTTGCACTTAACCTCCGGGAGGATTCCAGGAAAAACGTTCCTTTACAGTTTTACTGTCACATGACTTCCCAGATATCAATGTGGAGCTAAAATGCTGACCTTTTGGATCTTCTACCAAGATGTCAAACCTCAAAAATGGGATTGGAATGTCCAACACCAGACCATTTTCTTGGCATACTAAAGAACATGCTCAAACATGACCACATTATGGTTTAGGTTTAGTTGTGGCAGTTTCCATGGTGACTCCTTTAAAATGAACCCAATCATGTCAAAATGGTGATGGTAAGGTCTTGCCTACAGGTTTAGCTGCAGTTCTGCTTGTTGTGTGTCAAACATAAAGGAACCAATATGTAGAAGCTAAGCGGCAGTGAGCGGATCAGTTGCCATGGTGACAGTGGTCACTTCCTTTTGCTGTGTGTTCACTGCAGGGCTCTGTCATGTTCGGGTCTCGGTGGGCTCCGGTCTCTGGGTCTTCATGATCAGACTGTCTGCAGCTGTCTGAGAATCCCAGCGTCAAATGTTTGACCTCCAGCTCGCCGTTCACCGTGACTCCAGGAAAAAGATTATTCCTTGAACAGGATGACCTTTGAGATTTTCTAGTAAAGTGCTCCCTCGCAATATCAGGGTTCACCTTTCGCTGTTTTGTGGATTTTTTTTTTGCATGCTTGTCCTTTTAACAGCACACCCTGTTCTGTCTCCTGATTGGCTGTAGACCTTGTCAATCATCTCCTCTGTGCTGTATAGAACCCGTTCAGCTTTCCAAATCCACATAAATCTTTGATCACGATCAGATCTTTGTTTGGTTTCTATGAAGGTTTAAACTTTAAGAGTTTAAATAAGAGACATTTAGATGTAAAATTTCATTTAAATGTTTAAATGTTCCTGTCTGGCTGAGGAAAGTGAACAGTGAAGGCTTTCCCAGCCTTCTGACATCTGTAATCTACTTCACAGATTATTTATAGAACTTATTCCTTATGTCACACAAGGGTTCGCTGTCAGTAAAGCAGAAATAAATCTGGATTTTTCTGTGTATAAACAAATAAATAGCAATCTTTGACAGCAAATACTTGTATCATTTCACATAAGAACTTAAGCATTGCTATAAACGTCCTCCACATGTTCTATAAAGGTTTATCACATAACTTCTGAAAGTCTACCACATCATCTCTCAGGGGCCACGCCTTTATTTCACAGTAATATCATTTCTTAAATGCAGTGGAAATGCTGAGTTTACATTAATGCTAACTAATTTCCAATAACTGAGAGAGAGAGAGAGAGAGACTAAGTAAACTTCAACCAGGTATGTGTGTGTTCAGAGTATATCTTACAACACACTCTTGTATGTACTTGTCGAGCCCCCACCTCTGCAAAATTGGGGGGGGCGGGGGGGTCCGGCTAATTTGCTACACCCAAGAGATTGAGGACCAGGGAAAGGGTGCCACACAGAAAATCCAAGGAATCTTTTTTTAACTGCAATAATAATTTAATCAAATAAGAACATGCAACACAGCCAGAACGGTTAAAACCCAAATAAGTAAAACCCAATGTTTAGAAAGGTAGTAAAAACAGTAAAAAACAAAAAACCTCATAAAAACATTGTTAAAATCATTAAAAGAAATAGTCCATGAAAAGTCAGAGAGACAGGTCCTTCAGCCAGCCACAGTCTTGTCTTTGTCCACCTATTGCAGGCGCGGTGGGTTGTTCCTCCCAACATCCACCTTTAACGTGAGGATAGATCCTACGAGTACCTCAGTTGTAGGGGGTTAACAGGCCTGGCTACATGCCGAGTGAGAGTGCCACTGGAAGGGTAGAGGATAGTCACACACCGGCAGGGCTCCTCACCCTGCCTATGCCTATGCCTGTGCCTGTGCCTGTGCCTGTGCCTGTGCCTGTGCTTGTGCTTGTGCTTGTGCTTGTGCTTGTGCTTGTGCTTGTGCTTGTGCTTGTGCTTGTGCTTGTGCTTGTGCTTGTGCTTATGCTTATGCTTATCCTTATGCCTATGCCTATGCCTATAAGTGTACGTCACATATGGCACTCCTGTCCTGGAGAAAACTCTTATACTGACTGTGGCTCCAGCCGCACCATTTGTTCCATCACTGTCACCTTCAACAGCTTCCTACTTTCTCCTGCTGCCAGTGCAGCTTTATGGGAGGGGCCGTCAGTTTACTGATTGGACACACCTGGGTGTCCAATCTGGGACTCAGTCTTCATGGGGGGAAACATCACAAAAACCAACTCCACCACAAAAGCATGCAAAAAATGACTGGAAAAGGTTTCACCACACAACATACTGTCTGTAGTAAGTGTAACACTGAGCCAAGAAAAAGTCTTAGTCATCATGATGAACGGAGAAGAAGTGTTTCTGTCATGATTAGGGTTCTTTTCTGCTTTAGTTTTCTACTGTTTTTTTGTCATGATTTGAGTTCTGCTTCCTGTTTTATTTTGAAGGTTTCCTGCTTGTCTTTGTATTTCAGTTTGACTTCCCTGGTCCCAATCTCCCCTGATCGTTTTCTCCTGTGTCTCATCAGTCCTATTGGTATATATGTCTTGTCTCGGCCTTCCTCTGTGCTGGTCCATACAGTCTTCCTCCCTGTTTACCTGTTTACCCCTACTGTTGGTTCTTTTGGTTTCCCTGCTCAGCAGCATTTTTGTTCATAGAATTTAAACCCTTCGTACTTGGAACCTCCTGCCTCCCGTCTCTGCATTTTGGTTCCTCCACCAACTCAGTACCTGACAGTTTTCCATTCATCACAGTGTTTTACATTGAGCACAGCAGTGTTCAGCTGGTTCTTCTAAAGGTCTTTTCACATGACTTTTTCTGTGTGTCATTTAAAAACACAATCCCGTTTTTAGAGGACATATTGATTGGAAGGTAAAGTTTCATTTTGCAGGAGAGTTGAGGGGTTTTCCCCATTTGGTGTCATTTCTTTGGATTTGTGTGTAGAATTCTGAGAATATGAGGCATGCTTTCAGAGAATGTGTGTAAACAATTGAGAAACTGTAACTTTAATACTAAACAAAATATTATTTTAAATCAATTATTTCTCTTTTGTAAAATAAATAATTAATTTATCCCTTGTGCTATCCTATGGGGTCCAGATGACCCCCCCCCCCCTTGCATTGACGTGTTCTCCCTACCATGACAAAGGTGGATAAAGGTGGAAAGATTTCATGTAATCCATGGACACCAGTGAGGATCACAAATCATTGAAGAAAAAAGGTTCAGAGCACTGTCTAGTGGGTCTAGACCCAACTCCCAACGTTAAAGTGCCTAGGATCGCAGAAGGGTTACATAACTGAGGTACGTCTTCAAAAATGTGTCATCTGTTTTAGTTACACCAACACAGCTTTTCTGTCTTGTTACATTCCTTTCAAAAGTATTTTGCAGGAGTAATTTACATTTGTATTCATATTAATCTATCTTGTTAAAACTGGTTGGTGATCAGCTCAGAAGCCAGACGGTTTGTAGTCTGAGTCTGTAGATCTGTGTTTGAGCACTGGAGAAATCTGGAGCTTTGGCTGTCCAATCAGACACTTCTGTCACTCTTGTGAAAAACTGTTGGGACAGGATTACCGGATCGTGTCCAATGTCGGGTCATGCCAAAGATGATTTAAAATTGTCCAGTTAGAGATGGGGAATCCTAAACTGGAATCCCGTCCATGTGAGCGTGTGCAGGAACTACAAGTCAAAGGTCCAGCAGTGAGATGGAGCAGGTCCCACAGAGAGGGGGTCATGAAGGGGATGGGATCCTGATTTCCCCAAACACATGACAAGGAGGTGTCGTCTTCTCATGTTGCCCCGCCCCCAGGGTCAACTTACCTTTGTAATGTTCAGCAGCTCTGAAGCAGCTTCTGTTTCTTTTCCCAGTAGACTTGTCATTTTGGGTTTTCCCTTTGAGCTTTTACAAAATCATTTGCTGTTTTTCTTCTTCACCTTTTCCCAGAAAAGTAACTTGAAGTCTTCCTCCTACCCTCATTTAGCACACAGCAGCCCTTCAGCATCAGTATTGTCATCCTGAGCTGCTGCTCATTTCCTCTAACACATTCAAATCTTTGGCACATTGAGAAGACTGACCAAACAAGCCAAGGCAAAAATCAGGACCTTCTCAAAAATGTCAAACTTTCTGTTCCGGAAATGCCTGAAGGTCCTTGATGTTCCTGAAAATGTTTGTCTGCAGATATGGTCTATCAAAAGCAAATAAACTAAAGTTTTCAGACATTTGATAAACTTACAGGTTCATAATAACGTCATTTAACTGTTACTTGCATAAAAATGTTAGCAAGGGCCTGCCTCCATTATTTGCACAGAATTGATTAGTGTGTGCAACACCACACACTGACAACAACAAGCATGTGTTTGGGATTTTTTTACAGATAAATTAAATGTTTCTTAATGTCAAAGACACCCAAAGGATTCTAGAAAGACAAAGGGAAAGAAGTGGGTGAACGTGAGACCAGATGGTTAAGTGCTTTAAGGAGGAAAAATGCTAAATAAGGAGACACCATCAGTTTACGGTTAAATCTGTGTCAATGCTTTACGTCCTGATTCCTGCTTTCACTCTTCAGTCCTGAAGTTTTAAAAAGTAGTAGAGGATCACATGTCGGATGCAGAAGGTCTGTTGTTGTTTGGACTCAACATTGTGAGTCAGTTTAAACACAACTCAACAGTTCCACTCTTTCCTCCACAATGGGCCTCACAGGACTGAATTTGCAGGTTCTTGATTGTTCCTCACATTTATGTGCAAAGTTTGGATGATAGGCAAATGTTTTCTTCAGCAGTGGGTTGAAGCTGTTTCATGAAATCTAAATCTGCCAGGGGTCATTGTGTGCTGCGCCTCCAACGCTCTGCCTCATTGTGCATCCTTCTCTTCCTCCTTTTTGTCTCTGCTCAGCTTGTCTGGCCATGAAAAAAATCTTCATCCTTGTAAATAATTAAAGTTTCAATATAATGTGTTTAACTCTGCTCAGAAAAGGGATATGAAAATGTAATAACATTTGCATAATTGTGCATTAATTATACATTCGGTATTTTTAATGAGTCAAGCAGACGTTTGGAGGCTGGAGAGCCGTGGAAAGTGCAAGGTGAGGTCAACTGCTAATAAATCAGGCAGAAGCAGCGCTGCAGCCTGAGCATGGCAGCCTGAGCATGGCAGCCAGCGTGAATCCAGACGAGATGTGGGAGGAAATAAAACCATCAGCAGAAGCATGTGACTCCCCTGGACGTCTGCACAAAAGACAAGATCCAAAGCCTTCTGTGAAAAGGAGATCAGCAAAAAGCTCCCAGAATAAGGAAAAGATCTGCTTTACAATCATTTTGTCATTGATGTTTTCATTTCACATGTGACAGTCAGCCACAAAGTGCTTCTTTCTTCTTTGACTTCCTCTAGATCGGCTCTCATTTGTTGCAGACAAAGTTGAAGGTATGTTAGCATTATCTGCTAGAAAAATGTGATCTTTGAATCAAAACCTTGAACACTGCAAAGTTCTCACTCTTTCCAGGAAACACTGAAGCAACCAAGATATTTGGTGCATTCCTGGAAGAGACCTTAAAGATACCATTTCAACAAACATTTATGAGGTAAAAGTACACTGAACAAAAGTTTAACGGCAACACTTTTGTTTTTTGCTTCCATTTGTCATGAGATGAAGTCAAAGATCAGAAACATTTTCAAACAAACACAAAATAACCATTTCTCTCAAATATTGTTCAAAAATCTGTTTAAATCTGTGACAGTGAGCACTTCCATCCTGCCTCACAGGTGTGCCATATCTAGATGCTGATGAGACAGCATGATATTGCACAGGTGTGCCTTAGAGCGACCACATTGAATGTTGAAATGTGCCGTTTTGTCTGATTGGGGGGGTCTAACATGTCATACACTGATCCAGAGCATCGCAAACATGCTAATAGGTGACATGTCTGGTTAGGATGCTGGCCATGCAAGACCCAGGTGTTCCACTTCCAAGAATTGTGTTCACATCCCAGCAACATGGGGCTGTGTGTTGTACTGCTGCAACATGAGGCGATGTTGTTGGATGTTTGGCACTCAGGAGTGGAGCCAGTTAGCTTGATATTTCAGACAACACGGATCAAATTTAGCACAGATGTACCTTAGGATCCTCTCTTTCACTAAAGGTTTGCCACGTGAAAAATCCAAAATGTTTGTAAAGATGGCGGCTCTACACTCAAATGTAATAAAAACATTCAAAGTCTATTTGCTCCAGTCTCAACAATTTGGGCTGTTAATGTATGTATGTCTTTAAACTTCAGGGATACCGAATATTACCAATATATGCATTGATATATTCACAATTCTAATAAATGCACCTGTCTTCTTCATCCATAGGCCTGCCTATACCATGACCCCAATGGGCCACTCGATCCACAACATTGACATTGGAAAGCCGTGTTGTCTGCCCTGAATTGAGTAAACTGGAATTCCTTCATGAAGAGAACATCTCTCCAACAAACCAGATGCCATCAAATGTGAGCATATTTACCCACTAGAGTCAGTTTCAACACAAACTGAGGTCAGGTCAAGACCGGCATGAGGACTAAGAACATGCAGATGAACTTCTCAGAGATGCTTTCTGACAGTTTGTGTGGAAATTCTTGGGTTATGCAAATGGATTTTCTTGGAAGACCTTGCATGTGAATGTTCTGGATGTGGCGGTCCTGGGCTGGTGTGGTTACACGTGGTCTGCAGTTGTGAGGCTGGTTGGATGTTCTACCAAATTCTCTGTAACGCCTTTGGAGACGGCATCTGCATCTGCACATCACTCAAACGGATGTGTTTTCCACCATTCACAGGCCGTGTATTGACTACCGCAGCCTTAATGATGTGACTGTGAAACGCCATAATCCTGCCTCTGGTTGGAGGGTCGCTTCTTCACAAAGTTGGATCTGAGGAGTGCCTACCACCTCATCCTCATTTTAGCTGGGGATGAATGGAAGTCTGCCTTTTCCTCCACCACAGGACATCCTGAGTATGTGCTCATGCTTTGGTCCCTGTAACGCCCTCCTCTGTGTTCCAGGCATTCGTCAATCACGTCTTCCGTGACATGCTTCAACGCTTTGCTGTCGTCTACATCCACACAGCGGCCGATTCACACAAACTGTGCCACAGGGGAGAAATGCGAGTTCCACAAGACCTCCGTTTCCTTTCTATGTTTTTAGTGCTGGGGGCGTGGCAACGGACCAGAGAAAGGTGGAGGTGGTGCTGCAGTGGTCCCAGCCGACCACATTGAAGGAGCCGCAGCGGTTCTTCAGATTCGCCAACTTTAACTGGCACCTCATTCGTGGGTTAAAGTTTTATTGTGTCAATAAAAGAGACAGAAAGAAAAACATGTAGAAGTCCTTTAACTTCATACATGGCTAACTATTAAGGCCAACATGAAAGTGTCTGTGCATTTGTTGTGTTGGTGAGGCAGATTAAAAATATGATAATAATTAAATGGCTTTTAGCTTCTCCCATGCTAGGAATGCAATTGAAAACATAAATCTGTTCCTATCGTTTTGGTTTTTAACTTGGCAGTAAGAGTCTGTTTGGGCACAGGTGGGTGAAAGTCAGGATCAGGTCAGGGGGTGCAGCACATTCAGCCTCTGCTTCAGGCTCTTTGCTCCAGCTGGGCTTTGTTCCTTTAAAAGTGATGCCAAATGGCAGCCATTACGGTGGAAACATCAAGTACGGCCTCTGGTGCGTTAACTGTGAGGTCAACAGGCATCTGGAGGTGGGACAGCGCTGAAAAGAACTGTGAAAGGGTGCTGGTGTCAGAAGCCTCCATGCAGTCAGACTAAATGAACTTAAGAGACAGTCATGTTGAAATAATCAATAACCAAGCTGTTTCCCAATCGAGGTTGTAGAGGAGCTGAATGTCCAGACTGACGTGAGCCTTTTCTAACATTTTAATCTTTGTCAGGAGCTGCTTTCACCCTCTGCATTCAGCACCTGTCAAGCAGCCTAGAAATCTAATGTGTCTGTGACACTGGAGGGGCCTAAAACCATCCTCCCAATGGTTTATCTGGCCTATCTCCATTTAGTGTATTACTCCAGTGTTCACTGATATTTACCTTGCCCTGGGCTTTGGGCAGCAAACTAATAAAACCTCAACATTCCTCAGCCCGGGCTCAGATAGATCTGCTGCACGTCAATGAATCAATGTCAGGCCTGAAGCAAATCTTGATGCTCTGATTGCTGGACTGCAGGATTAAGAGTCCACAGGCTGTCCTGTGAGTGGGAGGGTTGGGGGGTGGGGGCTCAGAGAAGAGCAGCACAATCTACGGATTAAGAAAAAGACGAACAAGCTTAGTTGGATCTGATGAGAGTTCATCTAAATGTAAGTGTTTCAATCTGTGTGGGCATCTTTGTATTATTGTGATTTCATTGTCACCCTTTAAACTGTGACAGCAGTCTGGAGCTGAGGTCCATCCACAGAGAAAACAAATAAGCAGGACTTTACAAACGCTCCAATTTAACCTGGGATCCATTGCAGAGGACAGTCAAGCCAGCCTGATCAGGCTGTACTCACACCAGTCTGTTGCTCCAGGGGTGGTCTTATACTCTTACCCTCATGCCCCCCACACTCTACAGAAAAATACTGATTCTCTGGTGTCTGTGCGCCATTGGTCATCCAAATAAAAAGCATTTTTTTTTTTACTTGTCCTGTCCAGCAGTTGAGCAGACAGATCAGAGCTGAAGGCGTCTTGTGTTGGACCGATTTTTACTATTGTGGATCTTCAGAAAAACGCATGTATAATTGTATAAACTCCTTTTGCATTTGAGGCTAAGCTTTAAAAGAAAATAGCATGACTCAGTCCTCAGAGACACACATCAACACACAACAACGCGTTGTCGGTACACAACCATTTACAGGCTTTAAGTAGATTCACACATAGCAGACTTATCTCACAGGCCGCTCCGACTGAAAGTTGAGCGCAAAGACAGGGCTGTAAAAACAGAACCCATGCCCATATCTGTGCAAACATGAATATGCAGGAGGGTTGAAGGAGTGTGCTTCTTAGAGTGTACCTTCATCAGGTAGAAAACACTATATAAGTATACACCATTTACCATTTACCATTTACTGAATGCTCCAGCAAAGGCAGGAAGACCCACACCCCACACTATAGAGCCAGCGGCAGACAGCTCAGCAAATCCAGCCGTCCAAGAGCCCCGTCCCACCCACCGGAGCCGGTGGAAAAGACCGGACAGCCCCTCTGCCAAGGAGTAGGAGGAAGAAAGAGTGTCCAGAGCTGGAGCCACCCCCAGGACAAGGACCCGGCTCCAGGCCCAGACCCAATGCCCCAACCACACCAGACCTACTCCAGCACCCAGATGAGAGGCACACCACCCCAAGGGAGTCCTGAGCCACCACCCACCCCCATCCCGAGAGGCAGGCCGGGACCACCCATGGCCAGTCTGCATTGTACACCCGGGTCCCCTGCCTACCAACCCCACTGAAGACAAACCAGGGGAGGCTGCAAAAGCTGACTGCCCGACTGAAAAGGTGGACACTAGCGACCAGCAGAGGTCACATACAGGCCCAGGGGACAGTGAGCCCGAGGACCAAGTCCCAGTTGCTGAGAGTAACGATGGAAAATTGGACGGCCCTGGTGTGCCCAGAAAAGAGGCCTTACCCACTCCTCGTGGGATACAGTCCACCTAGCTCAGATGTTGTGAACTCCTTCAGCGGAAACCCCCTTCTTCCAACCCCCACCAGAGCATGACGCAGCAGTTGGAGCCGCGCTGTGTGGCACAGGCACCGGGGAATGTACGAGCCCCACATCACCAGCCCCCCAAGACCACACAGCCAGAGAGGAGCAAGGCTAGATACCATCCCCAAGTATCTAAGCGCAGAGCCTCAACTCCAAGCAACCAAGTCCCCAATGGCAGCTCTGGTCCCCGGGCACCTGAACCCTAGACCCATTGGATGACCCCCACCGACCACCAAGCAGCCCCACCCCCTCCAGGCAGCAAGTATTTCACCCCCACCCCCATCAACCCCTTCCAAACTGACGGTAGGTGGCTGGGGAAGAGGCAAGCCAATCAGGACGGCTCCAACCGACGCCTGGAGCCAGGAGCAACCTAGGTTAGCACCGTACCCAGGCTAGGCACCGCCTCCATCCCCCCACCCACACCACCAACAATCCAGAGACCCCAAGGGCAAATTCACACCTCATCCCAGGCAGTAATCCGGACCTGGATTATGGAGCGCCCAAAGCCCTGCCCCGGAGAACCCCCGGACCCAGACCAGAACACCGCAACCCCCACCAACAGGCCCTGGAGAGAAGCACATAGGCCACTTACCCCCACTAGGTGACTGTGTTAATTACGGGGGACCAGAGGGACTGAAGTTCTCCTATATTATTTTTTTTAGCAGTTGATGTTAACCCCAAAAAGTTGGTCCTGGTTTTGATTAGAACTGATGGTGTTTTAGTCTTCCAATTAACTAAGACAGTTTTTAGTTTTTAGATCTATGCAAAGAGCAGCAAAGATGACAGGTTTTGATCTTTCTTCTATATTAATGGCGCTCATATCACCAGGTACACAGAGAGAAGCTGTGATGGTGAGTTCAAACCAGACCAGATCTACACATACCTTCTGCCAAAACCCTGAGATCCACGTGCAGCCACAGTGCATGCAGATAATTATCCCGGGTATTACTATTACAAAACCTACAAAAAGCTACGTTTTGTGAAAATTAAAACTCCGATAATCAAGACAGCCCCCACCACACCACACACACAGACCAGAAGGCTAGAGGTGCAGGCCGGAGATCGCTCTGCCTCCTGTCACTTATTTGCTCCCTGCTGCCAGCATTAGTTTCCATCTGCGCATGTTCATGAAGCTCCTGCTGCTGAACTTCACTCATTATTTTGGCTGAAAAATGAAAGGATGGACAGAGTAACTGATTTAAGATCAATTAGAAATATCTGTGATATTTGCAAGTGTCAAGAGGTTGGCTTTCACTGTTCGCTGAAGATGCTGATTGTTCAACAGTAAATGACCTGAAGAAGCAACTAAACGTGCCGATGATGAGCAGACATCAGCAACATTTTTTAACCAAATTAGCATAATTGTAATATCAGCTGAATGAGTTTAATGACCTACCCAGTAATTAAATGTTTAAAGCCAGCTAGAACCAGTTTGATATTATCCATCCATCTTTATTTCCCACTTTTTCCTGTGCAATGGGGAAGCTGGAGCCAATCCCAGCTTCAGAGACAGAGAACTTCCTGGACTCTTTACCAGTCAACAGCAAGGCTACACTTTTACGTTCACTCACAAAAGGAAGCGTGGCGTTTTCTTAACCGTAGGAGACAGTCAGAGTGCTCAAAAACCCTCACATTACCAAATGGGAAGCATGCAACCTTCATACTTACAGGACTGGTTAAGATTTGAACCAGCGCCCCTCTGGCTGCAGCTGTATTTGCTAGTCCTAGACTTTTAGGATTGGGTTTTTTTAAAGCCAGGGAAAATCTCTATGTTTTGCTAACATACGTTCCTGTGGGACAAATGGTTCTGAGGAATGAGCAAAAAGAAAAAGAAGGGGTGTTTTTACGCATCTCTCTCCAGCCCTCGCCTTTTGACTGCTTCAGTCGTCAATGTGGATCATCCATCCGTCCATCCGTCCATCCATCCATCCATCCATACAGGTGGTGCAGGTTTTTGGTTGTGCGGGCTGTCGAGGGATGTAAGGAGGAGCCACTGCTTATTAAGAGAAGCACAGGTGTGTCTTACAGTTCCCTTGAGGCTCATATCGTCACCATAAGGGACATCAAAACGGAACGTACCATTGCTGTGTGTGTGGCAAGTGTATTCTTTTTTTGGTAAGTTTTTTTTTTTTAACTTAACAACAGCTGGGCAGACAGATGAGAGCTGAGGGCCTCTTGTGTTGGACATACTTTACTTTAACAAGAGGGGTTATGAATTTTCAGACAAACCAGAGGTATGTCTGAATAAACCCCTTTTGTAATTGAGGCCAAACTTTATTCATTTTAATCATATTTGAAAATCTTTTGTCTTGGACCGGACGGAAAAGGAAAGGAGGGAAGAAGAGAGGGGGATGTTAGAGAGGGGATAGGAGGGTGATCATGGGGGGGGGGGGGGGCAGCATAAGCACCAAGTTACTGGATGTTTATCAGATGTAATACAAATCTCAAAGGCGGGCCTGTCCACACACACACCGAGTGTTAGCAACACACCCGTTAGCTGCAAAAATGTCCACATGTCAACATGTACACAAAACAGATAGTGTTCACACGCATACCTATGCCGTGAAACCAACTAGTGTGTATATTTCATTCAATCACGCAAACTATTAGTGCAAAGGTGAGCTAACACTCTAGTGCGTGTTTATGTTCTTCTAAATGGATGGTGGAATGTGAAAAGAAGGAGGGAGAGTGCCCAGCCATCCTAATCTCTAAGACCCCCCGGCCGCAAGTTTCAAGTTGAAAAGAAACCATATGTCTCTACCAAATCCAAGTGCCTGATTGGTCAAAGTCCATCTGTTTGACGTCTAAAGTTTCCTTTGGTTGATATTTCAGCAGTCGCTCAAACATCAGTTACTGAGGCCAGGTGTGTGAATGTAGCTTATTTTAAAGTATTTATGTTTTGGTTAAAAAAACATTTCAGCAGTCATTGTAAGTGATTTAGATTGTAACAAATACTTAGTTTCAGCGTAAACTTTCCTCCCTCGCCTTATTTATTTGAACTTAAATCCTGCAGTTTGCATTTCTTATTCCTAACACAAAAGTTTACTTAGTATAAAAACTTAAAGACCTCAAGAAGCCCAATCAGCTTCTGTTTTCTTGAAAACAGTATAGCTGCTCTTCATACATTTGATCTGCGGTTAACAAGTATTTAACAGCCCACCGCCTTTCACTGTAGTGTATTAGAGGTTTAGTGTATTAGGAAGACTGGAAGCTGTGTTTAGACTGGACACATTTTATCTGCTTAAGTGAACTGAATCCTCGAGCAATCCAGAACAAACCAAGTTCAAAGTTTATTTATGGGCTCTGCAGTTTGACTTGGAATTCTTGTTTTCTTTCCCACATTACAGGTATGCATTGCTAAGGCCGCGCAGGGGGGGGGGGGGGGGGGGGGGGGGGGTAAAACCATGAAGCAGCATAGAGCAATAAGCTACTGGATGTTTATCATCAGATGTAATACAAATCTCAAAGGGCGGGGCCTGTCCACACACACACTCAAATGTTATCAACACACCTGCTAGCTGCAAAAATGTAAAGGGTTTTTGAAGTCTTCCGTCTGTCCAGTTTTATCTGCTTCTATATTGTTTTACCTTTTCTGAATCCACGGGAAATGAGCTGTTATTTTATGGGATCTAGGAAGAAATGTCACTGGTTTTACATTCAAAGCATTCTCAAATCCAAAGTGTAGATTACCACACTATCTGACTTCATTGGTGTGTAAAAACAGAGATCACCATACACTAAAAGATTATTGTCACGGCTCTGGTCATGGAAGGAGAAATGTACTACGACAGCTTTCATCAAAACTAAACCAAACCCTTTTGTTTGTTTTTTCTCGTTCTGTACTGCATGGTGAGATTTATTCCCTGCTAAACCTGATCAAGTCTTCTAAATGTCATTGTCCATCAATGTGCTCAGAGTTGCCAAAACAATGACCTATGTGGTCTCAATCAAAAGATAGACCTTAAAAAAGGTCTCTACAGATTGAATGGAAAAAGCCCCAAAAAGAACCACAATCCCCAAATCCTCAAGGAAGAACATCAAACAGCTAATGGAGCATGAAGCACCTAGACAAAACACAGCATCACTGAGAGCTTGGAAAGTGCTCCTTAGAGAAAAAGTTCAACTAGCTAAGTGCAGACCAAAGATGAACCACAAAAGAGGGTGGGGAGCTCAGAAACTCATCCATCCAATCATTCATCCATTTTCAGAACCCGCTAAATCACCTTCGGAGTCCCCAGGCTGCTGGAGTTCCCCCCCAACTACTGTTGAGAGGGCGGGAAACCCCCTGAACGGGTCACCAGTCTGTTGCAGGACCACTGAACCACAAACACTCATATGTCCACCTAAGGACAATTTTGAATCATCACATAACCTATGAAACATGATTTTGGACTGTTGGAGGAATACCAAGTGCCCAGAGAAATCCCACAATGCCTTAGGAGAACATTAAAACTCCCCACAGAAAGAACCCAGATGGGATTTGAACCAGGACCTTCTCACAATGAGGTGATGGTGCTAACCACTGCCCCACTGTGCAGACCTTAGCCCATTTTTTATTTGTAATGTGGGAATAAAATTACTCTGTTCCCATTTACAGCCTTACTGGAAGTGTTGCCACAATTGACAAGCATGTTTGTACCTGCCACTTCTGGAAAGAGACGACTTATAAAGATATCATGTCAAGATGGCAGAGCCTAAAACTGGTTTAAGATGTTGTTAAAAAGGTCATGTGACCCAAAGTGTCGTCTGTTCTGAGTCTAGTTCTTCTAAGACATCTAGAACATTCCTCAAATTTACAGCAAAGCTGCTGGTTTTAACCCTTCAACAGCAGAGCTGTGGCGGGGCTCTTTTATTACACATGCTGTTTGACACACTGCAACTCTTCCACCATTGACCCGATCACCATGAATCAGCTGATTCTGACGCAGAGAACAGCCGCTTTGCACTGAAATGTAGCACAACTGATTAAAACTGAAAAACACTTGTTGCAAATTAACTGCAGTGAATATAAAGACAGTTCTGGAAGAAGTGAGCGGCTTTTCAAAGATGGCTAACACAGGAAGACCCACACCAAGACAGCGCCAGACTGCCTTTCCTCTGCTTCAGAATCCACTGGAATTACCTTAATTGTGTAAACGGTTGAAGAGTTACAGAATGTGAACACCAGGGAAGCCTTTTTCCCTTTGAAACGCTCCTACACGCAGGTGTGGTACAAAGATGTACAGAAAGAACTGAAACCCAAACAGTCTGTTGGGTGAATCATCGCATTTGTAAGTGGAGTCAAGAACAGGTCTCACACCACTTCCATGTACATGCTTCCCACCTGACTCTAATCCCAGGATGATTACTGAGGCCATTTGCTGGACTATCACGCCACACCGTTTTGGGGTTTTTTCACGCTCCCGTTCAATTCTAATCTGTCTACAGACAAGAGAGCTTTTCCATTGGTCCAAAGCAGAGCAGATAAGATGCTGCTCACACCTCCACCTCCATTACTGAGAGCAAATCAGGAGATGATGAGCCCCAGAAAGCAGCACTCCTCTGACACCCCAATTTCCAAACTGATTAGGAGCTTTGCTGCTTATGTCCTCATTAGCATTGTTGTAATTCTGTTATATCTAGAATAATAAATGCACCTACTGTCCTGTAGAAACACGCCCCAGAGAGACAAAATGAAGACAATGCAGGAGTTCAGGAAATAGAAGCATTTCTTTCTGTGGACATGAAAGACTTTAGATTAGTGTCGCTCTTTCAGAAACACACAGCGGGGCAGCAGCCAAAGTGCAGCTAAATGAATGTTGTGGGCAAAACATGAAACAGTTCCTTCAGAGCTGCCTTTAGTCCCAGCATGCCACAGCCAAATCCAAATCCTTTCACATGGTGTCATAATGCCAGAAGCAATGGTTATCAGAATGACATTTTCCACCATAAACCACAGTGATTCTCTCCTACGTCTCATTTGTTACTTTGACCAAAAAATAAAAACAAAAAATTCCACCAAAAAAACAACCAAAACAGTGACAAAGGCTTCCCTTACTGGAAACAACGTCATTGCTTCAAATCCTGGCTCAGAAGTTTGCTTTTGTTTAAATGCTGGTTGATGTGGTCAAAGTCCAGCAAACAGTCACTGGATTTTTAACTAAATTCTGAAAAATGATTGGTGAAAATAATTAATATAGTTTCACTCCTTTTTTATACAAAGAGGTAAGAAGTTGTACTTTCAAGACTTCCCCACCAAAGTTCTGTAGTAAACACTGTGAAGGGTTCCTGAATGCAGCATCGGCTGAACAGCTTTGGCTGACATCTCTCAGAACATCTGCTTCGTTCTCATAGGCTGGATCTTATGGTGGGCTGGGGGGAGGGGGTCATGTTCTCACGGTTTGTCACCGTGAGAACATGACAGAAACCCTGAATCATCAAAAACAGAGACTCTGAAGAGAATCTGATGAAAGGAAACCAAGAAGTCTGAAGGAACCAGCAGGAACTTCACGTCCATGAGTTACGGTTTTTCTCCATTGCTGAAACACTTAGTGTCATTCTCCAAACCAGTCTATCAATTGCTTTAAGTCATTATCAATAGCATCACTCTTTAGTCTAAATCTAAAACACAGTTCACAGTTACAGGTTTTCCTCAATTGTATGATGAATGGAAAACTGTCAGGTACTGAGTTGGTGGAGGAACCAAAATGCAGAGACGGGAGGCAGGAGGTTCCAAGTATGAAGGGTTTAAATTTTTTTAAACAAAGGTGTTGCTGAGCAGGGAAACCAAAAGAAACAACAGTAGGGGTAAACAGGTAAACAGGGAGGAAGACTGTATGGACCAGCACAGAGGAAGGCAGAGACAAGACATATATACCAATAGGACTGATGAGACACAGGAGAAAACGATCAGGGGAGATTGGGACCAGGGAAGTCAAACTCAAATACAAAGACAAGCAGGAAACCTTCAAAATAAAACAGGAAGCAGAACTCGAATCATGACAAAAAACAAAACAGGAGAAAACTAAAGCAGAAAAGAACCCTAATCATGACAGTAACCCCTCCTCAAGGAACTGCTCCGAGATTCCAAAAAGTCAGTCCAAGGAAGGGAGGAGGGGGCCCAGAGGACAATCTTTGACGGGCAACAGAGTCCATTGAGGCTGGGCACACTGGCCAGGCAGACATGATCAGTCCAGATGACGGCAGGGAGGCCGCTCTGTCCAGCGAGATGGGTCCCGAGGACAACTAGGAGGTCAGGCTGTCCGGCGAGGCACGACTAGGGCACTAGGCACTAGGCAGGTCAAGCATAAAGTCTTGGGCTGGCCCAGCAAAATCAGGGTTCGGTGGTTCAGGCTCCATCTGAGTCGGTTGAGTCGTCGGCCAAGAGGGCAGGCGAGACAGGCCAGCAGTCGGCTGGCGGCTAAGGCATGGAGTCTGGGGTAGGCGGGTTAGGCCATTCGTCGGGTGCCGTTGGGTTGGGCCAGTCTTTGAAGTCGGTTGAGTCGTCGGCCAAGAGGGCAGGCCAGTCTTCATAGAGGGCTGAGGACAGAGACTGGCTGGGGTGCGTCCGGGACCACCACCGGAAGCGGGATGGGCTGTCGCAGAGGGTGGAAGGGCGGCGACTGGTCCATTCTGTCAGGTACGATGGTTTGATGAAGGACCCAAAATGCAGAGACTGGAGGCAGGAGGTTTGAAGTACAAAGGGTTTTAATTATTCAAACAAAAGCACTGCCAAGCAGGGAAACCAAAAAAACCAACAGTTGTTACTGTTTACAGCTCAAGAAACCAAAGGCAGAGTAAGACTTGATGCAAAAAGGGCAAGTTTGAAGACTTTTTTAATAACAGTAAACCAAAACCAAGTAGTAGCATCAGCCACCTTGTAACATGGAACAAGGTGGCTTAAATAGGCAGACAACTCAATCAACTAACAGGGTCCAACTAGGGGCAACTAGGCAAACAGGCAAGAAGACTGTATGGACCAGCACAGAGGAAGGCAGAGACAAGACATTTATACAAACAGGACTGATGAGACACAGGGAAAACGTTTAGGGGAAATTTGGACCAGGGAAGTCAAACTCAAAAACAACGACAAGCAGGAAACCTTCAAAATAAAACAGGAAGCAGAATTCTAATCATGACAAAAAACAAAACAGTAGAAAACTAAAGCAGAAAAAAACCCTAATCATGACAGAAAACCCTTCTCCAGTCATCATGATGACTAAGACTTTTTCTTGGCTGAGTGTTACACTTACTACAGACAGTACATACAAGAGTGTGTTGTAAGATATTTGATAATAGTAATTCTATACTTTAAACACACACATGCATGGTAGAAGTTTATTTGAATTTTTCCGCAAAAACAATAAACACAGTGTACGTCCCAATACCACTACATACAAAACAACAGAATTTACTGTATACAGTTACAATGCTGCAACCTCTCTTCTGTTGCAGCCTGGCCACAGCACCACATCCACATCACAAGCAATGTTTTCCCTGGCCGAGCAGCGGGGAAATTATCCCCTAGCATGAGGAATCCAGGCATGAAAAGCATCAGCTGCTAGATCTCCACATGCGTCCTCCGTAGTTTGAAGAGGAGGTGTACGCATTTGTGGATTTCAGTCACACACTTTCCATCTCCAGGCAGAAATAATTCCTCAATGGGATTGGCTAGACTCTTTGCGCAGCCTCCATCACAGCTAGACCATGGTTGATAACATGATCCATGGTCCTTGGTCTTCCTCGTCCTCCCTGTCCTCCTCTTACTTTCACTCATTTTGGCTCTGCCTCAGTTTCCAATGTTGGCATCCATTCTTCCAATCAGTAGAGCACACCTGTTGACCTTCCATGTTAATGCTCTGTGTGCTAATTGTAAAACTTAGTGACAGCTGTTTGCCCTTGTGATGGGTCATTGTGCATATTTGAATTGCTGTTCCTTGTGAAAACAAGATATTTTCTGTATGAAAATTGTGCCAAAAGCAGATAATTGTGTGTAGTGTTTTGAAAAAGGTGTGTCTTAGAACTGTGAGCAATTCTGCTTGTAATTCAGCAGAATCGGTTCAGGGTTTGATGAATGAGTTGCATGTTGTGGTCATTGTGTCCCAACATGTACCAACATTTGTGTGTAAACAATTGAGAAAACTGTCGATGAAGACTCATTCATCCAGGTTGATTCCATCATAGTAGTAGGTTTGGGGTTGTCATCTGGACTTAGTTTTTAAAGACATTTCACCTCTTATCCAAAAGGCTTAGTCAATACGTATTGTATGGACAAAGCCTTTTGGAGGTGAAAGGTCTTCCAACAGATGTCGAGATGACAACCCCTAAACCTACTACTATAATTGAGAAAACTGTAACACGCAATTTGCAAAACTCTAATCTACTTTTTGCAGAATATATGACACAATTCTCACTTTTAGAAAACAGTTGGCATTCACAATACACAAGCTACAAAAAGTTAAGAGGCGAAACTCTAACTCTGCTCCAACACAACAGTCACCATCAACACACTTGTTGCAAATGAACTGCAGTAAATATAAGGACACTTCTGGAACACCTGAGCAGCTTTTCAAAGATGGATAACAGAGGAAGACCCACACCAACCCAGATCCGCACCAAGACTGGGACCTGTACCTGTACCAAGACCTGGACCTCAATCAAGGACAATAATTTCTGATGTGATCCAGGCCATAGTTATGGACCGTATGTTGGTTTATGGAATGACCATGAGGGAAGCAGGTTCTACTCAGCAGGTTCAGGTTGTTCGGCATCATTCATATGAGCCTTCAACGAGAAAATGACAAAAAGGATTTTGTTGTTGTCTGGGACAATGTCAGTTTTTACAAAAGTTTGCTTATCAGATGGTGATTCAACAGAAATCCTGTATCAGTTTTCTTTGTTATCAATTCCTTAACCCAATTGAAGAAGGGTCTTCTGCTTGGCATTGGAAGGTTTAGAAGAGACAACCATACACTTGAGAAAAGCTCTTGCAGGCCATGGACATGGCTCATGATGACACTCCAGTTGTGTCGTGTCATGCCTGGATCAGGCACACAAGATCATCTTTTCCTGTCTTGTGGTGAACATTGTCTGTGATGTGGATGACGTCCTCCAGTCGGACCCACATAGAGAAAAGATGGTGAAGTGCAATACATGTGAATTACAGCAAAAATTAAAAACAAAGAAATCCTGAATACTGTTTCACTCCATTGGGATGTGGGGAGGGGCTACCACTCTTTATAAACCATTTTGTGAGCAGTCAAGTGTTTTGTTTTGTTGTGTGTTGCGTTTGCTGTGTGTTTGTTAGTTTTGATGACAGAGTCTTCATTGTGACCTCAAAGTGAGCTATTGACTCAAGAGTGAAGAATTTTGTATATTTAGTCTATATTTTGAAAATGTTTGAGAATTGCTTCTAAGGTTTCAGAAAAGGTGTTTCAGCATTTGGGAAAAACTGTAAATGAATCCAAACCTGCATCCTGCAGTCTGGCACACGTCTGCAAAAACACAGTGAAGGTGGCCTGGGACCTGCAGAGTGAGTCCCCCCTCCCACAGTCTCTGCTCCTCTCAGATCACATTCAATTGCATCCCTCCAGTCTGTCCTGTTCTCTGTTTGCTTCAGCAGAAAAAAAACACCACAAGGAGAGTGATCTTTGTGCTTTATTCTTCTTCCAGACATTAATAAAACTCGTCTGCTCTTCAGATAATGACTCATATCAACAGATCACATTCACCAATATTTAATATAAAGACACCTCGTGCAAATCTCTGTAAGTGTTTTTAAATGATGTAAAGTTGGTGTGAAGTACTTAAGGTAGCAAATTAAACTGATGGACTCCACCTGTAATTACCTCAGCAAGTCTGTGGGGTAATTAGCAGGTTATGCTCATGTCTCTGCGGGTTTTTAACAGTCACACCATTTTCCAATTACTGCTTGATTTGGAGGACGGAGGCGACTCTCAGAGCAATGATCTGTGTGGCTATGTGCTTGAAAATGATAAAGAAATAAAAGATCAGTCAGAAAGGTCAGTTCCAGTGGAGTCAGTCCTGCTGAAGAGTCTGCTTCAAGGTTTCACAAGACAGGACTCAGTAAACACTGAGATGGTCCGGCATGTCCTCAGCTAGCTCTGATCATTTTGGATTTCTAATCTGAAAACATGAAAACTTCTTTTGAAACAAATCAGAGTTTCTGGGAGGCTGTGGTTCAACCCCCCTCCCTCCATTCTTCTCCTTCCCTGACTAAAGTTAGTACTTTCCCTGGCTGGCAGGCTGCTTGATGCTGCGAGACTTTGATCTACGGCAACCTTTTAACAAATTCTCCATTTCCCGGTGGAGCTAAATGGATCGAAAGAGTCCAGGGAGGACAGACACCCACAGAGGTAGACAAAGTGGGGCTAAGATAAATTGGCAATGAAGCAAGATTGAAAGAGCGGAGGTGGAGGCCACAAACATAAAAATAAACGCTCCCAGCTCCTTCAGCCACCTCTTCTCTGCATTTTCCCTCCGTTTCTCAAGAGGAAGAAAACCTGTGTGACCACATTTCAGAGCTGGCTGCATTTTGGAGATCCGTCTGCTCAGGTTAATGCATCACTTATTCAGCTTCCACCACTTTGCTAACAAGAGTGGAGGCAACAGATGCTTCTTCCAAAACACCTGAGGCCTTTGGAGGGGAAACAAGGAAAACCAGAGCCGCCCACTCAATTTAACTGTAGCTACCTGTTTCACTTCAGTGTTAACACATTTTTTAACAAACAAATACAGGCAGGGAAAGACGAGGGGCTTTGGGAAACTGTCTTTGCCCCTGGGATTTTAGGGCTTTCTGGGTACAAGTCGATGTCAAGATCTCAAAAAACTCAAATGGATGAAGGGAAACATTTTTTCATGACTCAGAAGCAGAATGCTGGAAAACCTCCAACCACCAGGGGCCAAGCACAACATTAAGCAGAGAAAAACGCATCAGTGGCAGACAAAACAGAAGAGAGCATCTCAGCTGATTAGACTCTGCTGTTTAAATTCCTTGTTTTGAGATAAAAGCTTCTTTAACCCTTGTGCTATCCTAGGCACTTTAACGTTGGGAGGTGGGTCATCTAGACCCACTAGACAGTGCTCTGAACCTTTTTTCTTCAATGATTTGTGATCTTCACTGGTGTCCACGGATTACATGAAATCTTTCCACCTTTATCCACCTTTGTCATGGTAGGGAGAACACGTCAATGGAAGGGGGGGGGTCATCTAAGATAGCACAAGGGTTAAAGTCCCATGTTCCAAAAGCAACTAGTGCCTCATTGGAAAACGGTGTTCAAACTCAGCAGGTGGAGGTGGAAGATTCTTGAGTTTCCCCCAGTATCTCCACTTTGGATGATCCAATCCTACAATTCTACAAAAACTACGAAGCCCAGCAGCATCAGACATACTAACATACTATGCTGTAAACTCATGTTTGATAACCCTTCAGTGTTTCATGGAGGAACAGCTTTCCTCTTTATCAAACCTGAACTTGCTGAAGGGAAGGTGCCTTATTTTCAGCTTTCCTAATATCAGCTGATTTTATGCAGCAACATGTATTTCATGATGTTCGGGTTAAATTTAAAGGTTTTGCCTCAGACAGCTGTGAGTGTTGTTCTGTACGTATAATTCTTCATGCAGCTGAACCGCAGAGATTTTCAGCAGAAGTTCCTGTGGCTCTGCTCCTTTCATCCAAAAACTCTATTTTATGTGTACTGCTGTCTGTCATCTGATTGGATAGTTAGTTGACTTTTAACAAATTTTCTTTTGTATTTGAAAATCCTTTTCCTTTTAAACCTTTGATGTTTTAAAAAATATTGTTTTGAAACTTGTATTTTCCACTAAACGGTCAGGAACCATGAAAACCTGACATCTGTGCACAACATGAACCGAGTTAAACATAAGCTGTGTAGAGGGCTCTTTGTGTGAAATTCCCCCTCTGGTTCTCATATTCATTGGGTCTCCTTCACTTTGCTGTTATTGGGGAGTTTATCCACTTGGGGATTTTCTTTTTTTTTTTTTTGCGGCTACAGGAAATTGTATGTTCATTATTTTCTTTCCATCCGTCCAGCCATCTGTCTTTCTGTGGGTTCCCTGATTCAAAAGGATATGGTTGGGTCTCTCAGGGCAGACCCACTGATGGGTTCCTTCATTATTTATACTTTATTAAAACAATCATTCCCCCCTAGAAGACGTTAGAGTTCAGAGGATTGTTTTATCTCTTCTTTCATTCTGTTTGCTCTTCCTCACCCTTTAAAACTGAGGTCAGATTCTTCTTCCACAGCAAACATCACCAGCACTTCCTCCTCTCACCTTTCACCATCCAGCTGCTGTCATCCTGAGAATTTTGACCAATCCAGGGTCCTCTGCTGCAGTGGAGCTGTGAGAAGGTAACGCTGTCAATCACTGAGGTACTGTATGTCTGTAGCACGTACATCAGAACAAAAACGTTGCTCATGTGACCTGGTAGTTCGTGTTCAGTTCTTTAAAAACCTCTGGGCAGAACTTAAGTACCTGTTTGAGGCTGGCTTGGAAAATGAAGGTAACTAGAGCCAGATGAATTCACCAGGTAATCACAAGGTTAACTGGTTAATATTTTGCACTTATAAAGCACATTTCACAGCTCTTTTAATCTGCTTCTCCCCTACCAATGGATTCAGGTAAATCCCTGGGTGCAGTACTACGGCCCACTTCCAGAAGCAATAGGTTTGGGCCCTCACCAATGGACAGTTTAGTGTTGGATTGGGGAATCTAAATTCCTGATCCTGTGGTTGGGAGAAGGCCATTCGATCCACAGGCGCTCAGAGAGACATCCAGGAGCCTTCAGGCGGCAATCATCCGGTGTTGGACGGCTCCACCTCACAACAGAAACAATCATTCCGCCACTGTGGCTCCACCTTTGACTCTCCTCTGGGCTTAGATTTCATATCCACAGTTACTGCAATGGGAATGGATATTTGTATTCATAATAAAACTTTTGTGCTGAAATTCACCTGGAAAGTCAGAGGTCAAAGACATTTTACTGAGAGGAATTGTGTAAAAAGGAGGGGTCCTGGTTCCAGTGATCAAACCCCTCAGGGCAGCTGATCATTGATGAGGATACTGTCAGAAGGTTGCATCATTTTCACTCCTGGATCTCCTAAAGCTTTCAGCAGACCCTCCCACCCTGTCACCTTTAAGGTCGTACACACCGGGACGAATTTCGCGTGCAATATTCGCCGACGTGTAACGCCTCGTGACCAAACAAAGGGCACCAATGTGAATGTGCACACCGACGCGAAAAACGCCACGCGTAAAAGCGTCATTTTTTAAAAAACGCCTCGGGTTCGTTTTTTTGGTTTGACGCGCCGCGACAAAAACTATAAGACCAATGAGAACGGCGCTTTTGCACACGTGTCTGGAGCTTCTGAAGTTACAGTAAAACACAACTTGGGGGCGCTCAAACACAAAACTGTCTTGCTGAGCACACATACCAGTGAAGAAGATAGACGCCAGGTAGCGTCTACACTGCCGCGAAGAAATAATGACGGACATTCTAAAATATCCCCGAAAACGCTCATGATACATTTTCAGCTCTTGTACCAGTTGATAAAACTCCCCATGTACTTCTCTTCTCGTAACTATGGGATGTACCCAAAATTCGACGTCTTTTCCAGCGTCTTTCATCATTCAACAGAACAATAATTTCTTCATCGCTGGAACTGGTGTTGGAGCAACTGGTGCTGGAAATATTCATGTTTTCTCTTCTTCTGAGTGAAAAGCGACTTTAAGAAGCGTAAAGTTGCGCAGCCCAACCTTGTGTACAGGAGTATTTCTGTTTTACATTAAGCGCCATCTAACGTCAGGGAATGAAATTGCATGTTCGCCCGGCTCATCGTCAGCGAAAATCGCCTGGGTGTGAACACAAAAAACGTGGCGAAAAACGCTGGCGAATATTCGTCCCGGTGTGTACGGGCCTTTAAGCTGGTTCACACCACTTCTCCCCCGCACCACAGAAAGGCAAAGAGAGCTTTCTTTCACTCAAGCCGAGTGCGTCTCATCAAAAACATGTTCAGTTCTTAAAGACTTCTGCCAGCTCTGTCCCTTGTAGTTATCGAGTCACTGGTGCCATCTGGAATCAAAGCTTTCGTTCTTCTTTCTCTGAAACTGTTTCCACCTGAGCAAAACATTTGTTAAACCGTTTAACTCACTCCTGAGTCATTGCTCTGTTGCCTTGTCTAAATCTGTCTGGTCTTAAGTCTCTCTGACAGACTGTGTTTGATGCCAAAATGGACATGACTCATAGAAAGGTTAGAAGAACTTTTCCAGTCTACCAAACCCCTTTTCGTGTTATAGGGTATAAAATAGGGTTGGGTACCCAGCCCCGGTATTGAACGAGCCCCGGGTCAACATTCTTCAAGACCCCAGTATTGTTAAGACCTGACCTCAACGGTTCTGCTATCGGTACTGGAGGAGTCGCTTTTTTTGTGTCCCACAAGATATAAACTAGAGCTGTGACGGTGTGGGAGTTTTGATGAGGCAGCAGGAGTCGTGGTGTCGGGACTCTTGCGCCCCCCCCCCCCCCCCCAATACAAAATCCTCCGGCTGGCGGCCACTCAAAAACGCGGGCAGCTTGTAATGGAAATGAATACAATGGAAATTCCCCCAGAAACCCTTGAAGTTTGAACACGGGAATTGCAGAAAAACTAAATTATTAACAAAGATGATTGTGTTTAATGTGTTTATTATAATTCAAATCCTGCACAATATGCAGAACTTTCAACAACAAAAAAGAGGAACATGCGCCTCTCTAAAATCTACCTGCATACTCCACCTGTCATGGTTTGAGTTTGTTGTCTTGTTTTTGGTCCTTGTTCTGTCTAGTTTCTGTTTCCTGTTTTATTTTGAAAGTCTCCTGTCTTGTCTGTTTTCTTGAGTTTTCTTCCTTTGGTCCCCATCAGCCCTGATCGTGTCCACCTGTGTCTTGTCTGCCCTGTCTGTATTTAAGTCTTGTCTCTGCCTTCCTCGTGTGTTGGTCCATTAGTGTTCCTGTCTTGGTGTTCATGTCATGTTATGCCATGCCTTGTTCCTTGTCCCTCGCCACGCCACAGTGAGTTTTAGTTTTCTTTTGTCATCCTGCTCTGCAGCGCTTTTGTTTGTTTTTGTAATTAAACCCCTTGCCCCGGAACTTTGTGCCTCCTGACTCTGCATCTGGGTCCAACCGGCTCTCGAGCCACCCACCACACCGTGACACCACCATGTTGCCCTATGCAACTGTATTTTATTTTAGAGTGAACAGGTTATTTAAGTTGTTTTATATTTACATCTTTTTTTGATTTTATCACGAACTGGTGGTGGAGGACCCAAAATGCAGGAGACCAAGCTTGGTGACAGGAACTAAAACATTTAATTAGCAAACTGAAACATGACAAAACTATGAGGAGAAACAAAACTGTGACAAAACAGAGCAGATGACCTGACAAGGATGAACAGAAACCAAGACACTTAAATAGGCTGAGGGTCATTAACTGAACTGAAGACAGCTGTGGATCATGAACCTGAAGGTGTGACTGACAAGGAAACCAAAAACATGACAAAGAAAACCAAACCACTGAATCCTTACAGATTTTTTTGATTTGAAATAGTTTATTTCAAGCAATCAAATAAGAATTAAAACAGTACAATCATCTGTTATTCTTTCATACAATGACCTATCAAACTGAGGATAATTAGACATATTAATAAATATTGATTGAAAGGGAGTGGAAGGAAGCGAACTTATATAATCCCACCCAAGTTGTATCATAACCATTTGATTACATGATTGTGGTATCTTGAATTTGAGAAGATTATGTTTCACTATTGTATTGTAATTGAGTGGCCAGCAGAGGGCAGACCTGCAAGTTTAGTTGAGTTGTGGCATTGTGTGTTGAACAAGAGGAAGTCGGGACAGACATGAGGTCAGGCTGTGCCGAGAGGTTCTGTTATGCAAATTAAAACTGTGGTACCCACTTCTATGTTTGAGACCTTCTTTTTGGGATCAAGATGCAACATCTTTTTGGCAACGAGGATTTTTAAGGAGGAGAAAGGCCCAAAGACCTCCAGGAAAAACAGGAGAGAAAAGAAGAAAGAAGCAGCAGGAAGGTACGTGGCTAGCAAGTGGTTAGCCTCTCACAGAGAAGTGAAGCATTGCAACAATTGGCACGCTAGCAGCGTTTGATCTGAAGACTCAAACCTGGGATGAGTATACAGAAATACTTGAACAGTTTTTGCGGCCAATGAAATAGAAAATGAAGACAGACAAAAGGCAATATTGATAAGTGTAGTGGGAGCAACCACCTACAGTTTTATTCGCAACCTCCTCAGCCCAGACAAGCCAAAAGACAAGTCCTTCAATGAGCTTGTATTATTGATGAAGAACCATTATGACCCAAAACCAAGCGAAATCGTACAGAGATATAAGTTTGATTCTCGTAACCGGAAGCCTAATGAAACAGTTTTGGATTATGTAGCTGAGCTGCGTCGTTTGGCCCAGGATTGCAACTATGGAAACACTCTGCAACAAAGGCTAAGGGACCGGCTCGTATGTGGGATTAATGATGACAGGATTCAGAGGCGTCTCCTGGCCGAAACAGATCTCACTTTTGAAAAGGCTCTGGGAATTGCAGTATCACACGAGACGGCAATTAAAAATGCACAGGATCTGCAGACTGGCACATCTACAAAATGCTACAGCATCAGTAGAGGACAACAGGAAACCCGGCCATTCCAAGGAGTCAGAAAAGAATGCTACAGGTGTAAAGGAACTGGACACACGGCTGCAGATTGTAAGTACAAGCAGGAAAAATGTCATGCTTGTGGCAAAGTGGGTCATATAGCAAGAGCTTGCCGAAGCAAAGTTAAAAGCATCCCCGACAAACAGGAACATAAACATCACAAGAGAGAAAATAAAAGGGGATCACATTATCATTCTCATAAAGTGTATGACACAGAAGATGAAAAGAAAAGTGAGGATGAAGACCAAGACTCTTTTGCATTGAACTGCATCAATAGTGGACCAAATCTAAAAGGCAACGTGTACAAGGTAGGACGTCAGGCCGGTGGGGACCTCGGAAAAGTGGCGCCATACACTGTAAAATTGAAACTGGATGGACAGTATGTCAACTTTGAAATCGACACCGGATGTTGTTTAACCGTCATGAGTGAAGCCACATTTAAAGACACGTGGAAAAACACAAAACTTCCCAGTCTGAACCAGGCCAAAATCAAAATGGAAACCTATACGGGGATCCTGTGGAGGTGATTGGTACCACAAAAGTAACTGTACAGTACCAACAGCAGACATTGAAACTGCCCCTGATTGTTGCCAAGGGGGAGGGGCCCAGTTTGTTAGGTCGAGCCTGGTTGGAGGAGATAAATCTGGATTGGAGAGAAATAAAAAACAGATGCAAAGCTGAAAGAGTGCACAAGGTTAAAGAAAATGAAAACACACTAAAGCAAGTGTTAAATAAGCATGAAAATGTGTTCAAAGAGGAGTTGGGCACCCTGAGAGGCACAAAAGCCACCATTCGGGTAAAATTAGATGGCTCTCCACGTTTCATCCGCCCGCGTTCTGTTCCTTTTGCTATGCGAGCAAAAGTTGATGAAGAAAAAGACCGCCTGTTAAAAGAAAATATTATGTCTCCAGTCAAATATGCTGAATGGACAGTGCCGGTGGTACCCATTCTTAAACCTACAGGAACTGTAAGACTTTGTGGCGATTATAAGCTGACTGTAAATACAGTGGCTTCATTAGAGCAGTATCCTATTCCGAAAGTGGAGGATCTCTTCACTGCGCTTTCAGGAGAAAAACTGTTTTCTAAACTAGACATGAGCCATGCTTACCAACAAATACTGCTGGATGAAGAATGAAAGAAATATGTGACAGTGAACACCCACAGAGGACTTTTCACGTACAACAGACTGCCATTTGGAATAGCATCAGCACCAGCCATGTTCCAGAGGACGATGGAAAACCTTTTGAAGGGTACACCATTGGTGGTGGTCTACTTAGATGACATCTTGGTGAGTGGCAAGAGGTGGAATATTTGGGGCTCCACCCAGTGCAAAAGAAAGTGGAAGCCATCTTAAAGGCTCCGGCTCCCACCAATGTAACTGAACTTAAACCGTACTTGGGTTTGTTAAACTATTATAACAAATTTCTCCCAAACTTGGCAACCCTGTTGGCCCCCCTTCATGAACTCTTGAGGCAAAATGTAAAGTGGTCATGGCAACAGAGGCATGTTGAAGCATTTGAAAAGTCAAAAAGGCTGCTGAACTCAGCTGATGTGTTAATCCACTATTCAGCTGATAAAAAGTTTGTTTTGTCATGTGATGCATCACCTTATGGTGTTGGAGCTGTGTTGTCACACAGAATGGAGGATGGCAGTGAGAAACCACTAGGTTTCATGTCACGCACTCTCTCACCCGCTGAAAAGAGATATTCACAGTTGGACAAAGAAGCATTAGCCGTAATATTTGGTCTGAAGAAGTTCCATAAATATTTGTATGGCAGAGTTTTCAAGATCTATACAGATCACAAACCACTGATTTCTCCTTTTAACATGAAGAAGCCCATACCTCAAATGGGCTCACCAAGAGTGCAAAGATGGGCTATCATGTTAAGTGCATATGAGTATGACATTGTCTACAAACCAGGCAAAAGCCATGCTAACGCGGATGCACTCAGCAGATTGCCGCTGCCAGAAACAACACCAGAAAAAGAGTCTTTTGAACAAGTTTTGATGATGGATGTCTTGGACGACACACTGCTGGACACCAGACAGATCAAGCGATGGACATCTACAGATGTTTTTCTGTCCCAAGTCCATGAGTACATACTAAAAGGATGGCCAGCGAAACCGGATGCCCAGCTAAAGCCATATCAACAAAGGAAAATGGAGCTAAATGTGAGGGATGGATGTGTGCTCTGGGGAGCTAGAGTGGTGATTCCAACCAAAGGCAGAGACAAAATCCTGAAGCTCCTGCATCAGACTCACACAGGCATGTCAAAGATGAAAGGTCTAGCAAGGTCATATCTTTGGTGGCCGGGTATGGATGAAAGCATCGAAAGGGAGGTGCAGTTATGTGAAGAATGTCAAAAACACCACAAATCACCACCTGCAGCACCATTACATCCCTGGGAATGGCCAGGAACACCCTGGTCCAGAATCCATGTGGACTATGCAGGACCGTTCCTAGGTGAGATGTTTTGTTGGTGGTAGATGCTCAGTCAAAGTGGATGGACATTTATCTGGTGAAATCAGCTACTTCACAAATCACCATAGAGAAACTGAGACAGAGTTTCAGTGTGTTTGGTCTTCCAAAAATGTTGGTATCAGACAATGGGACATGTTTCACAAGTGCAGAATTTGAGACATTCATGAAGCAAAATGGAATTGACCATGTAAGATCTGCACCGTTCCACCCATCCTCTAACGGTCTAGCTGGAAGAGCAATGCAGACCTTTAAGGAGGGGATGAACAAGATACAAGGTGACACCCTCCAAACAAAACTGTCAAGATTTCTGTTCAGTTATCGAATTACACAGCATGCAACAACAGGTTTGTCCCCAGCAGAACTGATGATGTCACGGAGACTTGGATCAGCTCGACGTTCAGAAAAAACAACTGAAACAGAAAGACCAACATCACACAAAGAAAACATTAAAAAGTTTTGGATCAGGAGACAAGGTGTTCATCCGAAACTATTCCTATGGTCCAAAATGGATACCAGCAGTGGTGTTGGACTCATCAGGTCCAGTGTCGTACAACGTCAGCATCGGGAATGGTCGAACTATGAAGAGGCATGTGGATCAAGTCCCAGCTAGACTGCAAGACACTGTTCCAGGGAAACCGGAGGCAGACCGGAAGCTTTGCGAAGATGGGGAAACTGTAGCAGTTGATGACGCACATTTATGTGTGGATTCAACAAGCCAACTGTCATCAGATGAGTCACGTGACCCAACACCCGTGACTCCCCCTAGGGTTCCTCCTGAGTCACCAGTTGCACCTGTGTTGCGACGCTCACAAAGAGAGAGACATTTACCAGGACATCTCAAAGATTTTGTTAGATAGAGTGAGATGTGGATGTGGTATCTTGAATTTGAGAAGATTATGTTTCACTATTGTATTGTAATTGAGTGGCCAGCAGAGGGCAGACCTGCAAGTTTAGTTGAGTTGTGGCATTGTGTGTTGAACAAGAGGAAGTCGGGACAGACATGAGGTCAGGCTGTGCCGAGAGGTTCTGTTATGCAAATTAAAACTGTGGTACCCACTTCTATGTTTGAGACCTTCTTTTTTGGGATCAAGATGCAACAATGATTTATCAATATCAGGTATCTAGCTTTTCTCAGACAGAATTAAGAATCATTAGGTATCGATAAAGTACATGACAAAGAGGAATTACTTAAATTATTATGTAAAAATTAACTATTTTTGAAATCAACATGGTAAATGCGATCAGTTATTCAAAATATATGCAGATTATGTTACTTATAAAAGTGATTTATATGATTATAAATATTACTATATTAGTAAAACAGACAACACTGTTTCAAAAATCTTCATAGCAAAAATGCTCAGGTATCAAAGTTAAAAATATGTGCAAATTTACATCAGGAAAAATCATGAATCAATTTTTGGAGCAAGTGAAGTAATATCATTAGAAATCTATCAATAATTGATTAAGCATTTTTCGTATTTTTTGATTTTTTTATAATAAGGTACTGCTAGCAAGGCTAGCACTATTAGCATTAGCAATGCTAACTCCAGCTGCATTTAGCTTTACCCGAGGTTTGATCGGTACTGCAGTGAGAATGACATTATTCATCCTTACTTGTTGTTCCACATCGTCCAGTCTTTTCTCCAGAATGTCAACTAGCTTTTCTTTTGCTCATTTTGAGCTCGGAGTCTCCGGAACTCTTCCATTAGCTCCATGAGAGGAGTTAGCTTACCAGTCACTTGTTCCATAAAGGAATAAGGTCTTCGTAGTCAGGATTTTTCTTAGGGGCCACGGTCAGCTCTCTTTTTTTTTTGAGAAAATCAACTTTTAAGTCACTTAAAGATATTTGTAACCCGGAATAGGAAAAAAAAAACAGCAATATGTCAAAACACTGCTGTTTACTATTCTTTAAATATGAGATTGAACTTGAACTCTGAGTTGGTCAATTGAGAGATTAACAACTCTGAGTTTTCTGTTTCAGAGAAGCTGATCCGCGTTAGGTCAATCAACTCTGAGTGGACTGATTCGGAGGTGAGCGTGCGCACCGCGTCTATAAGAAGCCATTATCAATGGAGCGCAGATATCACGAGTCACCATGGCAACCGTGAAAAAAAGAGGTCTGCGTATTTTTCTCCAGCTGAACTTGACGTGCTGCTGCAGAGTTCCAGTGAATATGAGCACATATTCCAGAAGAAAAGCAACACCACTGCATCTGCAAAACAGAGACAGTTAGCGTGGAAAACATAGCTGCTCAAGTTAATGCCTAAGTTTGCATTTAAATCATTGTTATAAAATATTGACTGTAATAACTTTTTAAATGGCGTAAGGAGTGAAATAAAAAATGGTGATATTAAGGTGTACTTTTGAAGTGTTATTCCTGGTGTAAATGCATGAAATGCTGCATAGTGTACAGAACCAATCTGGGGGAAAATGCATTTAACGTCGGTAATGTTTAGAGGACTTTTTTGTTAACCTTCCCCTCTAGCAAACGTTGGTCAGTTTAATATTAATACATGCAATTGTGTTTTTAAAAGTGAACTTTTGTCTACCCTTGTATTGATCAAGTGGTATAGGTTTATATGGGATTAAGAAAGTAAGCAGTGCTAGAAAATTGTGTTTCCAAAAAGTAATTGTTACATTAATCTAATTCAATGTCCCTGATTTCATTTTCATGTAGATGCAATCCTGCAGGAATTAAAAGAACATGGCAGCAGCTAAAAATGAAGTATAAAACATAATTCAATCAGGTCAAATGTGAGCATGTCATGGATGGAGGCTTTGTTGACAATATTTGACATATTCAATTCAATTCAATTCAATTTTATTTGTATAGCCCAAAATCACAACAACAGTCGTCTCGATGGGCTTCGAAGTAAAACATGAACTCAAAAGGATCATGAATACAAAGAGTTCAATAGGAAAATACTAAAATGAACCAACAAACTGACTAAGCTATACTGGCATCCCTGCCCTTAGACCCCCCTTTGCGGTAAGGAAAAACTCCCAAAAAAACCGGATTCCGGAAAAAACGAAGAAACCTCAGGGGTGCCCACATGAAGGAGGGATCCTCCCCCAGGACGGAGAGGCGATTTACCAGAACTCTTAGAGAAGAATTAACTTATCTAAATCTATAACTACATATATAAAGTCCAGCAGACGAACTTCATCCAGTCGTGGTCGTGGGGACAGTCAGGGGCACGAGTCGAGCCGGAGACAGGAACCACAGCCAGGTGTAGGAGCGGGAGCAAAGGCGAGGTAGACGGTCAGGAACTGGAGCACGGATGAGCCAACTGGAGTCTGGAAGCACTCCCACTCCCCAGGAGGGGAGAGGAAAAGAGGGACAATACATGAATCGCACTGTACCAGACAGAGGCATGGAGAACTAAATGATAAATTATGATCAGGAATGGAGGAGAGGAAGGGTAGAAGTAGAAAAGAAAAGAAGACAGAACCCCAGTGCACCATAGTTACCCCAGCTTCAACTTCTAGCAGCCTTTTAAAAGAAATAGTTAAGTTTAATTTAAACACATTAACATTAAGTTAAATAATCTCTGAATACTAACTAGTCTGACAATAAGCCTATATGAAACATCTACATAGCAATACATATCTAATGTTGTTTTCATTGTATATATGTAATTGACTGCAACAAAAAACGGTAACGCTCAAACAAAAACGTATGAGGAAATGACAAAACATCGAGTCGAGGTCTCAAAATCCTCGCACGACGTAAATGTAATTCTCTACGAATTAATGCAGCCTCCTCGTCTATTGGGTCCTCAAAAAAAGGACAAGCCATTCTTGTCACTTAGACCGTCTCTGTGTGACGGAAATGTGGGCAATGAAGGTTAAAGCGACAAATACCGCTTCGTCTTTAAAAAGGGGAGGGGACCGGCAGAAACTTTGAGTTTGGAGAATAAAACCTGCTCCCGACCAGGTTAGGTTCACAGCATAAGTAACCATGGATACTGACTCTGAGTATAAGTTACCTCTCTTTCAGAAACGGGTTTGACTTACTCTGATTACTCTGGTTTAACAAACCTCCCATTCTGAAACGGAAAACCCAGGGTTTCCCTGATTTCAGGGTTAACATACTCAGAGTTTACACTTAACCTCCTTTCTGAAACAGGCCCCAGGTGACCTGACAAGGATGAACAGAGAAACAGACACTGAAACAGGCTGAGGGCAGTGAACTGAACTAAAGACGGCTGTGGATCATGAACCTGAAACTGTGTGACTGACAAAAAGAAAACCAAAAACATGACCAATAACAACCAAACCAGACTAAACCACAGAATCGTAACACCCAAACTTTAGGATATTTTTCTTATCTGCATCTAGACAATAATAAAAAGTTCCTCTATATTTATTCTTATTTATTTCCGGACTAATGTGGGACAGCAAGTCATCAAACTGAGTCACGGACAGGCAGAAGTATCGCTGAAAGTGTCGCTCATTCAGCTGCAGCTCCTGCAGAAGACGGTGAAGCTCAGCATTCTGAGAGAGTCTCTGAACTCTCATGAACCCAGACATGGAGACGTGATCACAGATGCTTTTCTAGATAAATAAACCTGATCTCTCAACATCATCTGGGTCTTCAATGCATTGTAATGAGATTTACAATCTCAAGGCCTCCGCGCAGCGATCAGGCTACAAACTTGACAGTAGCTCCTCCCACACGCGTCAAGTCCATGAAGACACTTTTGGTCCAGCTTCGAGCAGCGAACTTGTCCCTCATCAAAAGAAAGGCGGCGGACACGAATTTGACTTCCAGATCACGCTTGGTGTGAACGCAGCTTTGGAGTTGGATGTCTTCAAACAGCCAATCACCTGTCCCGCCTCCACTTTCTCCAAATGACAGAGTAATGAGTGAAATGCTGGGGATAATTACTCCCCGCCTCTCCAGCTCCTAAAAGGTCTTTTCAGCAACCGTCTGTTGTGAACCCCAAATGATCACTCGCAATTAGTTCCTCTTGGGGGGTCCAGAGCGCCTCGCTGCCTCCTGCAGGGACTGGCTTGAGCCTAATGTGTGATGGTCAGATCTCCCACATGCCGCTCAGAGGGGGATCCTGTTTGTCTCTGCCAGAATCCCCGCCCCCCCTATTCTGATGCCATATCTGTTTGTAAAGGGGAGATTACAGATGACAGATGGGCTCCATCTCACATCTACAATGGGCTGGGGGAGGTACAGAGGAAGTCAGAGCTCCACACAGGGAAAGTTGGTGTATAATAAAAAGTCGTCCCTGTCTTCTTTGGTGAAAAGGGAAATATCTGATGGGGGTTCCGACTGATGAACAACTGCTCTGCATTGTCATGCATCCTTTTGGGGGGAGGGCGCGGACATCCAGAGCACTGCGTCTTCACTATGACCCGAAAATAATGAGGTGGACTCAAGAATTGCATCAGAAGGCTGTAGCAAAGAAATGTAAAATGAATACTAAAAATTCATTACCTCTGCACTCGCCACAGCCTCTGACCTCAGCCCCCACTTAACATTTAATGGGGGCATGGTGGAAATGAGGAAGACAAGCTCCTTGGGAAATTTTCACATCGTGCTGAGGTGCCACAGGTTATTTGGTTTTTTACAAATGTGAGGAGTCCATGTCAGCTACATCGTTGCTGTTATTAGAGCAGAAAGGGAGAGTTGAAACGTGCTCTGGAGTCTGATGAATTCTCCGGTTCACCACAGCCTCAGACTTTAGTTTGAATGGACAGAGGTGATGTTATTTGGCCACGCAGTTGGATTAGTTTGGTTTTCTTTCACACTTCTCAGTGGAAAACCAAAACACGCAGGTAAAACAACTCACCTGAAAATCCCACAGTTCCAACAGCTTCCCATTATGAAGGGAGTGTCATCATGAATGCTGACAAGTTTGAGCAAAAAATCCATCCGTCCATTTTCCACAACCACTGAATCCCCTTTGGGGTCCCTCTCTGAGTGAAGGCAGCGGACACCCGGATGGGTTGTCAGTTCATTGCAGAGTAACATTTGCTGGAACTGCTGGTCCAAATAGTAAAACAACAAGTGGATATTCCTGTAGACAAAGAAAAGAAAAAGAAACAAAAACATTAGGGTATGACATTCTTTTGTTCCATAACAAAACAGGCACTGGATTTCATTTTAATTCATTCTTTCTTCCATTTCCTCTGGAATGACAGAATAAATCAAATAACAATAGCTGTTTATGTTTTATGTGGCATGAAAAGGTGTGGATTTCCATTCAGGCACAAGGCTGCTGCTGTTCAGCAAACAGAAAATCAAATCAAACATTGTTTCATTCTTTTGTGTTGGAATCTTCCACAAAAATAAGTTCAGAAAAGACAATACAGAAAGTTAGGTAACTGCCAGCACCTCAGGGTAGAATGTGAGCTCTGAATGTCTGCGTGCAGATGAAGGCATGCACATGTGTTTAGCAGGCGTGTCTCATGGAGACACAGAACGACTCCAGGGTCTGAGATCATCAAGAAAACATATCGTTGTAATTAGACGCAATTAAACCTTTCTAGTTTTTCATTTCATTTCTTTTTCTTTTCATCTCCTTTTTGTTTAAATATCTGCTTCTTTCCCTTAATTTTTTTAAAGAGTTGTTTCAATTAACCACCAAAACTGAGCAAAAACACACAACAGTGTCTAACGCAAGAAGCTGCTCTACCACTAATGTCACACATTATGACCATCCATGGACAAGAAGAATCCTGTTAGATAAAACGCTGAAGTTTGCCCTGCTTGGGTGGGTGACGTGCTCCTGCCACAGGGGGAGGGGTTCACATATCTTGACGTCTTGTTGACGAGTGAGGGAAGTTTGGAGCGTGACATTGATTTCTTTGTGGTGAAGTGAGAGCTGAGCCAGAAAGCAAAGCTCTCTTTGTTCCAGTTCTCACCTATGGGGGTCATGATCAAAGAACCAGGTCCAGAGTACAAACAGCTGAATTGAGCTTCCTCCGTAGGGTGGCTGCTTCAGTCACTCCTAATAGAGCTGCTGCTTCTTCACTAGAGGAGTAATTTAGTCCATATTACAGACCTACTGAACATCTCTGTCTTCCAGCTCTCCTCCATGTCCTGATCAACTCCAACGTTCTTCTCTGCTGCTCCAGACTTCCTCTTCCTTTCTCTGGATCTACAGACACCATGCAGAACCTCTGACCTTCTCTGTTCCAGTCTGTTTGTCTGTCTATTGCAGAAAAACCCTCAAAGCAAAATATAGAAACATGAAGCTATTATGGGATTTCTCTGCATGTTTCCCTTCCTAAACATGGAACCAGACCATTTGTCCTCCAATTCTCAGACATTCTCTTACTCTCCAAGATCTTGTCAACAGTCTAGTCAGAAATGTTTCATCCTCCCTGATCTTTGCTGCTTCCTGCTCCACAGCAGCCCAACATTCTCCCTGGGGTCATAACCACTGACAACATTCAACATCACACCTTCATCTTCCAGCTTCTGACTCATCCTCCTATGTGACCCTCGCTTCACCTTCAGAACCTTCTTATCAAACTCCTCCTTCAGGATCTCCTTCTCTGCTCCTCTTTCCATCCACATCATGATAAAACAGCTTGGAGCTGCTTCCAGTCTTGATCTCTTTCCATCTGGTCTCCCAAAAACACAGCAGATCCTTCTTTCTGCTTTCTTTAACGTCCACCAACTCTCTAGTTTTCAAGTTCCTACTGTAACCCAGGACCCCACTCTGAGGTTCGTATAGTACTTGGAGGTAGCCTGCTGTTGTTGGTTCTTTTGTTTGTAACCATAAAAAAACATTTTGTTTGTAACAAAATTAATGTTAACAAATATTGTTAACAAAGAGTGGTCATCTTAACTGCCTACCATCTTTGTTGAAAGTGCATTTTTTTGCGTACGGATTTTAGCTCAGAGTGATCATCTACTCCTATTGAGATCTTTGTGTGATTGCGTTCTGTGCAACACCTGTGTGTGCAGAGTCACAGAGAAGAAAACGGAACGTGGGAGCGAATAATCGAATTGATATTGGAGTTTAAAAACCTCGAAAGACAGATTTATGCTGGGCTTGTGCTTTGTTGAAATTGCACTGAACTTTTTGCAACTTCATACGACGGATATGCTAGTGAGTTCTTGCAGCTATTCAAATCGCTGTGTTAGCATGCTAAACCCAGTTGGAGCCTGCAAAAGATTACATGAAAACCAGTCGGGATAACGTTTATTACTTTTTATAAGAATTTGTCAGTTGTTTTATCTTCAGTCACATTGTCAATTATAACCTGGTTAATGCAGTTAATGAATGTGTAAGACCATTTTATGCTGTTGCTATGCATATATATATATAAAACTTTTTGAACTGTTTTATTTAAATTTCTATTAAATCAGGCTGTTTTTTTGTATATGACTTTCCAGAGGAGTTTCTTTCGTCTGCCGTCTTCTGTTCCCGGTCCTTCTACGCCTCCATCTTGGATCATTTCCCTCCTGAAGTGAAAAGAGCGTTGGTCCCAATCCCATCATCCCATCATCCCATCATCCCCTTCCACCCAAACCGACTCCGTGAACTACATTCCTGGACATTAGAGGGCGGTAGGACTGTTGAGTGCACTCAATTGAAGGTTTTTTGTTGTTGTTTTTTGGAGCTCCAAATTACAATTTTCCTTGAGATCTCAGTTGTTTTTATTTATTTGTTTATATGTTTATTTGTTTGTTTGTTTCTGAAACCAAAAAAAAAGAAAAGAAAAGAATCTGTAAATTGACAGAATTCCAAAATCCATGCTTTTTATGTCTGGATAATTTTTTGCAATTGTTGAGTCATAATTGTGTTATGTAGTACATTTGTTATCATTGTCAGTATGTGTCTTGTGAAATTTTTGGGGTGGATAGTTTAAACCTTGACAGGTAAAATTTGACCCAAGCCTTGACCCAACCTGGAGTAAAGATTTCCCCTTCACCACAGTGGACAGCAGTAGGAGCTAAGGGAGGGCTACACTACATTCAAAGTTTCTACTCCAAATCCTTCACTCCCGCCTTTCCTCTCTGTTTACAGACATGACTTCCTCCTCTCCTTCCTTCACCAACTTCACACGATTTCCACCAGAAACCCCGTAAGTCAATCAGTGGTTTTTGTTGACCGGGGCCACAATTTATTTAACTAAAATTTCTGTTTTGGATTAACATCAGGTGTCTTTCTTTTCACAACCCTTTGCATTTATACTTGGTAATGGCAAATGAAAGCACTGTACCCCTTATGGTTATATTGTCTATATTACTGTTATGGTCAGTAACATTGTTTTAAATATAATTTCAATTAGCAGAATAGTTTCCTTGTCCCTCTAAATTATAATCAAAAAAGTCTTGAAAATACATTTGTATAGTTTACTCTTTACAGATTTTAGTTAAATTGTTTTAAATGACATTCAGTTCATCTTGATTTAGTGGAGTCATTTTATATGTAGGAAAATGTATTAGCAGATCTCCAGGAGTCACTAGTTCTCTGTACCACCAGCTGCACAGGGGAGCCTGAAACCAAAAGATAATAAATGACCAACTCCAAACAAAAGATATTTATGTCTAGTCTTAAACTGAGAAGCCATTGTAATAAGAGATGGAAAGCCCACTGGAGAAATGAGTCAAGAGGCGAGGGGGGACCCGGAGCCTCCTCAGAAACCCCAGTGGAAGTAAGAGGGGTGGCAATGGCAATCAGGAGAGGCTGAAGTTCATCCACATTTGAGAGAGACTATACAGATCCAGAGGCAAAAAGTTAGAGACAGAGAAAGCAGACCAAAGTGCAAGGGAGACAGACTGAATCCTAAATACGACATAAAAAGGTTTAAACATGAACTGGCAACAACTCTGGAAAAGTCAGAACTGCAGGACCATGAGCTAAGACACAACACAGAGTGAGGAACTGTCAGTCTTCAATACTAAGGAGGTACAAATGAGACAGAGTGGAATCAGGACGAGAAAAGAAAGCAAAGCCAACCACAGACCATGACAAGTTAGGCACTGTAAAGTTTACACGGTTTCCACCTGAACTATGCACTTTTGTGGCAAATGTTTCATCAGATCATACTGCCTCAGAGTTTTTTGGGCCCGTTTGGGTTCTGCTGGCGCCCATTTGAGAAAAGACTCAAAAAAAGCTGTTTCAATTTCTGAATTCTAAAGTATATTCAAAAAGTTTCCTTCTTACTCTGTGGTTTTAAAGTAATGCTGTATTTGTGAGGTGAATATTTCACTGTTTACAGTATTCTGCCTGTCGCTGCCATACAGTCCAAAATGTGAATCTAAAGCAACATCAGGAAACTCACATGGAAGTCCATAAAATGGACTCCCACCATGGATGGATGGACAGACAGATAGTTTTGCTTTATTTCATACCAAAACAAAAAAGCCTCCTCCTAGACTTTACTGCAGCATCTCAAATCTCTGCCCTCCCCCACGTCTCTCGGTGCCTGCTTCTGCCCCCGCCTCTTGTATTTCTGCCTGAGATTCAAACGCACAGCAGTTATTTATTTCTTGTTGGAGATTCATTACTTGTTGCTGGTGTGGGCTTAATAAATTCAGGCTCTCTTCTTCCGCCTACTTCCAGCCTGCCACCTCGCCAGCGTAGATCTTTGTGCGTGTGAGTTGGTGGGCCTGTTTCTGATGAAACAAAGCCCTGGGAGAGGACACGCCGCTTAGGTCTTTTGGCTGAGAACTAACAGTCCACACAAGCATATTGGAGAAGCAGGGGTACAGCTAGACACCCCCCTCCCTCCAAGTGACCCGGTGAGCAGCTACCTTTCCCGAAAATAATTTAAAATGACTTTCAGGAGGGCAAGAATGCCTCTATGTTAGCTTGTTTGGACAGCTGGGACAAGGCTGCACAGCGCCACCAAGGGGTGGTTGTTATGTGGATAAGGTAAGCTCATATATGTAGAACATTTCTTACAAGAGGCTATTTAAAATTGAAAAATAAATCTGATAAACAATGATAGGGATAAGGACTCTGAGTCCAACACTGAAGGACATCAAACCTGCTCTGCCGGGCAGTCTTACAGTGGGGAGGGGGGCAGGTCTATGCAGGAATGGCTGACATAGTAGATTGTCTCAGTTTTTGACAATCCAGAGTCACATCAGAATTTGCATAAAGAAGTCATAAATAAAGCTTAGCCTTAAATCCTTAAAAGGGGTTTATACAAATATACACCTCGTGTGTCAGAAGATTCGTAACCCCCTGTTGGAACAGTAAAATCTGTCCAACACAAGAGGCCTTCAGCTCTCATCTGTTTGCTCAGCTGCAGGACAATGCAGGGCTTCTCAAATAGTGGGGCGCGCCCCGCCTGGCATCGCATCGGGTAGTAGCGGTTTTAGGCACAGGTAATACGGGCAATCGCCCGCAGTGCAATTTTAACGGGAGGTGGCGGTCACAACGGGTCGGTGCTTGGAAAAAAATCTGGTCCACTATTGGCTTCCCACTACCTGTTCTATCAGAGTTTGGAACAGCCTGAAACTGTGAATTACCGTCCCTGCAGCTGCTCCTGTCTCGTGTCACACGCGTGTGTGAGAAGGAGAAGGGAGGGGGAGGGGGCTCAGGCTGAGAGGTGGAACATGCATGCGGAGCGCAGCCTCTATTGGGCAACACCAGGATCACTGCATGCCTTTAGATGACTCAGCTCATCCTAATAATGTCATTCTTTATGAACTATTGTAGACATTTGATGAAGTGTCTTTATTTTTCATAAATGTATTCTTTGTCTGCATGTGGTTTAGCTGGTGTCAGTATTTGACATACAGACAGCAGGTATTGCAGGAAGACGCGGCACTTTATGAGATCAGAAAAAAACAGTCCATCATTTGGAAAAAAATCAGAACAATAAGTTTTATGTATTTCATCAGACAAAAAACATTAAATGTCATGGTGCCTCTGGCAGTCCTCCTCCCCCTCCCCCCTCTGCTCTGTTCCTGACTCAAACCAGCTGTGACCACTCACCTCATCAGCCTGAGCCTCTTAAGGAGATCCAGCTCCAGCATTCATCGCCAGTTCGTTGTTCCTCTACGGTGCATAGTCTGGTCGCCTCATGCATCTTGTTCATGCTATGGTTACTCTCGCTAATCTTCTCCTTACGCCTCACCGACAGGAAAGACCTCTCACGAGTGTTCACCTGGTTACCGTCTCCTGATGATCGCTGAAGGCGGAAATGCTGCTACGACCTGAAAAACAATCATATGAATTTGTGTTTCCAGTGGTGTCCAGAACAAAATAAAGACTGATGTAATATTTACACATATAATATTTCAATTTTCAAATTTATCTGCAGCTTCGCGCTGAATTTGCTGTTTGATGACAGCTGGAGCTCCATCAACAGACAGCAGATTTCTCCGTGCTAAACGTTTGCTGGTTGGACCAAAACACTCACTCAGCGCGAAGCTGCAGGAGACTATCTTCATAATGTGATTTTATTACTGTCATGATTATATTTTAGGGCCTGCTCTGCTCGATCATATGTTTTTAAATCGGTGCGGTCAGACGACGCTGAAGTCCTCGCCAATCAGAAGCTGTGAATCGCAACCCAACTTCAGCGGCCTGACACACGGAGAAAGCACTGACGTCCTCGCCCCGCCTCCTCGCTGGAAATGCTTTTTCTAAATGCATATTGAGACAATGTTCGCAGGGTGGATGTGAAAATGCAAATGCAATCCCCTCTTTGCATTTTTGTTTTAATTATGACACAAAATAAGCGGTTTTCAGTATAAAATGAAAAAGCATTTTGAAGGATTGATTTTTCATTTTCATTTTGAGTCATTTGATGCAGTTACATTTTGAAAATGAAAAAGCATTTCTATTAATCCATTTTAAATGTCAAATTAGACATTTCTAAATGAATTTTGCTACACATTTACCATAGACCTTTTTGAAAATGAAATGTCAAATACTATTTTCTTTATCATTTTAATTATGTGACAGAAAAATGCAGCTTCATTTTGAAAATGAAAAAGAATTTCTGGTTTTGACTTTTCTTTTTATTTATGCTACACAATAGCTTCCATACTCTCTTACATACAGCCAACTAAGCCATCCAGCCACTTGTTATTTTTTCTCATTGAACACATGCAAATAGTCAAAATTCTTGTTTCAGATCATTAGTTGTGCTTCAACTTAAAGGATGCTAGCAACTGCAGTGTTGAGGAGATGTCGGGTAAGAAGGTAAAGCGTTCATGACAAACAGATTGATGGGAAAACAGTGACAAGCAATGTGTGTCAGGTTAAAAGTTGTTTAAATGAGGCTGCATTCATCCGATCATATTTCAATGAGTTGTTGTGTCTCATCGTTGTGGTTTCATGTCATTGTTTTTAAGAGAATTCTGTTAAGGAACTACAAGGTAGCTTTTAGGATGACGCCACTGCAGCGGCTGTTGGACGCATGCTGCGTATCGAGACACAAAAAGCATGTAAGAAGCGTTGTCAGGTGTAAAAATCAATGTTCTAACAAATAAAACAGGTGGAGCCTTTTTTCGGTCTGTTAAAATGATAATAATTGCTGAAACGGTGGCCGTTTTAGGTCAGTTCTTCCGCTCTGAGGACAGATTGTATTCAGACTGAGGAATCTCAGAGCGAACCGAAGCTCAGTCCAATTGGAAATGAACCCTACCAGCTCCAAAGATGGGTCAGAGAGCTATTCCTGGTCCCAGAACAGGGTCCACTTTGGTGTATTCCGACTGAAAATTGGTTCAGGATTATCGGGGGGAGGGGAAAGAACGCTGGTTCACTTTAAGCAAAACCAAATGTGTCCAGTCTGAATACAGCCTAAGTTTCCTTCACAAACCAAAATCCTGATCCGCATGGAAACGCTCTAGCTTGGTCCTCTGCCTGTCTTTTTTGATTTTGTACAGTTTCAATTGGGAACGGTATTTCAATTTTTTATGTTTAAATTTGTTAATAAAAGAACTTAGGCTTCTGTCCACCACTTTTCAGTTTTCCTCCACAACCACTGCTGATGGCAGACAGAGGAACACGACAGATAAAAGATACCTGCAGGCAGGCAGACGGGCTGGTTATTGACAGTATGGCAGACTAGTATTGAGGTGCTTGTATATAATGTTTACAATGTGAAAGGTGATGTAAGTCAAAAGAAATAGGCACTCTTGCCCTGCAGGCAAAGTGTGGAGCTGGTCCTGACAAGACCCCATTGTGCTGCAAGTCTGTGCAGTTTAGGAACATTTTTGCTGGAGATCCAGAGATTATTTCATGTGTTTGCTGTTGGTGCATTTACTGAATGTGTGTGCTATTCAGAGGGATCAGACAGCACACATTCAACTCCAAACTCTGCAACCTCAACAGGTGCAGAAAAAACGAGGTGTTCACCACTGCTTTACAGACTTTCAGACATGCTCACAGTTAGCTTCTGGAATGGTATTTAAATATTTGGTTTTGTTGAAATCTGGTGATATGAGGTTAAAAACAGACTGATTTAAAGAAAATCAATTAATTATATAGAATTTCTTGTTTTACCTAAAAGGTAGTTATCTTTTAGTAAGCGTTGAAACTGTGTTTCAGAGGTAGAGTGGTTGGCCTTTGATCAGAATATCAAAGGTTCAGTTCCCGCCTGCAATCCTCCTGTCCATATGCCCAAATGTCCTTGGGCAAAACACTAAACGCTACATTGCTCCTGATGGTAATAGGTTGGTGCCATTGTTCAGCAGACTGTGAATGTGTGTGTATGGGTGAATAGGACAGACTACAAAGCATTTTTTATGAAAGAACTGAGTTTATGGCAGTTTAATTTTCCACTCTGGACTTTTCAATCAGATTATCTCCTATTACCAAAGGTTTAGAGGGTTTCAAAATCCTCTAGAAGTGGCCTGCTCCTTGTTGCATTGTCAAATTATCATCTTGACTGTGTCCGTAACCCAAATGTTTTTCTTGCAGGCATTTGACAAATGTGTGTTTCAGGTTTTCTGGATACTTAGAGGAGCAACTCTGCAGCAGAACATTTCTGCTGCACGCAGGAAACCAGGGTTCGATTACCAGGGGCGGGATGAGCCATTAAGGGGGTGGCAATTACTATAACAATGGTGAGTTACTAACGTCATCCATTGAGGGTCTTTGGGCAAGAACCTTGACGCTACTGCTACTTCATAACCCATGAGAGAAAACGAATCATATGTAATGCCGACTCAGACGATGCCCGGCCAAACAAGGACTGCATCAGGTTCTGGGGAACCAGCGGACACTGATGGAAAGTGGGCTACTGGAACAAGACGGGCCAGTTGAGAGAACAAGGTTCTGTTAGAATGCTACTACACAAGTAATCAAAAGTCATATGCAGAGAGTTACGTTACATGCAAAGAATGTGGATTGAATGGATGCTTCAAAGCTCTCAATCAAGGCTAACTGCCAAGCAACTTGTGGTAGGTATTGCAGTTTGTTATATTATAACAAACTGCAATACCTACCACAATTTGAGATTGAAGTGCTACAACATAAATGCAACACCAAGGGAGTGCCAGAAGACTAGGTCAGAGAGGAGGCTATACTACATTCCCAACCTGACCTTGGGAACAGCCACAAAAAAAACAAATACGCTGAGCAAGGCAGCAACTGACCTGAAAGATAAGATCATGTCTACAATGAACACTAGGCAACCCCGTCACCAGCTACAACGGTTAAGTGATGTGTTGCCTGAAAGTCTCCTGGAAGCTGTGAATGAAACATTGAGGGCAATTCCTACCTCAACATTTACAGAAACCAATGAACTGGTTTACACTTCAGCAGTAGTGATCCTTGAGATGCTTGGCTACAAGAGCAACCATGGAAGAAAACAGTACCCACCATGGAAGCAACGGTTAGAGGCCAAAATCAAGGCAACTCTGAAGGATGTGAGTAGGCTGACAGAGGCTCAAAGAGGTACAATGAGAAAGCAAGAACCTAAGAGAAGAACCTAAGAAGCAGACAAATCGGATATTCTCCAGTAAATGCGAGTCATACCTCAGTGACGTCAACTCAGGACACCACCAACTGAGATCACATGACTTATTAAGGTGCTTTAGCGCTGATGTTGCTGTCAGCGTGTTACCTTTCAGCCTCAGGCTTCAGACCGTAGTCCGAGACCGCTGTTATGTCCGGTCCGGACGCAAACGGTAACTAATGAAGCGGGACACCGTTGCTATGGAACAGCAGGCTAGAAGCCGTTTATATCTTTGGGGGGCGTGTATGATGGGGACCGTGTGTGTGTGTGAGCGCGCGCGTGCTTGCGTGTGTGTGTGTGTGTGTAAGGAGAGAGGGGGGGGTGTGAGCGCGGAGCGGGGGACTGTCGGAGAACCGTAAATTAAAAATAAGGTGTTTCCCCCAAAAGTTTTGGAGTCTTTCTTAGCCCACTCTGGAGGCTGAGGGTTCAGAACGGAAAAATGAACCCCGAGGAAATCTCCAGTGTGTTTCTGACTACGGTCAGAAAGGAGAAGTCATCGCGCAGGAAAGGTTCAACACTTGGATCAAACTGTTAGTTCAGCACGTCTGCAAACACTTCCTCATTCAAAACTCAGAGAAAGCACATAAGACGGCCGAGCAGCCCTCCTTTTTACTCCCCCGCGCATCCCCTCTGGAGCGCCCAAGGCAGGGCCTCCTTCCGTCGCCGCCTTGCCTCCATGGCAACCGCAATCACACAAAAATCCGAAAGAGGTCCGCGGAATGCGGAAATACTGCTACGTAGTCCTCAGAACGTCCATGTTTGATAGTTTCAGCATTGTATAGTGTAAATGCAAAAATCAGATACGGGTCACTTTTAAAAGATGATGTAAGCGGGTCGTCAAAAAAATCAGATATAGTCAGAAAATCGGATATGATCATCAAGACCTGCAGTGTAAATGCGGCCTAAGAGCCTTCATAGGAAACTCAATGAAGCTGTGGAAAACCACCCTTGAAGCCAATGGGAAGCCACTTGCACAAGTGTCCATCAAATGTGGGATATACCAAGGCGATGCTCTGTCCCCACTGCTGTTCTGCATAGGTCTGAACCCCCTCAGCCAAATAATCAACAAGACTGGCTATGGATACTGACTCAGAAATGGGGCCAACATCAGTCACCTCCTCTCATGGATGACATCAAGCTATATGCTAAGAGCGAGCGTGACATTGACTCCCTGATCCACACCACCAGGATCTACAGTACTGACATGGGGATGTCATTCGGGCTCGAGAAATGCAGCCGGATGGTGACAAAGAGAGGCAAGGTAGTCCACACAGGAGGGGCCTCACTCCCAGAAGGAACAATAGCAGACATTAACCGCGGTTACATGTGCAAAATATTTTGATCGGATCAATGGTCGGATTAGAATTCAACCGTGTACATGGGCCCAGAAAAGCTTTTTACGATTAGAACAAAGTTTCACATGGGTCGGAAGAAATCATTTCGGCATGCGCAGTAGTGTTGAAAATACCGGAAAAGGAAATGAGTCCCGATGTAAAAAAACCGAGCAACTACATACATCTATTTAGCAGCTCTGTAATATACGAGGTGGTCTTCTAAACGTGCTTTTATTAATGTTATGGTTACCATGAAGTGCCTGTTCGCTCATCATTTTATTTTAATCTGTGTGGTCAGTGCTTTTTTGTGGCAGAACGAAGCGTAGAAGAGTTAGGTGAAGGCTAACATGTGCTAACAACAACATTTAGCTTTGGATGAACATCAAATGCAGGAAATGCTGCAATCTGCATCTTGGCTGCACGTAAATATGTGGGAATAACTTTACTTATTTAAGCTTTATTTAATAGGGACAATGCACATTAATAAACATCTACCAAACGTTGATAGGCGTAAACATGTTACAGGGGGTGGTTGATGGTGAAAGGCAGCAAGAAGTTTGAAGATGGGATGAAAAGATGAAATTGAATTATTACAGGTTAGAGGGATGATCTGGGTGAGAACACACGAGCCACCAAAGAGGAACTGGCTATTTTTGGCCACAAAAACAATTTATTAATCCTAAAACCTGACTGGCCAATAAAAAAACTATAAAATACATAAAACAGCTCTAAAAAGTATAAAATACAATAAGATGCAGAAACAGGGTAAAAACTACTAAAAAGCAATACTAAAAGTCCGGGGGACAGTCGACTAAAGCAGCTTTGGGAGACAGCAGATCCGGAATCCAGGGGACGTCTTCCACCCGCCATGATGTCATGATGTCCTTTCTTCATGACCAGGGAAGTCCTCGGGTAACACGCACCAGGACCTGCAGGCAAACACATCTGCCGGCACCAGAAGCAACCACGGTTGCCTTAGGCCATCCTGAGGAGTGTGGCGACGCTTTCCCATACTTACAGGGAAAGTTCCCCTCTGCCTCTGCGCGTATTCAGCGTCACACACTCCTCCCAGTGTCGTGTCGCTTCTGACTGGCCTTCCGGCGCGCTGGGACTCCTGCGTGGAAACACACAAGCGGCAGCACCAAAGGTACTCCAGCATCCAGGCTAGACCCAGGCTTCTTGTGTGTTTCTCTACCAGTCTGCTGAGTCACGTCGGGCTACTTACAACACAGGCAGGGTCCCTGCCCTGGCCCTGCGTGTTGACGGCATGGCAGAACTGGCGGTCCCAGCGGTCCAATTGCCCCCGGTGCGTGCGCCCTCCTCACTCCATTGGTGCACCTGATGAGTGGTCTGGCGGTCCAAATGCGTCCCCTGTGCATACAGGCCCGGTGGTTCCCGGCGTGTATGCCATGCTCCCAGGGTGCGCAAGAACAAGCGCCCCTGGGGTATGCGCCCTCCTGGCCGGGCAGGAGCTCTGCCCAGAGTCTGCTACATTCTGGAGCCCGCGTCTGCTTCTCTGCTCCACTCCTATATAGTCTCTCAATTAAGAGCAGGTGCTTCTAATTAAGGGGCGTGTCCACATGCAGCATGCAAGGGGTGTAAAAACACAACAAACATGCAAAAAATACCATCCAATCATGCAATTAGTTTGTCCCACCTGCTCACAAAAAATGCTGGATTATAGCAACGATGCTAATTTGCATCCATAGTCCCTCTCTCGTATTGAGTGTTTTCTCCTTAAACTCTGCCGCTCCTATCAAAACTAGTCATGCCTGTTGTTGAAGTTAAATATGTCCAACACAAGAGGCCTTCAGCTCTCATCTGTCTGCCCAGCTGTTGGACAGGACAAGTTAAAAAAAAAAAGTACTATTTATGCCACCAAAATCTACCAAAATGACTGACAAAACCCCGGAGCTGGAAACGTGGAAGGCTGTTAGAAGAGGCGAAATAATAGCATGGCTAACTGAGTACCGGGCAACGCTGGAGCTAAAAACAACTTTTTTGACAAAGTCAACAGCAAACTTGATGGACTCCAGAAAGAATTGGACAGCCACAGTGAGCGCCTAACACCACTTGTAGAGAATGCCGATGCAATCGACCAACGCGTGGCTAGTCTTGAAGCTACATGCTCCATGCTAAAGTCTGCTAACGACAAGCTAAAAGCTAAACTGGTGGATGTGGAAGGAAGACACAGATGTCCCAATGCGTGCTTGGTAGGCCTACCGGAGGGGGATCGAAGGGCCCCAGCCATCCAGGTTTTTTGCACAGCTACTTCAGGACGCCTTAGGCCGAGAAGTTTTCCCCACTCTCCTGGAATTAGACCGAGCCCATTGCAGCTTAATTCCCAAACTGGGCTCCGGGGGGGGGGATACATGGGGATAAGGCAGATGAAATAATGGCGAGACAACTGAAAAGTGCGAGGGCCAAGCAAGTTATTCATGGGGTTCCTGCAAAAGATGGCACCGTGTTGACTGACCAGCAGGAAATAAATTATGCTTTTCAACCCTACAATAAATTATATAGTTCTGATAATATGTGCAACTCTGACCTTCTTTTTGAAATTTTTAGAGACCTAACAATACCTACCTTGAGACCTGAGGAAATGTGTCAAGGTTGAATGCACCTATACAACAGCAGGTCTTGGAGACAATTGGGGCTTTACATCCACACAAATCACCAGGCCCCGATGGTCTGCTAAGTGAGTTTCGCTGGAAAATTGGCCCCTTTGATGACCACAATGTTTGCGGACTCTCTCTGCAAATGTACTTTTCCTAAAATTTTAAACCAAACAAGTATTACTTTACTCCCTAAAAAGGATAAAAACCTACTAGAGTGTGGATCATACAGACCAATTTCACTCTTGAATTGTGACTATAAAATCCTAGCTAAAGTTCTTGCCTGTCAGCTCGAAACTGTTCTGCCTAGTCTTGTCTCTAGTGACCAATCTAGTTTTGTTAAGGATCGTTGGTCATTTCTTCTCGTCTTTCTTTCTATCTTGGGTCAAGCTTTTGTACCCCTGTCCCTCTGCTACAGTACTCACTAATAACACCTACTCCAAACCGTGTAGTTTAAACTGTGGTCCCCTACAACCAAACAAGACAGAACAAGAACTAAAGCAAAAACCAAGACAAAACAAACTCAAACCATGACAAACGACTTATTTTCTGATCATCAATTTGCCTCTTTCCAACAACTGGTCGACAGATATAATGTTCCTAGCTCAGATTTCTTTAGATACTTACAGGAGTGTAATTTCATCATGACCCCCACAACAGGGTTCCCTATTAAATCTCCTCAAAATACTCTGGATAATATTTTTATCTTTAATTTCCTTAACTGCCTGGACACAATTTTCAGACGATGTTAGTGACGGTCCACCAACCCCCAGTTCAAGTTTTTTCAGAAAACAGGAGCTAACCGAAGACTGACAGCAGCAGCTTGTAAAGGTAAGCTCTTTTTTTAACTCTAATAAGACAGAAGGACTAATTTAAATACAGTCTGCATTTTCCGAAGCTTACATTGGTTTGAGTTGTCCCCAAACATATAGAGCATATTAGCTGCTGTGCAAAAATGTCACCAAAGGTTTTCAGACTGAACAGCCTGCTTTAAGTCAGTGGTTGAATTCAACTTTCTCCCCAGATTTCTACACTATGGTTGATGTTTTTGAAAAAAGGTCAGGATTGTTTTGATTTTTGTCTTCAGGGTTTTAACCCTTGTGCTATCCAAGGCACTTTAACATTGGGAGGTGGGTCATCTAGACCCACTAGACAGTGCTCTGAACCTTTTTTCTTCAATGATTTGTGATCTTCACTGGTGTCCATGGATTACATGAAATCTTTCCACCTTTATCCACCTTTGTCATGGTAGGGAGAACACCACAATGGAGGGGGGGGGGGGTCATCTGGACCCCATAGGATAGCACAAGCGATAACATGTAGCCATGTTTGGGGACTCCTAGCATTACTGTGCAGAAAACCTTGAAAGTTCATTGTATTTGCTGTTAAGTTTTTTGGTAAAATGGAAAAAGGGAAGGACCTTGAAAGTTATAGAACTGACACCCTTTTGTGTCTGTTGAAATGTTGTTTATGTCTAATTTTCAAAAATATTTGAAAATGGAAAAGGAAACATTTGCAGATTTTGTTTTAGGCACACATTCTGAATTTCAGTTCATTTATAACAAAAAAATATTTATTTTCCATAATTTAGTTCTCTAAAGCATAATTCAAGTAATTGCAGAGACACACCATTAATGCTTTTTTCCCCTCACTTAACGGAAAAGTGTGTTGCCACTAGGAAACAGTTTTGTTGTTTGTGCATCTAAAAGATGTCATGTTTGTGAGTTTGGATGCAGATGTGCTCATGGAAAAATAAATATTGTTTACATGAAGAAATGTGTTCTGACTCTGTGTACAACAAAATATAATTCTAAAGCTTAATTTAGATAATTAGATTGTGAACCTGACATTTTTATCTGAGACCACTTGAAAAAATACATTTGCTCTTAAAGATTAAAAAAATAATTGTATCAAGTTTTTTTTTCTAATTCAGATAAAGTAGAACATTTCCATTGAGTAAAAACTTAACTTCAATTAAGTTAAACCAGTGTGATATATTGTTCAGTGTAGGCGGCGCAGTGAGTTAAACATTCTCTGATTACTAGCTAGCCTGCCAATCAGCCTGTAGAGGAAAGTTTTCAGCCTAACTTTGAACGTAGAGACGGTCTCTCAGACATACTTGGACGCCCTTTCTGACACAACCCTCTGTGTTTTCCTGGACTTGGGACTGGCACAGGGCAGCTCTGCTCCCTCTTGTGGCTGCATTCCAGTGATGAAAGTGTTAAAGACAGGAACAAACACATGGGAAGTCTTTGAACCAGAGAAAAAGCCAATGGCCCTAATGGGGGAAGAATCTGTTCAATTTCCAAAGTACAACATCATATGCAGACTTCCCCTGACTTCAGGGGTTGTGCTGAATAAACAGCGTGTTACCTTGCAAACACAGTCAATTTGCTCTGCATACTGTGACCATAGATTGACCAATACCACTGCCACACCATTTTATTTAGCTTTAGAGTAGAGCTGATGCTCTATGATTATTCATTTTGGGGGGTTATGTGCCGCAGCTGGATTCTGTCAGCTGTAGTTCAGCTGGAAGGAAAGCTCTCTGCTCTAAATGAAGAACAAACCAAATGATTTCAGAAGACTCCGTGCTTCCTGACATGCGGCTCAAAAATGTTCAATAAAAAGGCTTTTAGAGGTTTTTATTAAATTTCTTTTGAAAGCAACTAAAGAAGATTGATGCGGAAGGAAAGTGAGCAGAGAAACATTTATGAAATGAAAAGAAAATGCTCTGCAGACTCATATTCTGTATCAAAACAGACATGGAAATCTTTCATAGTTCAATAATGGGCATACATACAAAGAATTTATCCATTTTCCTGGAAGCCTGGCTTGTCAGGAAAGGTGCCTTCACTTTTCTTTATCTATTCTTGTGACTTCTAACCTGCTGCAGATCAGTTCAGGTTTCTTGCTCAGTTGCCATGGTGACACTCTGCAGTCAAGACTGAGGAGCTTTGTTCTGTTGTTTGTCTAGAGCTGGACCTGAAGATAGTCCTTGGTATGATGGAAACACAAAGACAAACAGGATTTGAGCTGCTGAAAAGTTCACTTTGATGAATAGTTGTACCTTCAAGCAACAAAGGGGAAAAATTGGATCTGTTGATGATGTAAATCAATTATAGCTTTTAAAAATGTTAAGGATAAAGACTTAACGTCTGTGATAGAAAAGTTAAGATCTACTTGACTTCTGGTGATGGGATTTATGGCTCTTTTTAGGGAGCCGAATCTTTTGGATCAGTTCATTTCAAAGACTGGATCCTTTGGCTCTTTTTATATTTATTCCTTTTTGAAGAAGCCAGTCTGGAGTTTATACATGTTATCCTGGAAATAATCACAGGGAGGATTGATGGGCTGAGATCTGGATCACAATAATTCAAATTCAGATTTTCCACCAATAATTAAATTTGAATTAATTTGGAATATTATGGCTTCATTTGAGATGTATGTACAAGATATGGATTGTCTGATATGGATATGATATGTCTTATATGGAGTCATTGTACATATTCTGCTGCCAGCATATACAGTGTGCATGTAAAACGTGTGTGTATGTGTACTTTGAATAATGTTATTACTGGTTCTGCTGTGCAGCAGAAAATAAGAATATGAGTTTTGACCTAACCTATTAATAAACAATTCTGACTTTAGATGTATTCATCATATTAGTCAGTCATCTGACATGTCAGTGTTTTGGTGGATTGATGAAACACACAAGACCTCTAACCTTAGTGTCACGTCAGGAGTGGTTCAAAACAAGTTTAGAATACAGTAGAATTGTAGTTTATTGTCACATGAACAGCTTTTACTTTGACATACGAAATGCTGTTCCAGTACAACCCGAAAAAGATCAGACATACGCAGTGGCAGTTTTAGATATGGGCGATGTGGGTGGTCGCCCAGGGCGGCATCCTGTAGGGGGCGGCATTTATCACTACTTTTTTTTTTTTGTAACAATGTTCTATTTTTCCATTCATTTTAGATGCACTTCTAAAATATGTAGAAGCACCTGCTGCAAGGCAAGATGATGAAGATGTACCACGTGCATCTACCTCCTGTCACTGATGTTATCCTTGTAAGTTATTGGTACTTTTGGAATTTTTTTTTATAACAATACTTAAAGCAGTATGAATTTACAAGCCACTTTTTATAATTTATATTTGTTAAATATTTAAACAATAAAGATAACTATAACAAGCAATTGTTCATTTCTGGGTCATAATTTGTGGGCACTGAGGGGGCGCTGCTGGTGTGGCTCGCCCAGGGCGTCATTTGTACAAGAACTGCCACTGGACATACGACAGCAATAAACACATACAGTTCAAAGTATTGTAGGATCAACTAAGAAAACTGAAGTGCTGCAAAAGATGTAACAAACTCATTTTTTATAGGCAATAAGAAACATTCTGGTTAGTTTGAAGCCCCATGCTTTTTTTAACAAACAGACAAACAAACCTTAAAGTCATGACTACAATTCCAGATGAATACTGAGCAACTCGCTCTCTTTTCTTTTTCATGGAGGTAGGGGCTTGTTCGAGCATTCATGTGAAAGTGTAAAACTCATAAAAGAAGGAAGTAAAGAACGGTTCTCAGCCTGCCACAAGTCGATTCCTGTCGTTCTCGTTCATGAGCCGTTTAAAAGATTTGTTTCGTTGGTGAACGTCACATCATTACTGACCACCAACCAGTGACCTCCCTTTGAAGGAAGGGCTGTATTTCTTACCATGCAGTCTTTTTCTTTTCTTGGAATCCTACCAAGGAGGGGAACCACACAGTCTGAAGACAGGTAGTTTGGTTTGGTGGAAGGTCCCATTACCAGAGAGGTGGTCCAGAAGTAGGGGTTTTGCAGCACACTGTTCTTCAGCCAGATCTGGGAATGCTGGAGTTCTTCTTTGAAATTTTCTGCTGACATCGTGTTTGAAGCTAAAAGAAAAAAAATCGAACGTGCACAAAAACGTAAACCTTGTGCTCCATTTGCACAGGGCATGCATGGCACATTCAAGAACCCACTGAATGTGAGTGTTTGTAATCTTTTGTAATCTAGTCTGTCGCTACCCAATACTAGCGCATGTCCTCACAGTTGGAAGAAGCCTGATGCAAAATGATGTGGCGGTGAGTCTCGCTCCAGGCTTTTTCTTTCACAGCTCTATAAAATCTCTAATTACACAGAAATCAGGTGCAGCATACTGGTTGGAGCAGGACACAGCTGTTACACCTTCATAAAATATCATTTGAGTCTTACAAGTGCTGTCAAAGAGAAACAAGAGGAATTCAGTGTAGTAACATCATATACCAGTAAGAGGCAGATCAGTGTGATCATTTATTCTGATCCACGCAATCAGCTTGATATAAATCATCTTAACATAATTACAGAATATGGTCCAAGTCATGTCATTCAGTATGGAGAGTTCAATGCTCATCACATTATGGGAAGGAAAGAAGAATCTTGGGTTGAATTATGATGGGAGTGGGATACAGATGTGCACCAGATCCCACACCAGATTCAAAGGAAAGAGAAAGGAAAGCAAATGTAAGGAGAAGGAGTGGCAGCGCTTACTTGGTAGCTGTCATTATCAGATTTACATGAGGGTTCATCGGAGGAGAGATCCGACATCAGAAGAACAGAATGGGGGGAGGGAGTCAATTTGATTAGGGCTAGATGGAGTGAAATTTAATTGTATATTTTGAAACATGTACTTGGTTATAACTCAAATTTATAGGCAAAGTATTAATTGTTAGAAGGTAGAATTAGATGGAGCCTGATGGTTTTCTGTGGTGACCCCTAAAGGTAGCATCTAAAAGACATAAGAGGTTCAAGAAAAGTTCTGTTTAAAACTGCATAACTAACAATTCCTTTTGGAACAAAGATCAACCGGTAAATTGTGAGGTTTGCTTTCGGCTAAGCTAGGGGCTCATTGGTAAGCTCACACCAGCCTGTCCCATAACATGAACACAACTGCAACTACATGGCCCAATCCATGGTGGAGGTGAGCCCACCTAAATCTGGTGAGAACCTCTCAACCTCCCACACAAACTCAAGTCCCTTAAGGAACATTTCATGACTGAGGTTCCGGGCAGTTGAGGCACTAACCTTCAACTGCCACCCAAACCCCATTGCACCAGGCATTGACAAGCCCTACTCGAAGTGATAGCCCCACAGGGCAGTGATCTCAACTTATTCCGTCATAGCTTAGCGAAGCAGACCCAGATGCTGGAACCCAGAAGGAATACGCAAGTGAGTAGGAAGGTAAGGAAAGATTTATTTCTCTTGTCAGTGGATTTGTAGTTTTTATTTTTATTATTATTTTCTTTGTAGTTTTGTCGAAGCAGGTGACTGGGTCGTAGCTTGTGGCGGGACTTGACCGTGACTCGTGGGGTGACAGGATCGTTGCTCGTGGCATGGCTGATGTTTGATTCAGATTTAAGGCTTGGCAGAGGAGTCCTTGGGATTCCGTGAGGAGCTTCTGTTCCATAGGACTGGATACTCAGGCGACCAATCGTGGTTAGATTGTCCTGGAGACGAGGCATAGGGTGAGATTAGGCAAGGCATAAATACATGAACTAAGAAACTTAGATTGACTAAACTAGGCACCATCAGGGTCAACAAACTGGCGATGAATACTGTTTCTGGATCTCCTTTTGTAGGTCTGGAGGCATGATGAGTTGAGTGGTTGCAGCTGGTAGTGTCAGGAACAGAGCAGAGAGGGGAGGGGGAGGAGAACTGACAGAGGCACCATGACATTTTCCTTCCGGTGGACCCAACCAGAGTCCGTAGGGAAAGCCTCGGACACCAGAGGCTCATCAGTAAGTCCCAACTCCAGGCCTGGTTCCAGAGTGTGGCGCTTGTGATGACAATCCTGCCAAGGTAACTGGATCATGGCCTTGTCGAATCATTTAGGGATTCTGAAACGCTCTTTTTCTAATTCAATATATGGAGTTTTTCTGCAATAGGAGACCCTGTCTGGGGTCAGCTTACTTCCAAAGATCACTTCAGCTTCCAAACCCTTTAACCATGCTAAGGTGGTGGTTCACGGAAAGGTTTCTCACATTGAATCTAGTCCAGATTCAGTGCAGCCTCTGGAGTCTTTACGTGACTTGAGAAGTGCGAGAAGTACATGGCATCCAGTCTGGACCGGCCCCTCTGGTGCACAAAAATCCCTTTAGTTGGTTTCAAACTTTGGCCGGATGTCGGCTCGAGGGGGCAAGCCAGGGGGTAAAGTAAATGACCTAAACCAGAAATCATGCGAGTGAATGTAAAGTGTATCCGGTACATTTTTTCAAAATAAAACCTATTTTCACTCATTGTGTTTTTACCGTGGTGTAAACATGACATCATTTCTGGTGACACGGGGTCACAAAGTCTGAGGTAGAGCGTCGTATCAGTCATTTAACACCATGGATGATGATGTCCAGAACCACCACCTCCTTCATGATACTGCACATCCTTTTATATGAGGATAACTACAAAAATGACAGAGCCTGGGCTGCATCTGTAGCCAATGTGAGTCATCTGGATGCGGTGTGAGCCCAGGGTCAGAGCCACTGTCTCTACACCAACAACATGGCTGCTCTCTTGACACTCTTCAACACTTCTTCTCTCATTATTGCTGATTTTGTCAAAGATCACAGCTGAAACATTCCTCTACCTGTTCTAACCTGCCTGCACATGCACACCTGCGTTTGCAATAGTGGTAAACTGGAGTGGGAAGAGAAACCAGGTAAAGTCGTAGTCTGGATACTAAATCCCCTCATAACAGATGATGATATGCAGTTCAGCTTATGGCTGAAGAGGCACTGACTCTTTCAGAGTCAGGTTTACAAACAGATGAACTAAACATATTTACCAACTACTGTCTGTGTTTCATATCTCATAGCAGCATCTTTTTATAACATTACACAGCATGTTGGACCAAGGGAGAATGTAAAATGTGTAGCAGTTTGATTCCAAAAAACAAAATGTTAATGTAACATTTAGTTTAACATTTCTGTTGTGAATACAACTTTTCTTTCTTTGTCTGAAATATAACGTTTCCCCCGTTAATCCGCTAACTTACCATCAAAAGTACGTCAATGGGTTTACAGGCGAATGGATATTTTTGACAGTAAGATGGGAAATTCGGTCAAACAAAATGTTGTATTTGTATTTTTTACAAAGTTGGACACACAGTATTACTTACTGTAACGAACAGGAAATATGCAGAATACATAGATTTTTAGTTTATACATAATTATATTGATTAGAACCAAACAAATTTTTTTTATACAACAGACTCCAACACTTGGCGGCTAAGATGGGGGCTCATGAGTAAGCCCACACCAGCCCGCCGCCTCTCACCATGAGCAACTCCAGAGTGGTAGAGGGTCCAACCCCTCTCTAAGGACTGAGTTTCAAAGCCCAGGCTATGTGTGGAAGTGAGCCCGACTAGATCTAGACAGTATCTCTCTATCCCTGGCACAGGGTGGTGATGTTCCATTTCCCAACAGCCTAGTTCCATGACTGGGGTTTGGTCCGCCAAGGCACCCCCCTTCAATTGCCACCCAAACCACATTGTACCGGCCCCTTTTGAGTTCTCCTTGGGGTGGTGGGCCTATGGGAGTGTTATGGTGCCTGTCAGTCTCCTCCCCTCCCCCTCCTGCTCTGCTCCTGACTCCACCAGCTGGGACCAATTCACCTAATCACTGCTCCTGCTCTTAAGGAGTTCCAGACCCATTAGCCAACGCCAGTTCGTTCCCCTTCATGGATTCCAGCCTCCAAGTGTCCCCAGTGTGGATGTCAGTCCGAGTCCTCCTACAGTCCGGTGGAAACCTCAAGCTCTGCCAAGCTGCGCTCTTACCTCCAGCCACGCCACAAGCCGCTGTTCTCTCCAGCTGCCCTCCAAACTGCACCAACTTTCCTGGATGGAGAAATAAAACTCATTACTTACCTTTCACCAATCCATGTCCTTATTCTGGGTTTCAGCATCTGGGTCTGTCAATCCTTCAAGTCATGACAGGGAGAAATGTCCCTAGTCGCTAGAAGGAGCGACATTTTTATTTCTTTCATTATTATTTTTTTTCTAAAGCACCTTTCATGAAAAAAGAACAGCTCAAGTTGCTGTACTTAAAAATAAACAAAAACACCAATTCCCCCCACGTGCAATAAAATAAGCCCCTCATGATCAAATACACAAAACAAATAAAATATAAGTCCATCATCCATCCATCCCTTTGTCCATCCATCCCTTTATCCATCCCTCCATCCATCCATCCATCATCCATCCCTTCATCCATCCATCCATCCATCCATCCCTTCATCCATCCATCATCCATCCATCCATCCCTCCATCCATCCATCCATCCATCCCTTCATCCATCCATCATCCCTCCCTCCATCCATCCCTTCATCCATCCATCCATCATCCATCCCTCCATCCATCCATCCATCCATCCATCCATCCATCCATCCATCCCTTCATCCATCCATCATCCCTCCCTCCATCCATCCCTTCATCTATCCCTTCATCCATCCATCCATCCCTTCATCCATCCATCCATCCCTTCATTCATCCATCCATCCATCCATCCATCCATCCCTTCATCCATCCATCATCCCTTCATCCATCCATCCCTTCATCCATCCATCCATCATCCATCCATCCATCCATCCATCCATCCCTTCATCCATCCCTTCATCCATCCCTTCATCCATCCATCCATCCCTTCATCCATCCATCATCGCTCCTTCCATCCATCCCTTCATCCATCCATCCATCCCTTCATCCATCCATCATCGCTCCTTCCATCCATCCCTTCATCCATCCATACATCCCTTTATCCCTTCATTCATCCATCCATCCATCCCTTTATCCATCCCTTCATCCATCCATCCATCCATCCATCATCCCTCCCTCCATCCATCCCTTCATCCATCCATCCATCATCCATCCCTTCATCTATCCCCTAATCCATCCATCCATCCTTTCATCCATCCATCATCGCTCCTTCCATCCATCCCTTAATCCATCCATCCATCCCTTTATCCCATCATCCATCCATCCACAATCCATCTATCAATCCTCCATCCACAAATCCCTTCATCCATCCATACATACATCCATCCATCCATCATCCATTTATTCATCATACATCCATCCATCCATCCATCCATCCATCCTTTCATCCATCCATCCATCCACCATCCATCTATTCATCATCCATCCATCCATCCATCCATCCATCCTTTCATCCATCCATCCATCCACCATCCATCTATTCATCATCCATCCATCCCTTTGTCCATCTGTCCTTTCATCCATCCATCTGTTCAGCTATCCATCTATCCATCCCTTCATCCATCCATCCATCCATCCATCCCTTCATCCATCCATCATCCATAAAAAGAGATACCCAGACCTTCCTCGCCCCGACTACTTCCTCCAGCTCCTTTGGGGGACCTCGAGACGTTCCCAGGCCAGCTGAGAGACGTAGTCTCTGCAGCGTGTCCTGGGTTTTCCTCGGGGCCTCGCCCAGTGGGACATGCCCAGAAAACAGAGAAGGTTTTATAGAAAACCTAAAGAAGAGAGAACTGAAAATAACAAGTAAATAAAAATGCAAATAAATAACTCCTAGCACTGCATGAAGTAACTATGGAAGTGATTCTGTATTGAAAAAGCATTTTGAATTTTAATTGCTTATTCATTTTAATTTTGAGTCAAAAATGCAGCTTCATTTTGAAAATAAAAAAGCATTTCTGGTTTTGACTTTTCTTTTTATTTATGCTACAGAATCGCTTCCATAAGTAACAGACTCAGCAGCATCTTTTCTTTTTTTTTTTGTAAAATAAACAGTTTCCTGAAAGTTCTCAGAGTACATAAAGTAAAACTTCCACATAAATTAAAAGACTTATCATTGTGATGAGTTAAAAAAACAGACAGTACAAGAAGGCACAGTAGCATGTCTTATAAGGTCAAATGAAAATGTAAATACTGGTAAATAAACAAATAGCTCCCTAAACTTTTACGAAGTGAATAAAACAACGTTGATAACAACTTAAGAAACCTGTGACTGTGACATCATCAGTAGTTCCAGTTCAGAAACTGTGGTGTGAAAAGCTCAGCTGTTGCGCGTCTTCTCCTCCCAAACGGCTTTTCTTGGGCGCCTAAACTGCAGATGCGCTAACTCAGGACAGCTGAGGGAGGTGCAGAAAGTAACCTTCTTGAATGATCTGCAAGTCACTGCAAACGCTGTTTGTGTGATGTGAAGCAGGGGAGGGAGGGGCTGTGTTAGACCTGTGGATGGAGCAGCTGAGGCACTGTTGTTTTCTCAGTACGAGGAGGACAAACATTCATTTCTTAATGCCCCGTTACTGCGGTAAAAGACATTCATGTTAATGCGTTAGAAGTGACAGCACTAGCTGCATCACACGGCGCCATGGCCAGACAATGCTGGAGACAGGGCGGTGCGGCTCCATCTAAGCCAAATTAACCAGTTCACACAGCGGCTGGTGGGTTGAAGAAAAGGAATGCCGATGCTGAAATACATCAAAACAACAAACATGGCGTCAATAATCGACTTGGCTGATAATCAGTCGACCTCCACCGTGAACCATCACAGAAATGACTGTTGGTACAGAGACTTTGATCATTCAGGCCTTAAAGAGCATGTGCTGACCTCCAGATCCAGTTGTTCAGGGGCCTATAAGACCCTCTGTCATGATGTGTGTGACGTGGCAGACCCAGATGCTGGAACCTGGAAGAAACCTCAGGCCAAGTAGTTGGTTAACAGATTCATTTTTCCAGGACGTAAAGGTGATGGCATAGTAAGCGTTCGTAGAATCAATTAAGGAAGTCAGCAGTCTTGCCGATGCTTCAATGACGTCGGACCTGGACACGAAGCGTGGCGGGAGGATTTCGTGGCTGACGTGATTCTTGAATGGAGTTGTTGCGTGGCAGGAGCGAGCGAGGCAGGAACGTGGCGTGGCTTGAGTAGCGTGGCCAGAGCAAGACGGACGGAGCAGCTCATGGAGAGGAGGATACCAGGTGGACACTCGTGGTGAAGAACCTGAGCGTGGAGCGACAAGGCGAGGTAAGTTACTAGGTAACTTTGAATACAGGACTTAACTTGGCGACCAGACTAAGCACTATAAGGAGCAACGAACTGGGGATGAATGCTGGGACTGGATCTCCTTAAGAAGGCTGGTGGTAGATGAGGTGAGTGTCCATAGCTGGTTCCAATCAGAGAGCGCGGCCAGGGGAACCATGACACCCTCGATGGTCCCACTAAAACATTCTCCATTTCAATAACTGATGTTAAAACTGTAATGGAATTTTTCTTCAGAACATTTGAAAAAACTAAAAGAAAAGTCTAAACTCAGGTTTGAAGTTCAGGGTTCAGTGACTTTTACAAACGCAGAAACACAGATTTTATGGCAGAGCAGAATTTTTTCTCCTGCTTACCCCCCAGTCAGCCATGTCCCTATGCACAGGTCAGAGATTCAACCCAATTATAGCACAACACAAATCGGTTTCCGACCGGCTGCATCGTCTGCCTCTCTGGTCTCCAGCAGCTCCAGTGTGGGCGGGGCCAGGCGCTGTGCCTCTGAAGGCTGGCAGAATGGGCAGATGGCTCCCAGACTCCTGCTTTATTCTAATGCGTGGACTGTAACTCTTCTGAACATGCACTTGCTAGCCCGATCACGAGCTGCAGCAGAAGTCATATGGCTGCAAAACACACAGCCTTGGTACGTGCGCGCCCATCCGCACGTGCATGTTCAGTGATGATGACCTGATTTGTTGCAAAAAGCTGCTCCTCAGACAAATCTGTTGATAAAATGACTGAATTATATTTGTACATATATATTGTATGACCATTTGTATTTCTATTATTCCAAAAATGATTAAAAAAAAGAGAAGAAACGATAAGCCAAATTAAGTACTTCTGATTTTACTAACTCCCTAAAGGTTTTTTTATAAATTAAACTGAACTACAAGGTATTGATCAAATATAAAAGTACATATTAAATTGATAAAATAGCCAAATTAGGTGCTCTATTGTACCCCCTACCCCCACCCCCAGGAGGGCAAAGGGGCTTTTAGGAGAGAGGCAGCCGAACTTTAACAAGAAACTTATGTTTGACTTGAACGTAGGGATGAATCAAACTCAGCAGCTACAGACAGGAAATGGTTGACCGTTATTTAGGAGTGTCTTGGGATAAATCCTCACAAACTTCATAGAGTTCAGCATCAAATGGTTCCAGAAGCAGATTAACAGATCGTGATCAGGACAATCAGACTGACCGCCTCAGGATCAGACAACCTGTCTTAGTATGAAGTCATATTTCTGCCACAACAGGGAAAACAAGAGTCACAGTTTTCAGATCAGAATTTCATAAATTACAAACAAAACGTTCAAAGTTGCAAATAAAAATAGTAAATTCTTTTTTTTCACAATTTTTTCTAGACGTTCAAAATAGATGTTTGCATTTGCAACACAAACGTTTTCCGATGCTTTGTGTGTCATCGCGCTTTCTCCCTATCTTGATTGTGCGTTCATCAGTTTCAGTTTAGTGTGACATGTGTGCCACACAACAGCCAATCACAGACAACAGGCTTCGTGCTGATTGGTCCAGATTCTAACCAATCAGGTGTCTCTGTCTGATATTGACGGTGCTTGGAGGCAGACATGGACTTTGTGTCGGTTAAGGATTCTGCCGTTTCTCTCAGAGTGAAACCCAGAAGGAGCAGCAAATCAAACAGTTTAGTGTTTAAAACGTGTTTAAAACCCCAGAGCTCCGACTCTCTCCAGCTGGAGGTTACATTTGATTACAATAAAGATTTGTGTCTGATCTATTGATTTATTGTCATCAAAAAAAGTTGAAATACAAAAAGAAAATAACGTTTTTTATGAAGAATGTGTTTTACTTTGGACAAAAGCACATGAGTTCTAAAAAACAAGACACCTTAATGTAAAAATGAACATAAAAGTTAGAAATGCTTCTTCTGTTAAAGACATGAAGTCTACTTTGGTGAGCCGTCATTATTTTTGCTCATTACTGCTGTTGATTTAATTCAAAACACAGTTGGCAGAATAAAATAATAAATGCTTTAACATTTGTTTGTTTGGTTTTCTCAAACAGATCTTAAAGAAAATCAGACTTTTTACCAATATTTTGCTCCTTGTTTCCTCTAGGACAGTGGTCCCCAACGTTTTTAAGGCCAAAGACCAGTATGACGTCATTCAAAGGTTCCACGGCCCGGTCTTGAAATTTGTAGATAGATGATTATTGTTGCTACGCCATGATTAACAACCGACAGAGTTATGGCAAGATGAAGCCTGAGCTTTTGTTTTGACAGGCATGTCATCGTACATCACACAGGTGTCATCATCCTCTCCCCTTCCCTCACTCATGGTGCTAAACAGAAGTACTGTCTGTTAAATGTAGCTTTATTTTTTTGGGAGTGGAAGGCTCCTCTTCTGTCTCCTGCCTGGGACTTTTCCCCTTGGCAAAGAACCTTTCCAAAGACGTTTGTTTTTTACTCATTTTGCTAGTTCCTGGGTTTTATTTTAGCGGTAACCTATCATGTGACTGAGAAGAGCGCCTTGGCCTGCATCAAGAGTGACATAGATGGATGGAACAGAGAATTAGGCAATTTTTCAAAATAAAACATCTTTCAGATTCTGAAATAAATAAACCGGAAGTCATGTAAGTTATTTATTCTTTCTCTGCAGTCTGGTACCAAATGACCCACGGACCGGTACTGGTCCGCAGCCCGGGGGTGGGGGGCGTTGCTCTAGGACACGTTGTCACGAGGTCACAGTGGCCCGGTTCCCGTGACAACACGCTTTCACAGGGCTCTCCTTCAGAGTAAAAACCACAAGAAGCTTTCCAACAGCACCGTAAAGACGTGAGGCTGAAGGGCTGAGTATTTTCCTTTCATTTGACTAGACAGTTTTCTAATAGATGATGATATTTATTACTTTCTTTAGGGCCAAAGTCTGGTTTATTGGCATCCCATATGCCTGTGGGCATTGAACCTTTAAACAAAGAACATGCAGCAGAGCTTTTAGATGAGGAATCTTTCCTTTTTGAGGTTTTGGAGCTGCTGGACCTGCAAAGCAGGAGGAGGAGGAGGAGATGAAGTCAGTTTAAAAGAAAAAAAGTTGATCATAATCAATTATCACGCTTTGAAGTTTCAACAAAACAATTATCAGGTTTCTCATGTCATTCCCGAGAACTGTTTTTATCTATCTGTTATGATCCGTCGTCCACATCCTCCCACGTGCACAACCGCCCACGTGCACGTCACACTGAGCTCCATGGCAGCTGATGAGTTTCTAATTACTTTACTTTGCTGAGTGGGCGTGAAGATGGAGTTTTCTGCTTGGAAAGCACGAACAGGTGACACTAGTTAGCAAGAGACAAAACTAAAGATAGACCCTCTCACACACACGTGCACGCCTGTGCACGCCTGTGCACGCCACACAGCAGTCTTTGTTCCAGGAGGCTCCTGTTTGATCACACGGCAAAGGAACCATCAAAGATTCTGGCCTTCTTCTCTCAACTCATCGACAAGAAGGACATGAAAGAGGAAAACTGTGAAGAAGCTGTCATTTGATTTTTGTGTAAACAGCATCCATGTGGACGATGATAGCGTGCACGAGTGAGAGTGCACGAGGGAGAGGCCCGGAAGACCTTCAGAGAAGATGCTGCAAAGGGGAGAGAATTCAAAGATGGGTGGACAGAGGAGATGGAGACAGAAGCAAATAGAAAACGCAGCAAAAAATAAAAGGTTGCAACAAAAAAACATAAAGACTGAAGCTGAAATCTTTATTCACAAGCATGGAGTGTCTCACAGAATACGTACGGCTGTGGGGTCTATTGTTCCATTGACTACCGGAATAATGAGTGAATTTAAAACAATTTTAAAGAGAGTAAAGAAAGTAAAAAAGACAGATTGTGTTTGCAAAGAAACAACAGCACATATATGAGACATCTCCATGTCTGCGTCAGAGGCTCAGGTGCCAGAGCAATCATCCATGCATTAAAGTGCCCTTGAGCAAGACGCCAATGCCTGATGTGTTCATGGGCTGGCACTGACATCCTTCACCTGTGAGATCCGTCACACGGATGATCTGCTGATGCTTTCCTTCCTCAGAAGACTGCATGCAGCTCGTGTCGATGTGAGAGCAGCACAGATGGAGGAACCGTCTGCTTTAAAACTGTATTAGAAGCCTTCAATAACCGTCATAGTCTCTCTATTGTTAACTGACTTCTTAGGTTCTTCTGTTATCAGACACGGTTGTGGGTTTTTTTTACATACCAGACATGTTTTGATGGACGTCTTCCATCTTTCTCTGACAAAGACGGTGTTTACAACCTATGGAAAAACAGTTGAATGTTTAAGTTTAGTGTTTCCAGTCTTTCTGGAGTCAAGGCTCTTCCTGTGGTGTAGAATAAACGGTCAAATGAGGTTCAGGTGGCCATGACTTTGGCATGTGTTCATGGGAAGAACCTTCACCAGAGCTTTGATCACATCCTGTCCTCAAACAACAGTCCCTGCAGAGCCTCAAACCCTTCATGAGGACACGGATGAGGAGCTGCTGCTGGAACAAATGAAACGCTCTGCTGCCCCTGGAGACGCTCGGCGTTTATGAGGCATGAGCCGCTCGCCGTTTCCTGTGACACGGGCTCTGAAATATTCCAGCGGGCCATTTGTTCTTTATAATTGATCACTAAAGTGAGCATATGAAAACAGCAGGTACGAGTTTCCTCCAGTGTTTTCGAAACATAAAAAACTGTTGCTGCTTCTGCAAAATGTCCCAATGAAAGTGAGTGTAGTTAGAGGGACAGAGCGGTCAGGTCAGACTCCTCACATGTAAGTACAGATGATGCAGTTCCTCATTTCCTGCAGTGGAAGTTCATGCAGGCTTTTGACCTTTGTTCCCGTTCATGTTTTTATGTTGCACATTTTGATAAAGTCCTGTGTTATTCTGGACCTTATGAAGTCTGAGTGTCTGTTTTCTCTGCCCCTCCCCCTCACAGTACTGAGCTGGTCTTCCAACATGTCCAACACCAAAGCTGAAGGCTGTGAGGTTTAGTGATGCAGTGAACACTCCAGAAGACTCACAGCAAAGACCTGAGCTGATGATGAGATGATGATGATGCAGAAACAACCTATTATATGCGACGAGGAAAACCGGAAAAGTTGGTCTGATGGAGGCAAGCACGAGTTGAAGCGTAGATCAAACAAGTCATTGATGGGAAGTAGATTGGAACAAAGGTGAGATAAATAGAAGGAATAAAGGATCACAGAAGACAGGAAGGAAATGAGGATGGATCAAACAGAAGAAAGAAGCAGTGAAAGATGAATGAATAGAAGATATACGGATTAAGATCAAATAAATGAACGAATGAAGACACTAAGAGCAAATCATTGCAGGGATGAACGTTTTGGTCTGGCAGCTGCTTAAAGGAGCAGAAATTCTTCACGCCAACAGGCCGCCGATGTTGGGAGCGTGACAAGAGTCCGTGACAGTAATCAGATCATTCCCAGACAGAAAGAAAGAACAAACGAACAAGCAGAGGAGTGTAGGTGGGAGAGCAGCAAATAGCAACACCTCTCCAGGAGCCTTCCCTCTCTTCCTTTACTAGGCCCATTAGAGCGTGATCAGATGATTAAAGATGACCAGGTGTTGCTGAGGGGACGTGCACCTGAGCCCAGGAGAGCGCACGGAGGAAGAGCTGCAAATGAAACGCACACTGACAGAAGATGAAGAGAGAGCTACAGGAGGGGGGATTCAAAAAAGGCCTCATTACGATTTGAATAACATTACACATCACAGTCAAACCTCTTCAGCAAGCACAAAAGTCATGCTTGATAATGAAGCCCCGCAGGGACGGAGGCCTAGTCTTCTCAATTCCTTTTGCAGTTATCAAACAGTATTTTTCTGACGAAAGGCCAAGGTTAGCCTTGTTAGGAGGCGCTGCTTTTGTCGCGGGGTTTGACGCTTGCTCCAAAGCCATCAGTTTATGCTAGACAGAAATCCTGTTCTCGTGGAACTGCAGGGTCCGCTAATGACTATCTTTTGGAGGAGTGTGAATGAAGGGTTTCAGCACATTGCTCTACATATTCATGAACACAGCCACTCTGCAGAGACAGTTCTCCAGCAGGATTCCTGGTTTCACTTCTACCTCTATTGCATTTGTAAAAGTGAAGGTGTGAGCGTTCCCTCTTCCAACCAAAGCTGTTTTTATGTGGTTGCAGGTGTTTTGTCCGACCTTGTTGGAGGTGTGTGTGAATCTGTCAGTGAGACTGGGCTGCATGCGGAGAGGCTCACTGCAGCTTCAGATGGTTTCAGATGGTTTCAGATGGTTTCAGATGGTGCAACTACCTCACAGCTAAAACTCTGGAAAGCAGTGTCCTATTAGGAAAACTAAGATTTGTGTATTTTTTAGGAAACAGCATGGAATGACCTTACGTATGACACATGTGTCTATATGTCTGTGGAGAGAAGGCCCCGTTCAAATCCCATCTCTGTGGAGTTTGTATGTTGGCACGCAAGGTTTCTACACTCCAGCTTACTCCCACAGTCCAAAAACAGGCTCCATAGGATATGTATTACTTTAAATTGTCTCTAGGTGTGTTTGTGAGATCATACAACAGAACGGTGACCTCTCCAGCGTGTATCCCCACCTTGCCCAACAGATGCTGGATTGGCTCCAGCTGCCCTAAACCTCGATAGGGACACAGTTCTGAAGATGGATCCCCCTCCCCAGCCCATATACGCAGCTCTCACAGAGCCAAACATAGCAAAACAAGGACTGCTCATCCCAACCATCACCTGTTTCAACTGCTACCGTCAGGCAGACAGTCCAGATCACATGAGGCTCACACCAACAGACTTAGGAGCAGTTTCTTCCCCAGAGCAGTCAACCTGCTTAACAAAACATGAAGAAAAAGAAGAAGAGAAGAAGGCGTAAGGAAAAAAAGAAGGAAGGGAGAGAGGGAAAAGAGCAAATAAAAAAACCACTGTAACAACTGTATACCAAATCCTATGGAATATTTAGCAGTTCAGCAGGTGTGGAAATGGTTATCTGCACCGCATGTATGTATTTATTCATTAGTAATCAAACAATTGACTTCCATGCTATTGCATGGGCAGGTGGTGGCAATTCCCTTGTTATGTCATTATGAGTGAAGCAGATAAAAGGCCTGGAGCTGGGATTAGAGGACTCTGTGCTGTATTTGGAAGATTTAGCTAGAACAGACAACATGCGTCAAAGGAGCTCTATGCAGGTGAAAAGGAGCCATCATTAAGCTGAGAAAATAGGAAAAAAAACCAAGCCAGACACTGATACAGTATTAAGAGTGGCAAAATCAACAGTGTGGTCCATCCTGAGAAAGAAAGAAAGAAGCTCTGTGAACCTAACGCAAAAAGACCTGACGCCCACGGAAGACAACAGTAGGATGATGGCAGAATCATTTCCATGGTGAAGAGGAACCTGCTCAACAGCCAACCAAGTGAACAACACTCTCCAGGAGGTGTAGGCGGATCAATATCCAAGTCTACCATAAGAAGAAAACTGCATGAAAGTAGATCCAGAGGGAACACTGCAAGATGCAAGCCACTCATCAGCCTCAAGAATAGGAAGGCTAGACTGACTTACTAGCATCTAAAAAAGTTCTGGAAAAACATTCTAGGACAGATGAAATAAAAATCATCCTACCAGAAGCCGATGGCCAGAGAAAAGTATGGAGAAGGCGGAGAAGCTCCGATCCAAAGCACACTCAGCATCATCAGTAAAACACGGTGGAGGCAGTATATGTCTGGGCTGCTAGTAAGTACTGGGACACTAGTGTTTATTGGATGACGTGACACAGACAGAAGCAGCCCAATGAACTTGGAGGTCTTCAGGAGACAGATCATCTGTACAGATCCAGGTGAATGCAGCCAAACTGATTGGACGGGCGCTTCATAATCCAGATGGACAACCCAATTCAAAACATCCAGCCAAAGCTACCAGGAGTTTATTAAAGCAAAGAAGGGGAATCTTTCTAGAATGGGCTGTCAGTCACCTGATCTGAACCCTTGAGCAGCATTTCACTTGTTGAAGACTAAACTTCAGACAGAAAGGCCCACAAACAAACAGCAACTGTCGGTTGCAGGGCCTGGCAGAGCATTCAGAAGGAGAAAAACCAGCATCTGGTGATGTCCAGGAAAGTTCAAGACTTCAGGCTGTCATTGCTAACAAAGGCTTTTCAACCAAATATTAGGAATGACCATTTGGTTTTCACTTATTTCATTTGTCCAATTACTTACCAGCCCATGAAATGAAGGGATTGTGTTTAAAAATGCTTAGTTTTTTCACATTTGTATACACCTTTTTAGTTTAACCCATTGAATGAAAGGAAAGTCTGCACTTCAATGGCATCTGTTGTTTTATTTAAAAATTCACTGTGGTAATGTACAGAAACCAAATTAGAAAGAATAAATACCACTATGGTCCTGAATATACAGTATATATATATATATATATATATATATATATATATATATATATATATATATATATAGTTATATATATATATATATTTATATATATATAGTTATATATATATAGTTATATATATATAGTTATATATATATAGTTATATATATATATATATAGTTATATGTATATGATATAAAAAACACTCTCTCACTTTCTGCAGGTGGTTTTCCTCTGTTGGGGTCCCTAACAGAGGCCTGGGAGCTGAGGGTTCTAAGTAGTATCTTAGCTGTTCCTAGTACTTTTCTGAGGTGAGAGGTCTGAGGTCTTTCCAGGATTCGCGCCAGCGTGAGGTTTGTCCTCCCATGAGACTTGTCCTCCAGCACTGTATCTGCTCTCCATTGTTTGAAGATATTCACTGAGTAATACAGTCGTTGGGGCCTTTGAGCTTGATGTACTCATGCATCTGATGTTTCATCCTGTTTCTATCGCTTCTTTATAGTTGCCAGAGATCGCCACTATGCAATTTCATCGCCAAAGATAGTGTTTTTGCCAAAAAGGTGTCCTCGGCCTCTCAGCTAGCATACGTCTCAGGGTGTTGGATTTGGGGTGGAACCCTCCGCGGCGGTAAAGGAGTTGTTTTAACATCCGTGGTCTGTAAATTTCTGTTGAATAAGATGGATGGATGGATGGATGGATGGATGGATGGATGGATGGATGGATGGATGGATGGATGGATGGATGGATGGATGGATGAATGGATGGATGGATGATGGATGGATGGATGGATGGATGGATGGATGATGGATAGATAGATAGATAGATAGATAGATAGATAGATAGATAGATAGATAGATAGATAGATAGATAGATAGATAGATAGATAGATAGATAGATGGAGATCACCAGCATTTTCGTTGTCATAAGCAAAGGATTTATGATTGTGATTTCTGATGTAACCCATCTTGTTCAGCTGCCTCAGATGGAGCAAAGTCATGTGGGTTTTGTGACTATTGCGATTGGTTGCAGTAAGTGATGGTTGTCAGATCAATGCGGCCTTCTTTAGATCCTTCACACTGAATTCTTCCAGACTAGAAACAATGTGCTGCTTTCAAACCTGAAACTGTTTTCCATTAAACCGTTAATTAACCTATCTAATTTAAAAGAGTGGGGGGAGGGGTGCTTTGACATGATCCATCTAGGGAGTTAAGGGGAAGCAACAACTGGACATTATTGCTGATGTCTATTGCCCAGGCAGCTGTTTGGAGGGTGGAGCGACAAAGCCTTCAATAAACATTAACCTGCATGGCTGCCAAAGGTCTAATGATTCTTCAGTCCAAAGCCTCCAGGTTGTTGTCACAGGTTCAATACCCACCGATCAGTCTGAGGGAGGAGCTACAGGAAAATCTTTGTTCCCTTAAACTAATGTTTTCTCAGGGTACTTGGTTCTGCAGGTTATTAATACTCCTGCTTCTATAAACACACCTGTTTTTAGCTCATCATCAATTTCTCCAGAGACCTTACAATTTTACACATCAAGTCAAGCTGGGTTTAAAAGTGTAGGATAACAAACATGCAGGACAGTTTGTCTTGAGGACCTGGGTAGGAGAGTCATATTTTATGTCTGTCAGCATCAGAGAACGGTTAGAAAGATTTAGCAACTTGTAGCTTTTAAACTCATTGCTTTACATTCCGGTGACTGTGTTCATGAAAGAAGTCTGAACAATGACCTGAACAATGCTTTTTGCCTACACTAAAATAAAGTTGTGATGGGAAAATGATTTGCTGTCACCCCAACACCAGAGTTGATGCTTCTTGGATTATCTTAAATCCACCGCTTCACTCAGCTTCAGAGTTCATTAATCAGGTCAGAGTTGAAGAGTCACGGTACTTCTGCGACAACTCAAGTATTAAAGGGTAAAAGTACTTGTGTTTTGTTTAAATGTGTAATTTATCAGAGGGCATGCAGACACTTCTACAGATGTTCTGACTCATCAGCTGACACACATCATGCTGAGGTGTCGTTGTGTTAAGAGTTAAAGATCTACGGTGTGTCAGAGCGTGTGTTATTTAGGTGTAGCCAGCAACATCTTCAATGTTAAAGGTTAAATTGTTAACCAGCTTTTCATGCATAGTTTCACCAAACTTAACTCCAGATCTGACAAAACACCATTTGCTATTGCTATGGTTCTGCAATTTTTGGGGGGCTTAACCTGCATTCTTTTGGATTCAACTCTTAACAGCCCTCTGGCACAGTGCTGTGGGGTTGGCTCTTGTCATATAATGCACGCATGTCCAAATGAGGGGGAGTTATTCCACAGCCTGGACACCCTGCCATGATCCCTCTCCTTTCAACTTCTGTCAGTTTGTAGAAAATTCACAACTAAATATACTGGAAAATGTTTAACCAACCCATAACAAAGAGCTCCAAAGCTTTCCATTGCCAACAGTGTCAAGTTGAGCCAAATGCATTTACCACATCTGGTTAAATTCATACAGTTGTGGTTTTTCCTGCCTAGCTGACTGGATTTGATGCTAGATGATTCTTAAATGGTCAAAATTGTCATGACGCTCAAGGCACGAGGACCCAGATGCTGGAACCCAGAAGGAAGACAGGTAAGTGTTCTGGCGAGAAAAGGATTTATTGTTTCTCCAGAGATCATAGTAGGTATAGATGGAGGAGGTCCGGACTTGGTGGTGGTTGGTGGCGTGGCTGGAGGGCTTAGTGCGGTTTTTGTGAGCCGTGGAGTCTTCTGGATTCTCTGAGCAGCAAAATGGCAGGAAACGCTGATGTCCTTTGTGAGATGAAGATTATCCTAAAGCAAAGAGCAAGAATTAATGCGAGGTTCAAAGCAGCGCAAACGCATGAGAGCTTGAACTAAAGACCAGGCTTGGTCACCGTAAGGGGTAACGAACTGGCGTTGAACTGTGGCGTTGGGTCTCCTTTTGAGCAGCAGGTAGATGAGATTAGTGGAGTCAGCTGGTGGTGATTAGGAGGAGCACGGATGGCAGAGCTGGAGGGGGAGGAGTCTGACAGGCACCATGACAGTAATGCCCTGAAAAGCTAAGAGTGTCAGGTTTTAAAAGGATGTATCAATGATCTTTTTGTTTTACAGATAGTCAGATGATCATTTATGCTGAAGATAATTTCCCTTATCATTTAAAGCGGAGGTGGATCAAAAAAATCCCAAACTGGCAGAAACTCTCTTCTGGATCTGAATTTCTACAAGATTGTACAAAAAGATTCTTAACCAAACCGTGGTTTATGTTTGAAGTTGTGGTTCCAATGCAATAGCATCCTTGCATTAAAATAGCATCCTGCCACTGGATTAGGATTATAGCTGGGACTGAACGGCAGGATCCTAATGCAGGAGTTCCAGAATTTGATTTAAATAAATCTGGAGCAAAAGGAGTGAATTAAAGAATTCCTCCACAAGAATTCTAGAATTCTTGTGGAATTTTTTTTTAAGTATTCTGATTAATTAAGATGCTGATACAAATCCCATTTTGAAACTGTGATGTAGAGGGCTGCATTGGGATCGGGTCCCGCCGGGTACCGCGGGACCCAACCCAAATCTCGCGGGATTGGGCGGTTTGGACTGTGCTGCGGGCGGGAGCGGGCGGCAAAAAACAAACCCCGCGGGATCAGTGCTGGCATGAATATCTCATGAATATATATTAGCAGACTACGTTAGGCTGTGCAGCTGTTGGTTTCTTATGTACTGAAGCTCCGTGAAGGCACCAGGTAGAGACGCCCAATGGCCTCTGTCATCTAACCTGTTGTTGGGGGTGCGCCCCGCCCCGCCTCTTACTAAGAGCGCGCTTCAGGCCGTCTGTCTGCGCGCGCACACACGCACACTTTTAACCGAACGGGATTTGTGAAAATATATTTAATATTTAAGTTGCACATTAAACAAGAGGAATGCATGAAAAGATGAGGCTGGAGGAGGACATGAATCTCTTTAATAATATCAATAAAAATACGTGTTTTTTTCCTGCGGGACGGGAGACGATACAAAATCAATGCATCTCTATTACTGTGCGGGACTAAATTCTCTGAGTTTTGCGGGTGTGGGCGGGCGGGATTGGTCAAAAATTCAGCGGGCGCGGGCGGGAGCGGGATGAAGAAAATAGTCCCGCGCAGGGCTCTACTGTGATGCCTTGGTCACTGCTGCTCTTATGGCTGAATACAGGCTGCCTGCAGGTGAAGAATAGGCAAACCTCCACAGAGCACGCGGTGGTGAAATAGCAAAGTCGTGGACCGCTTGGTGAGTCTGTAGGGCAAAAATGTTTGTTCACATTTTATTTCAACAGGCATTCAGGAAGCAACAGGCTGAACATTTATGCAACACACAAGCACATGTAAGAATGAAGTTGAGCTTAAATATCCTGGATTAAATGATGATTTCTTGGTCATTTTTCAGAGAATAGAAATTATAACACAAACACATTTGTTCCACTCATAGTAAGTGATTGGGTGAAGATATTTATGGTAAAAAAAATACCCTTTTTAAATCATAATGACAACAGAAACTTCCCAAATGACCCTGAAAACATGCTCTCAAGCTGATGCAAAAGGGTTTTATTGCAGCTGAAGGTTACCGTCCTCACCTGTGACTCGTTGGTCTGTAATCAATGTGTTTCCAAAAAAGGTCATGGGGTTTCTGGGCCCCCAACAGACATTTGCATCCTTCATCCATTGCTGCTCTGACTTTTCTGGATCCTGGGAAGATCTACGGGAAAAGATAAAAGAACTGTACAACACAGGAAAGGGATAGAAGAAGATATCCAAGGCAGTGAAAAAGCCAGTCAGCAGTGTTCAGACTTTGCTCAAGAATCGGAAAGTGAGGGGTTCTATTGAAACTAAATCTAGAATATTCACCCTTATGGGATTCTGTAACTCAGTTACTCAGTGTGGTTACGAGTAGCTGCGGGACACGAGGCTTTTTAGTAAATCTACAGAACGTCTTTGAGTGTGTTCTCTGATGTTAAGGGGTTAAGTACTGTTTTGAAAAAAATGTAACTCTTACTTTAGTGTACATGATGGCGGTGTAGTGGTTAGTACTCTCCCTTCACAGCCAGAAGCTCCTGGTTCAAATCCCGGCTGGTTTTCTCTGTGTGGAGTTTGCGTGTTCTCCTCGTGCATGTGTGGGTTTTCTCCGAGTGCTCTGGTTTTCTCACACAGTCCATGCTTCATAGGTTCATTGATGATTCCAAAGTGTGTGTGTGACAGACAGACAGACAGGCGACCTTATCTGGGTGACCCTCGCCTGCATCCAGCAGTAACCAGGGCCCAGCAGGTTTGAAAACTGGATGGACGAAAACACCTGATGGCTGATCAAACCAGGTGCTGTCTGCAAGTCTGACCTTAAGATTCATTGCAGTAACTGTAGAACAGGATTTTTATACTATAACGTTTTTGTTTTTCTTACCTTTCATTTTTTTAACACTGTAACAAGAAGAGGGCAGATTGGAGTCCCTGTTGGTTTGAAAGACTCTAACAGCAAAATAAAAGATATGCATTTGACTGTTAACGAGCTTTTAGTCAGAACTTGAACGGATGCACAGAAAAAATGGAAATCAATACCCACATTGCCAAGGGGTCATTTTTACCCCTCACTGAAACAGCAGTTAAATGCCAAGCTCTGCCTCTGCAGTGCAATGCTGGTTGTCATGACAACAATTATTGTACATTTACCACTTCTGCTAGCATGTATATTGATTGGTCTGCATAAATAAGAGCAGAGGGTTTCACACTGACATACAGAAAATCTGGAAGCTTTGGAACTTTTTCAAGAAACAAAAGAGCGAGAATTTCTGTCAGCAGAGAGAAGTGATGCGTGAATTCTGAAAGGACATTAACCTTTTTCTTTCTCATCCCATTTTATCAAAGCAGCACTCAGAATAAGTGAGGAATCTTTGGAAAACTGCAGATGGAAGTCTTAGAATTACAAAATGTTTCATTTATATACCTAACTGATTCACACAAAATGTAAAAAGCAGCTCGTCATAATGATGATGCTAATTATGTCCCAAAGGCCTATTTAAGTGACCAACAGGTTATTCTGAAGGGTCAAAATCCCCATTCTGAGAAGGCAAATGCCAGCAAAGGAGAATAATGCAGCTAATCCTCTTAGCAGGCTTTGAACATTTTCAAACTTTGTTGTTCAGTTTGGACACATGACTGGATCATCCTTGGGTTTGGTATTTTAGGCTTGAATTGAATTGATTTATTGAAGGAAAATTATAATGGAGCAAAATGAAGGAAACCCCGCAGACAGTGACAGAAACACGCACGCTCATCCAGCAGCATCCTTAGTGGCCCAAGTGGCCCGAGGTCATTAAAGTATTAGAAGTTTATCATTTCATATTTGAGCCGTTTCCAAGCCGCTGTGGGGCTGCCTGTCAGCCCCGTGGTAGGGATTTCCTACCTGTCTAAGTGGAGCAGCGTGTCGAAAAATAATTGGCACCTGACTGCAGAAGTGCATGTTCCTCTTCTCCGTACATGTGAGAGAGCAAGGTTAGGAATCCTTTCATGAATGCAGATGATTCAGCCTCCGCCTTCCTGCCTTCTGGGCGTTTTTCAAACATGCTGCTTCTGTCATTTTAGAAAAGACTTTAACATTCTTGCTATTTGGCTTCTTTGTAAAGTTACTGGCATTTAGTTTTGTGTTCAAAAATCAAAAGACAGCACTCCGTTTTTCAGAAATCAGGGAAATGAGTTGAATGAATTCATAATAAATAGAATTTTATTCAGAGTCTCTGAGAACTTTAATAAACAGAGTCCAGTCGTGTTCTCAGAGCTTCCATATCATGATGGTTTCCAGTGAGGATGCAGAAAGCTGCACTGTACCGCAGGAACTGCAGAGAAAACCCACGTCTGGTCTTACTTTGGGTTATTTTATTTTTTACTTGGCCTGGTCTTATTTTCTTATTTGATGGGGGCATTGGAAGTTCATTATCTGCTAAGGAAAATGTGTGAGAGAGTCGACCCATCCCCACAGTGGCTGTGAGCCTTTTATAACAGTCTGTGGAATAAAACATACGGCAGGTTCAACATGACGACAATTTCTCAAACAGTGGACGTGATTTCAGCTGAACAAGGGCCCTGCATTGGTAAACTAAAAGGTAAGTACAGTAAATTTCGAGAACTTCTTCCTTCCTTTCATTCACAACGTGTACTGCTCATGGCCTTTTGCTAGCTCGGTGAAGGGGTTACACCCAAAGAAAATCTGCAATGCAAGCAATCACTTCATTGGAATATATCATAGGTACACAAAGGACAATTATTAGAATCATCTGGACACTTTTAAATTATAGGTTGGTTTTAAATTTCATTATGCTCTTGGTTTCTCTGTTTTGGTTTTGTTTGTTTTTTTTTTTGTTTTTTTCAACTGATCCTGAAAAACTCTTTTTTTCTCTAATATCTAGCAAGAAGGATGAATGAAAAGAAAGTAAAGTTTAGAAATCAATCACTTTCATTCATTTGCACCATTTTCTATCACCTACAGTACACATGGGGCGTGGCTTCCTTAAGGTTTGCGTTAGTAAAAATGTGCAAACTTGACAGCACTAGAACAAGTTTCTCTTGATTGACAGTAAACAGTAAAAACAGTAGTGGTGGGCCTTCAAGTTCTTCTCTGAAGGCCTGAAAAATATCTGAATCATGTGTTAATTCTATTTTGTCCATTCATACTCATGAAATCATTCCAAATGTTTTGTCCATCCTCTTTTATTGAGTTTATGATGGTTATGCTGCTTCCAGACAGACAGATTTTCTCATTGCAGTATTTAACCAATCACAGCTGTCCTTTGTTTCCAGGCAGGATAAGGGCCTTCACCAGGAGTTCTGAAGGTCCTGTGATGTGAATCAATGTGGGTCATTCATTTCTTTCAACCAATCAGATTCTGAGTTGGTGTCAGCAGGGCCTTCTAGCAGGCTCACATCCCAGTATTCAGAGCTTCTGATTGGACAGAAGTTTCAGGAAGTCTCGTGCAGCCTTGTCCTGTTTGACACAGATCCACGGAGGCCTTTCAGATCAGTGTCAGTTAAAACAGACTGACTGTAATGTATCTATGGCTGACTTCCTTCAGAATAATCTGTGTGAATCATGAAGCAGCCGTACAGATTTGTGTGTTTGGACTGACCGTCCCTGTGTCCACTGCGTCTGTCCAGCAGACATTCTCTGCTCTAAAGCGGATTCAAACCTACAGAGACACAACTGGACAGACTCTCAGCACTGATGATGGAAGAGAAGAGGACTTTTGGATGGAACTGACGACCATATTCTGCATGACAGGGTGATGGATGTTTAGAGGAAAGAGAGGAGGATGGATTTAGTCTTCAAATGATCCCGTTTCTGATGAGTGAAGGGATATTCCAAATGTTATTTTCAGTCTTTGTGCTGGCTGTAGCTGCATCATGAGATTCATTTACTGTTTTGATTATTTAGAGGCATTTATTGGGACTACAGTAATTGTCAATCTGTAATATAAAGCTGGTTTCTGCATCGTTAAACGGTTCATGAGGGATTCAGACGTAGCACTGCTGAAGGCCCGGGTGTGTAACGGTCCGCCACTGCAAAATACTGCATGCAAGGCATTTGGAGCGTTTGCCACCATTATTACAGGCGGATCAGCTGCAGAGTATCGACTGTCATCGGTTCCAGCAGCACCACCCTGCCCCCCCGTTTGTCAAAGTGTCCTTGAGCAAAGCACTGAACCCCACCTTGCCTCTGGTGGAAGGTTGGCGCCAGCGTTCGGCAGAGGAGTCGCCACCAGTGTGTGAATGTGTGAATGAATGGGACTGTGCCTAAAAAGAGCTTTGAGGAAGGTAGAGAACGCTTCTTCACACAGAACCCCATTCTTTTTCTATCTGTCATTTGTCAGGGGATTGCTAGTCTCCCATAGTTTAACTCCAAAAGTTCTTCTAGCTTCTATTTCTATTATGTTATATCCCTTTTTGAAAATATCTATTTATTTTGTTCAGTTTTCACATTAAATCCTCAAAGGCTTTCCAGGGTTTCCAGAAGTCTGGACCTGCTGACTTTATTTGATAATAAAGCTTACTTTGACTTTGAAATGGCTTTTCTAAAAGACCTGCAATAAAAAAATAGAGATTAAGGTCAAACATTATTTTACATTAATCTGCATTCATTTGCAGAGCTGTCATCTGTCCTTCTGGCTCTGCACAAACTTTTCTGGAACTTGACCTGCAGGGATAACACATCTGAACTAAATGTAGCCTCTTATGTACTTTTGGAGTTCATTTATCAATGCGATAAAGACCTGATGCAGTATACAATGTACAACGAATGCACAACACAGACAATATTAAATACCCACAGGTATTGTGATGGGGTGATTACATGAATATCTGCAATGAATTACAAAATTCAATAGTTTGGAGAGACTTTCAGTCAGTGGAAAATGATACTGACTTTAAATAACAATTGACATCTTTCATGAATTCAGGGAAATGTGTTTTGTTTTGTTTTTCATTTATGTAGTTTTTCCCCCAGAATAATTATTAAATTAAGTATTTAAAAAAATCATTTGCTTTTTTGAGATTCTGAGAAAACAAAGTAACACATTTTTACCATTTTAGAGAGAAATCTAAAAAGTTATGAATAACAATAATCTCCTGACGTCACAAGAACAGGCAGACGTTTGGATCCAAAGGCAGCAGGCTTATTAGCTCAGCTAAAAGTCCACAAAGATAAATCAGGGTGAGTGCGGTGTGGCATCCAGGAAGTGTGCGCTGGGGTTGCTGGGAGATGTAGTATTGATAGAACTCTGGAGATGGTTCCTGCTGGTGACCAGAGGGGGAGACAGAGCTCTGACCTCTGACAGCTGACCTCCAGGGGTTGGAGGTCATCACTTAAGTGTCAAAAATCTACAATGTGCTGTAATGATATCGTTTCACATATTAACTTATTTACTGGTTTTAATCTTAAATATATGTGAGCAACACTGATCCCATAAAATCACTATACAGAATCCTCCAGGCTGGCTTGGAGCTTCTTCTGTCATGTTCTCACGGTAAACAGGAACGATAATCATGTCAACACAGTTCAAGGCTCACCGGGTTCCAGATTCAAATAGCAACAATTATTTGGTCAAAGTGGCACTTCTAGTGAATTAACATCCTTAGAGACTGAAAACAGAAAGTTCACGATGATTGATCGCCTCGCAGTCGTAGACATTAGCGGGCGGCAGCGTTCACGATGAAACTCCACGCTAACTTCCAGCTGACCCATGTGTGAACGGCAAACTGTTCCTTATCTGTTTGCTGCATTCTCAGTTCAAGACGTAAATGGGAAATTCTAGAAGTGATTCATTTGTCATAGTAGATTCCAAATTGATAATCAAATAAAAACAAAGAGTTTTCTCATTTCTGAAACGTTTTTCATTTTTAACATTGAATTTTGTCAACTGGAAATTAATTTGTTTTCCAACATGTTTTTCTTTTACATTTCATTTTGTTTTCTGAAATGTTCTTTCATTTTAGTTTTTCTTTTGGCATCTAACGTTTTGTTTTGTTTTCTAAAATGTAATGCTGTTTTTTTAATATTTGTTTTGCTTTTTTAATTGTGGTTGTAATCTTTAAAATGTGATTTGTTTGCCCTTCAGGGCCACCGTAGGATTCAGATATTTGCAGTCTACATGCTCCAGTTCTAGATTATTGGTGGGAGCTGGAAACTGTTGCTAAGCAAACTTTCTTCTCGTAAAGTGAAAAGTGAAATCCAAGCAGAGAAGGAAACGCTCCTGCTGTGTTTTCTCCACATTTCCCGTCTGTTGTCAGGAGCCAGAGTGAACCCACAGTGTCCATTATGATGTCTTCCGGGACACGGGTCCGTTCAAGCCAAGAACATTTGACGGGGACATTAGGAAAAAGCAACACGTCATTACATGACCATTTCCACGTAATCACCACTTAAGTAGATCCCACAGGACAATCTGCAAAGAATGGGCCGTTTAAACACACAGTCTGAGTGTTTGCAGTGAGGAGTGTGTGAGTCTGTGCTTGGTCATGCATATTTGCTGCACATATGCTCTGGACTAATAGTCCGTCTGACACAAGCCTTATGGTGACGCTTAGGAATAACCATCAAAATGATCACACGCCATCTCTTTCATTCTCCTTTGTTTCCTGTCACTGCCATTACACACACGCACACACACACACACATGCACGCACGCACACACACACACACACACACGCACACACACACACACACACGCACACACACGCACGCACACACACACACACACACACACACGCACGCACGCACACACACACACACGCACACACATGCACGCACGCACACACACACACACACACACACACGCACACACACACACACACACACACGCACGCACGCACACACACACACACACACACGCACGCACGCACGCACACACACACACACGCACACACACACACACACACGCACGCACACACACACACACACACGCACGCACGCACGCACACACACACACGCACGCACGCACACACACACACACACACACACACACACACGCACGCACACACACACACACACACACACACACGCACGCACGCACACACACACACACACACACACACACACAGACCTTTATAGCCTTCTGGAGTGCAGCCACTGAAAAGCTCTTGCTTTCCTCACAGAAACCTCTCTGCAGGCTCATCACAGAGCTGAGGGGATCAGTCCGCAACAGTCCAGTCCTGACACCACTAATCTGACACCAAAGGTCAGATTAGACGTTCCAGCAGCTGGACTGTCGCTAAAGGCCTCAAAGTACAAAAAATACTACAATGGAAGAAAATGAGAAATATATACACAACATTTAGGCCAGTTTAAAAATGCTCATGGTGTGGTTTCACACTCTGTGATTGGTCAAGAGTTCATCAGAGCGATGGCTCAAGGGAAGACGGTTGTGCCGGGTGGTTTTGGTTACAGGGGAGGAGTCTAAAAAGATTGTGTCTGGGGTGTGAGGGGTCTGTGGAGAGCTTACCAGTTTACCCGCTAATAGAATGAGCATCACAGCTATAGCTATAGGTTAGAGTGTCCACCCTGTAACTGGAAGGTCGGGGGTTCAAACCCTGGCTGAGTCATACCAAAGACCTTAAAATGGGACCCAATGCCCCCCTGCTTGACACTCAGCATTAAGGTTGGGTTCCACCAAATGCCCCCCCGCCCCCCCAATGCGGAGACCAAATTTCACACACCTCGGGGTGTGACAGATAATGTGATTTAATTATAGTTGAGTAAAAAGGCAGAACACTTCAAGTCTCCAGCCACTTTCACACATACTTCTAAGAGCTGGACAGAGACAAAGAAAGCTTTAGCCGCAATAAAACTATTTAGTTTAGTTAATTTTTTTTAAAAAGTGCACAGCTTAGAAATTGCAATATGAAAAAAAAAGTGTAATATATTGTAATAGGAAATGAGTACAACGTGTATGTAATGCTATGATGTTCTGTTTATTTGTCAGAATGAAAAAGAAAAACAGTCTTTGTGTTTGTGTGCTCCAGTTCAGAGGACTTTTTAAAGCATTAGTCACATGACCTGTACTGGGCTTTGGGGGGTCCGGACCCGTGAAGGGTTGCAGGGGGGGGCGACTGCATTTCAAAGGGAGTGCAGGTGTATCTTGGAGTTGCCTTGAAGCTTGTGCGACCACCTATATCAGGGGTGGGCAATTCCAGGCCTCGGGGGCCGGTGTGTCTGCATGATTTCCAGATAGTCTTGCCCTAATCATGGCTGATTACCTGGTTCAGGTGTGTCCAGCCAATCAGAACATTCCAGAGCAGGGTATGCTGGAAAACATGCAGGAATGCAGCCCTCAGTGCCCACCTCTGCACTACAGGGTTGTCATAGAAATGGAAAACACTTTTTCTGTTTCCAAACATAATTTTAGGAAACAGCTGAGCTCCAATCACAGAGAAGAGCGTCTGGTTTCTGTCTTCCACAGAACTTATCTGAGTTCTGCCTGATGGGGACAGACTTTCCTACTCTTCACTAAACTGCTGTTCAAGCCTTAATGGGTGTGGGAGTCACTTTAGTTAGACACGGTGTAACATTCCCAGTAAATAAATGAATCCTGATCTCCTGGAAGGACACGCCGAACGGTGAGAATCCAGTTTCAAAGATGTCCTTCTTTAACGAAGAGCTGAGGGGCTGCAGGTCAGCTCTGCTGTCAATAAGAGAGTGTGAGGCGGTGTGTATTTGTGGTTAGCCGTCCGCGTGGATCTCACCTTCACCCCACAGTAGCTGGGATAGGCTCCAGCAGCCTGGTGACCCCAAAAGAGAATGGCACATTTAGAAAATGGATTCTTTAAGAATGGCAATTCTCTTTGTGATGCTTCATCTCTGGCCTTCCAAAGACATACCCAACAGTATGAATGTAATCAGAGTATTCCTCAAATGGCAGTGAAGTTCAAGCATGCAGTATGATGGTGTGGGTTGTCTGTGTTGGAGTCATTCAGGGAATATTTTCTATAAAGACTGTAACCCTTGGTCTATCTTAGGCACTTTAACATTGGGAGGTGGGTCATCTAGACCCACTAGACAGTGCTCTGAACCTTTTTTCTTCAATGATTTGTGATCTTCACTGGTGTCCATGGATTACATGAAATCTTTCCACCTTTATCCACCTTTGTCATGGTAGGGAGAACACCTCAATGGAAGGGGGGGGGTCATCTGGACCCCATAGGATAGCACAAGGGTTAACCAGCTAACCTGCTGTCTTCTATTGGAGCGTAATGGACCTGAATCTGAGACTCTTTCACACTTTCTACACGAACTTCTTTGTGTTGGAGTCTTCAGAGGCTTTGCAGCTTTCTGCCACTTCCTTTAAGCATTCTATCCAAAGACATTCAAAGCATTTCTGAAAGCTGTTCCTTTGAGCATTCACAAACACATAATCTTATTTTCCCCACAAAAACAAAAGTAGCCTTCCTTTCATTGTATTACATCATTTAACTAGAGTGGGCTTATCATAAAACAAACAGAGAAAATGAAGGAACTGCTTAATGCAGTCAAAGTCCAGACGTGGGTCTGACGGCTGATCTTTAGGAGAGGAGAGCTCAAACCAAAGCTGACTGAGGTCTCTGTAAAACCAGAATGCAGAGGCTGAGGTCGTGCAGGCAGCTGTTAGCGCTGCTGCAGGTGGATTCACAGGCTGCTGAAAATCACCAGACAACACTTCATACAAAATGACTCTATTAAAGGCAAATGTCAAGTAGCATGGTGTTATTCTCTCCAGCTATTAGAGTTTAAGTTTAAAATGATTTATAAATGAAGCAAATTTACATTAAAGAGAGAGAAAAAATGATGATGAAGCTTTTAGTGTGATCCTTAAAGTTCACATCAAATACGATCACGAAAGCGTTGATGATGAATTCTAGTCAATTTAGCTGAGTTGATTCCTTGCAGTGAACTGGACTTTCTCAAACTGTAAGTCTTGAAGTCTTCTCGTTTATGACTGAGATTACATCCCATAATAACCTGATGAAACCTGATAGCGAAGTGTTTATGGACAGAAAAGATGCAGCACTCAGTAAAGCAGGACTCTGTTTATCGCAGGGATCCACAGACGTCGTGAAACTCCTCACTACACACTTGATCCACTTTTCCCAGACACACGTTTTCTTTTTGAACCTCTGAGTTCTAAGCTTTCATTAAAAAAGGAGGAAAACAAATTCAGATGAATTTAGATAGAAGACATGTGAGTGTGGACCCCACAGGACAGCACAGGGGTTTGTAAAGTGAAGCACTGTGTTCAGACTGTCACAGGTTTGTCAGGTTTGGCCTGACTCTGAGTGCAGAACACAGATCACTGGAAAAGGTTTAGAAGACTCCACTGAAAAGAAGGTTGCTGAACTGCCAGGCTGTGAAAGAGGAAACGCCACTTAGCGAAGCAACACTGCAACTGAATTAACTGTTGTCATTTGAATTAGCTTCCTCTCCAAATATTCTAGGTTCTCATAAGAGAAGAGGAAGAAATAATCAGGAAAAACTATAGAGGGTTTTTGTCCTCTTCTAGTTTCACACACGGTCACTAACTCTTCCATACATGCACCAGGGTCCGTCACTGGACGTCCTGTGGGGTTCTGCGTCTTGCTCAAGGACACGTTGACGCATGGCAGAGGGTGGGACCTGAACCCAGTCTCAGTGGTGCAGTGCATGGTGTCAAAGGCAGCACTATGGTGTGCAGAAGCAGACAGCAGGACCTTCATCACAGGACTAGAGGCAGCAGAAGGACCACAGTGGTCTTCAGTGAACTGATGGCTTCATGTCATGGTGAGTGACAGCCTGCAGCTGGTTGGAGAGCAGCACGTCATCTGTGGTTGAAGAACAAAAACAGCTTTCTCTTCTGACTTGAAATATTCCAACACAAGGACCCCCTGTCACCTCCACGCAGCGGTTCATTACAACCATGTCAGTCCAGTCCAAAGTGATACGGCCGCTGCCTGTGTCCACGGAAACAAAGCTGTCAGTCACAAAGAATTCAGACGTTTTTGTTTATTGTGCTATCAGGGTCTGACTGTGAGAGTTTTATGAGACACTGATGGTGAATGCTGCCGTTATTAAAGCTGCTGCAGTGACCCTGCTTCATAATAGCCTGTGTCCGTCCTTCTGCACACGACCCGCTTCTCCATGATCTCATTCCAATGACCTGGAACAAGCATCGTTTGCAGCACTCATGTGTGTTCTGCACAGAAAATAAAGAGGTGGATGTTTCCCTCTGCTGCTGCCAGTCTGTGTTTAAACACCAACACTCTGTGACTGTTGCACCATGTTCAAGTTCAGTATTTATCATTCTGACGTGTTCAGCAATCATGTCCCAGTATCAGATTAGTGAAATGTTCTCTGGTTTATTTCATGAATAAACGTCAGAGCTCGCGTTCTTTCCAATCCTTTAAAATGTGTTAATCTGTAATGAAGTGTTTGCAGTGAAGTCTTCTGAAAACGTGTCACAGCTGTGAGAGCAGCTGCTACACACAAAGTCCAAAACTACAACAGAAAGGCAGCCACAAGCAAAACATCAGCTCAGAGTCAAGCATTACGGAGAAATGATCTGACTCGTGTGCTTTCATGGTTTATACCATTCATATCAGATTCCTTTAGATTACAACTAACAACAGAATGTGGGCTCCGCCCTCTCTCCTGCCCCGCCCTCTCTCCTGCTCCGCCCTCTCTCCTGCCCCGCCCTCTCTCCTGCTCCGCCCTCTCTCCTGACCCGCCCTCTCTCCTGCTCCGCCCTCTCTCCTGCTCCGCCCTCTCTCCTGCTCCGCCCTCTCTCCTGCTCCGCCCTCTCTCCTGCCCCGCCCTCTCTCCTGCTCCGCCCTCTCTCCTGCTCCGCCCTCTCTCCTGCTCCGCCCTCTCTCCTGCCCCGCCCTCTCTCCTGCTCCGCCCTCTCTCCTGCTCCGCCCTCTCTCCTGCTCCGCCCTCTCTCCTGCCCCGCCCTCTCTCCTGCTCCGCCCTCTCTCCTGCTCCGCCCTCTCTCCTGCTCCGCCCTCTCTCCTGCCCCGCCCTCTCTCCTGCTCCGCCCTCTCTCCTGCTCCGCCCTCTCTCCTGCTCCGCCCTCTCTCCTGCCCCGCCCTCTCTCCTGCTCCGCCCTCTCTCCTGCTCCGCCCTCTCTCCTGCTCCGCCCTCTCTCCTGCCCCGCCCTCTCTCCTGCCCCGCCCTCTCTCCTGCCCCGCCCTTTCTCCTGCTCTGCCCTCTCTCCTGCCCCGCCCTCTCTTCTGCTCCGCCCTCTCTCCTGCCCCGCCCTCTCTCCTGCCCTCTCTCCTGCTCCGCCCTCTCTCCTGCTCCACCCTCTCTCCTGCCCCGCCCTCTCTTTAGCTTCTGTATCCTCTTATATCCACATGGATGCCTTAAGAGGATGGGTCTGATGGTTCCTAAGGTCTGACATTCTGGTGCAAACAAGCAAAAGCTGCTGTCGGTACCGAAGCATCAGCACGATGAAGATCCCGCTGGACTCCCAGTCTGGTCTCCTCAGTCTGTCTGGACGCCAATTCAGGGGGTTTCACCTGACAAACATTTTTGGCCTAGCATTTGTAGAGCTGCGTTGATTGGCCTGCAGGTGCTACCCTCCCCTGCCCCAGCTAACCCCTCGCTACTGAGCGCTTACCCCTCCCTCTCCCTTCTTCCCCTGCCGCCCTGGTCAGGGCTGCATGTGACAAATTCATAAAAATGGAGTCTTTTCTGATCACTTCCTCTCTATAGCCTCCCTGTCATGCTTTGGTCTCCTGGGGGAGACGAGCACGTCCACGTAATTTTTTAAAAGTCTCTGCAAAAGTCAATTTTTGTGTTTCCTTAGCGGTTGAGGTTTTTTGTTAACCAAGCCACATTCCTAATATGTTAAGTTGTGTCTTTCTGTTCAACTACAGCCTCAAGAATCAAAGAGAAAGAAAAAGCTATACCTCCGTCACAGTCAGATTAACCCTTCTTCCTCTCTGTTCTAACATGTTCTTGATGGAGGAACCCATTCATTCTGTGTTGGTTCCTTTTGCTGTGATGTCATCATATTTGGTGGGATTGTTTTCTTTGTTCAGAAATCCTTTATAAAAGCTGCAAACGTTGGTGAGCTTTTGCGTAAGTGGGGGGTCATCTGGTCCTTGCAGTTCAGGACGGCTGTGGACAAAATTAGTGTTCCCTCACTATATTGTGTTATTGCTATTGTGCTATACTGAGTAAAGCGAGACCACAATATAGTGAGGGAACACTATAACCAACAGTTAGGCGATTTTACATGGTCTTGCTTTTTTGTTGTCAACTCAATTTTTAAAAGCGCACTGTGCTCTGTGTCCTGATTGGCTGATGATTGTGTCAATCAAGCTCTTCGGGCAGCGTCTTTTGTGCAGCTTGACGGTTACATACTTTGCTTTCATTCTCTAAGACTGGACTTGTGTTTCTATGAGGTTTGAACTTTCAGAGTTTAAATGAAAAAGTGTGAAAAGTGCTCAAAGTGTGTAGATTAGCAGAGCTAAAACATCTATAATCCTATACTGCAGATTTCATCTAACGCAGGTTATTTACCCCCGCCATTAAAGGGGGCCCTCTGGACTGAGTGCTGCCTCTTCTCTGTCCATCAACACTTCTATTGTTGCTGCTAAAGAAGTGATTGAGTACTTATGGGTCACCAGAACAGTAAAAGTTTGTCCGTTACACCTTTTTGAGGTTTTCCTAAATATTAAAAAAGCATCAGTTTTCCATAAGAACGTGAAAAAAGAATTTTCAGTTTCAGCCCTTAACCTGGCTGCCAGGCTGTAGTGTTTTTTGGTTGAAATGCTGCAGACAGAATCGTTGCGTGCGCCCTATCCAGACCAGGATGTTATCTGGCTCTATTAGCATGCGTGTTGCAGTTAATTATAATGGCCCTGGGTTGTCATAGCATCAGGAAAGTCCAGACTCTGACTGGACTGCAGTGTAATTTCTTTCATTACTGTGTCATCTGAGCTTCATGTTGGGCCACACTTAACCTCGCCGCTGGGTCATGATGATTAGATCATACCAACTCAATTAATGCAGTAAAGTAAGGGGGAGACGCTCTGCCGGGCTTCAGCTGACTTTTGTCACCGCTCTGCTAATTGCTTTGCAGAAGTAAAGCGTCGTCAGATTTTCATCTTTTAGATCCTAGCGTTCTGTGAGGCCAGAAGAGGCCATTTGTGGAAAAAAGTAATTATTACAATTTGTGTTGAGGATGCAGGAAACACTTTTCCTGTCCAACAGAAGCTGTGTCTCCTGGTGGTAATTAAAGTGAGTGTAAACGAGGGGATGGCGATGCAGAGCGGCGTGATTTCCAAACTGAGCTGATTTAATTTCCTCTGACATTAATCACACATACATGAAATGCTAATTAGCTCAAACATAGGAGTCTGTGCTGATAATTAGTGCAATGAAAGAAATGCCAATTAGTGGAGCAGACGAGACGAGGAGGCTCGTGGCGGGCGGGTCCAGAGCAGACCTGGAAACGGTCACCTGGGCTTCTCAGCAGCTTTGGCACATAACGCTTTTAAAGCATGAGTACAGCTGATAACATTAGTGCCACATTCTAAAAGAAACAGGGCTCCACCCCTTTTTGTCTTTGAGCAACACTTTAGAATGATTTAAAAGGTTTCTCAGTTCTGATTTTGTCAGAGTAGAACAGATGAAAGATGCTGAGGAACCAAAAGCCTCCACTGCCTGAAGGAGAACCGGCCTTTCTGCACATCAGCTCAGGGAAAATATCAGTGAGCGTGACAAGAAGGAGCCGGTCCAGGACGGTTTGAGTGTGAATGACAGAAACCCTTCTTGGAGAATGGAACCTGTTTTGGTGGTTCATGCTAACAAACAAAGCAAACTGCACTCTGAAGGCAGAAACCAGGAGGGTCAACCCTCCAACCAGCTGGAGGACCGCTCAGCCTCTCAGGCCGGCGTCAGCAAGGTGGGAGGAGTCAAGAGCAGGGGGGATGTCCCTGCAGCTTCAGTGTGGCTGTTCTGTTCTCAAGCCCCTCCCCCAAAGACACTCAGTCTGCTGAAAACCTTCATCATGAGCATGCAGAGGAGTCCTGTAAACATGATGTCATTACGTAATCTGCAACAGCCGCCAGATCGGTCCACGCATGCGCCAATATGAGGTCATTTTCTCCAGTTAGGCGATTTGATTTAGATCAAAAACGTCCCATCAGGTCTGCTGCTTTACGACTGTCTGAGCCGTTAAAACAGCAGATAACTCTGTGATCACAAGAATTTATGTTTTCCTCAACGACAGAGAGCCCCCCCCTCCCCAACTGGATTACAGCTTGTCGTTTTTCATTTTTCACATTTTTCATTGTTATAAACCATTTGAAGAGGTTCTTAACATCCAAAGACTAATTCTCACAGTAAAATGCTTCAGCAGTGACTGATGGTGCAGCCATTACAGTGTTATTAGGGTAGCCACACACTGGTCACACGCTCTGCAGGACTGACTTTCCCACTCATGAGAGTAACTGAAAACCTTCATGGTGTTATTGTGGCTGACCAGCTACTGCACACCATTCCAGGCTTCTGGCCTCAGCTTTTTCTGCTTGAAGCCGGTCCTCTGGAGCTCCTGACACTAGAAAGGCCCGTTGACGTCTGCAGGGTTGAGGCTGATCACGAAGGCTGCTGATGTGGGGCAGCCTCAAACCTTCTTCTGCCCCACAGGCGGGAAGGCTTTTCCTTTGGAGCCTGGAGAGTTAAAGTCCCACTTTAATGTGTGTTTGTGTTTCAGACTGCAGCTGACAGGAAGAACAGCCTCTGCCAGAAACAGAGATGTCACAGGTAATGGGATTACCTATGAGGATAAATACCCAAACATCCCTGACTTCAGTTCTAAAACTAGTTTGATCAGACTCAGCACAGCAGCAGCAGCCGCAGCAGCAGCAGAAGCAGCCGCAGCAGCAGCAGCCGCAGCAGCCGCAGCCGCAGCAGCCGCAGCAGCAGCAGCCGCAGCAGCAGCAGCCGCAGCAGCAGCAGCCGCAGCAGCAGCAGCCGCAGCAGCAGTAGCCGCAACAGCAGCAGCAGCAGCCGCAGCAGCCGCAGCAGCAGCCGCAGCAGCCGCAGCAGCAGCAGCAGCAGCAGCAGCAGCAGCAGCAGCAGCAGCAGCCGCAGCAGCAGCAGCAGCAGCAGCCGCAGCAGCAGCCGCAGCAGCAGAGCTTGAATTTTCAGTTTTACTGTTTGACTAAGTGTAATCAAAATACATCAGTGTTCCTTTTCCCTTTGTAAAATCCTTTGCTCATTAGTTTTTTTTACCTTATTAGCTTGCCGGCAGACAAATCAGATGTAGTATAGCAGAATTTCACTTTGAGCCAAAGTAAAATCCATCCAAGTATCAAGATGTTTTCTCCAGCAGCACCAATGCAAAAGGACCTGGAGATCCTAGCAGCGCTGGTGGCTTTGGACGGGGACGGTTTCTTCATTGTTGCTTTTCTTTCTTTAGAAGTTATCAGAGGTAAAAACTGCTGGTTCCAAAGCATAATCCATTCATTCTGTTTGCCTGGATGTCCTTCCAGCCAAGCTCCCGTCTTCACTCCAACCAAAGTGCAGTTCTTTGTGAAACCACCAAAAGTCAGATTTCATTTTTCAGAACAGACATCTTTGCAAATTGGTTTTAAAAATCTGCATGTAGTTTGTTTTTTAGTTCTCATGCAAACTGTTGGGGTGGGGGGGGTAAAATGACTGTTGTTTGAAATGATGTTTTTTATTGTTAATTCCGTTATTGTTTCATCACTTAGAACTGGGGTCTTTGATTGGCAGGTGTTCTCCATCAGCAAAACATGACAGCGGCGCATCAAACATGAACCAGACGGCCAAAGTTCTGTTAGAAATCCGGGCGGTACGGCTCTGATCCAGTTTCACTGGCGGTGCGCCCCCGTCATTGATCAGACAAAGCTCACATTTAGGCTTTCAGCTGCTGCTGATCAGCGCCTGTCACTGTTTGCATCAGAGATGAGCCTCCAAAGCAGCGGGCCTATTTGAAATCAATGGGGTCATAACTGTGGCGTAAATAGATAGAAAATTGGGCCGCTTGCTGGAGACCAGAGAAGCATGTGGCCTACATCAATATATACCAGGCCAAGTGGAAGAAGCGGCTCTCTCCAGGCTGCAGCTCCAAATTGAATTCCATGAACAGATAGATAGCAGAATGAAAACATTGATAAGCCTTGATGAGCTGCATGAAGGCTGGGAATATGTAATTTTTCAACGGTAAGTGGCGTACACCGCGCGTCATTGGCTGCCAGGATAAAGGTTTCTCTGCTCTGCATCCAGTCTTCCAGCTGATGGCTCGAACGCAACCAAATTGGTGAAATGATGGAGCACAGCGGTTCAGGATGGCATTGGTGAAGCTCCATGTTTGGAGACTCTGTTGGAACAGGAGCGCCACAGTCACAGGCAATCACCTGCTCGCATGAACCCTGCAGAACAGCTGCTGAATTATTTATCGTTGGAAATTGCTCTGATTTGTATTGTTTGCTCTCAGTGTGTGGGTGTTTTGGTCTGACGTGAGTCCCAGTGGCAGGAATTTTCAATCAGCGATGCAAACCTTGATGTAAAGATGGGAGCTTTTGCATTTGGGCATCCATTCTCTCATTTTAACAGCATGGAATGAAACAGTTCTGCTGCTATTTTTTTATTTTGCTTTCTGTGATACCAATGAGATTAGTCGAGAGAAAAATGAAGAAGGGAAGGTTTCAGCTCAGACCCTTTCCAAAACATGTGAATATCATGGAGAAGCGTTTCATTTTCATAATTCCATTCAACAAAATAAACGTTCACAGAATATAGATCCAGGGTTCCAAGAAAGACAGGATTTCAGAAAAAAAGGTACAGATAGAGATTCTGATCACATCAAATCTATGAAAATAAAGTATTTTCAGAATAATATGTCCATCTTCAATCCTTCTACTGGGCGGGGCCAGGTCCAGCTGGAAGATAAATCTGCGTCTCCATCCAGATCCTCAGCAGAGGGAATCATGAAGTCCTCTAGAACTTCTGCTAGACTGTTGCAGGGATTTTGGACTGAAGACAGCAGAGTTTACCAACACCAGGGCTGGACATTGCAGCCCAAATCCTGACTGACTGCAGATTTGACTCTGGACCTCCAGCAGCTCGGGTTCTGCTCTTCACTAGTCCAGTCCTTCTTCTGCTTGGTCCAGTTGAGACGATTCCTCCGTTGCTCCAGGCTCAGAAGTGTCTTGACTCAAGGAACCCGACAGAAACTCATCTCCTGCATGCGTCGTGTGGTGATTTTGCTGTTCCTCCCCCTCATTCCACTCTTCCTGGAGGTCTGCAGGTTATTGAGTCTTTTAATCATCTGCTGACGTTCCCGTCGGCTCTTTAGCTGTCCCTCCCTTTGTCCCTCCATTAGACTCTCCGTTGATCTACCTGGACTCAGTGCTCTGACAGTTTCTTTTTTTTCTAACTTCTCCTGTCCAACAGCTGAGCAAAGAGATCAGAGCTGAAGGCCTCTTGTGTTGGACAGATATTACTGTTAAATAGGGGGTTGTGATCTTCTGAGACGTCAGGTGTGTATTTGGATAAACCCCTTTGGATTTGAGGTCAAACTTTCTTTAGTTTGACTTTTTTGTTGTTGGCCCGGATGAGAAAGAACAACAGAGAAGAAGACAGTGAGATGTTAAAGATGGGGGGTAAGGGGTACCAAAGAAGAGGACATAAAAGGGGGGGG
>CM074504.1:24954201-24966701 GCA_037389245.1 Oryzias sinensis
AAAAAAAAAAAAAAACACAATACAACCAATTTTCACACACACATACTAATGTGAGCAGGTGGGAAAAATTGCATGATTGGACGTTTTTTTTTTGCATGTTGTGTTTTTTTCACCCCTTGCATGCTGCATGTGGACACGCCCCTTAATTAGAAGCACCTGCTCTTAATTGATAGACTATATAGGAGTGGAGCAGAGAAACAGAAGGGCACCCAGAATGTAGCAGACTCTGGGAAAAGTTCCTGCCCGGCCAGGAGGGCGCATATCCCAGGGGCGCTTGGCTCTGCGCACCCTGGGAGCATGGTATACAAGACGGGAACCACCGGGCCTGTATGCACAGGGGACGCATTTGGGCCGCCAGACCACTCATCAGATGCACCAATGGAGTGAGGAGGGCGCACGCACCGGGGGCAGTTGGACCGCTGGGACCGCCAGTTCTGCCATGCCGTCAACACGCAGGGGCAGGGCAGGGACCCTGCCTGTGTTGTAAGTAGCCCGACGTGACTCAGCAGACTGGTAGAGAAACACACAAGAAGCCTGGGTCCAGCCTGGATGTTGGAGTACCTTTGGTGCTGCCGCTTGTGTGTTTCCACGCAGGAGTCCCAGCGCGCTGGAAGGCCAGCCAGAAGCGACATGACACGGGGAGGAGTGTGTGAAGCTGAATACGCGCAGAGGCAGAGGGGAACTCTGCCTGGCCTGTAAGTATGGGAAAGCGTAGCCACACTCCTCAGGATGGCCTAAGGCAACCGTGGTTGCTTCTGGTGCTGGCAGATATGTTTGCCTGCAGGTCCTGGTGCGTGTGACCCGAGGACTTCCCTGGTCATGAAGAAAGGACATCATGGGTCAAGTCTGGCGGGTGGAGGATGTCCCCTGGATTCTGGATCTGCTGTCCCCCAGAGCTGCTTTTGTCGGCTGTCCCCCGGACTTTTAATATAGCTTTTTACTAGTTTTTTACCTGTTACTTCATCTTATTGTATTTTATACTTTTTAGAGCTGTTTTATGTATTTTAGTTTTTTTACCATCTTATTGGCCATTTAGGTTTTTAGGATTAATAAATTATTGTTGTGGCCAAAAATACTTGGTTCCTCTTTGGTGGCTCGTGTGTTCTCACCCAGATCATCCCTCTAACCTGCAATAATTCAATTACATCTTTTCATTCCATCTCCAAAATTTCTTACTGCCTTTCATCATCAACTACACCCCCCTTAACACTAACGTCTACAAACCAACACATCTACAGCATTTCACTCTGTCACACATACGATTTGTGCAAAGGTGAGATAGCACCTGTCCTCAGGTGAGTGTTGTATTGTGGTGGATGATGGACTGGAAGAAGAAAGAGAATGCCCGGTCATTCCCACACCATGACCCCCACCAAAGGCAAGGCAGCCGCGGGAGCCAGGGCCCACAGACACCCACACGGGATAGCAGATCCAGAAGATCTGCCGACTGGCTCCACATCAGCCACCCAGAACAGGGTCAGAAGAACTGCCAAGGCAACCCCAATGTCAGAGAGCAGGGGGGGCACAGGAGCATGGAGAATGGAAGCTTCAGTCCAGCTGTTGTTCTTCGACTATGGTTCTGCAAATGACCCAGTTTTGGCCAAACTTCTTCTTCAAACATCACCTTGGCTCCCCTGTAGGTGCATGCATGTTGCCCTCAGTCTGAGCCAAATGGGCTGTTAGATTTGATTTGATTTGAATGCACAAAGCAATACAATAAGCATTCATACATTCATTCAAACCTAGGATGATTAGATATTAACATTTCTATCTTTATTTGGTTTTGACATGTGGGATTGGATTCAAACAGGTTAGAAGTGCTGCTGTCAATCACCAATTGTCCAAAAAGTACAGGTATTCTCTGAGCCAGGATTGACGTTGTAGCTATGATTCCAAACACAATCTTTCCCTGGAAGTCACTGACCCGTTTTTCAACGACAGCTTTGTAAAGGCACCAACAGCCCATCAGGAAATGTCCTGTCAACTTAGCAGTTCGGTGTCATCCTGATGTCACTCTGCACACACAGGAGAAACTGGCAAGGAAGTGAAAGTGAGCGACCCAATCCTTGATTCAACAGCGTTTGATCTTCAACAAACTGTTTTGCAGATTAAGAAAAGCTTCCTGTACTAACCCCAGTTTATATGTCCTACATGCAGCAGGATCTGAAACAGACGTTGTCACCAGATGAACCAGCTTCAGACACCCAACACGCATGTCTGAAAGGCGAGACCAGATGTGCTCAAACAGCCACAACCCGGCATCCAACAGTTTTCCTTCTGCACCATGAAAGCAGAACAGGCCGATAAAAACCCATAAAATGATTCTGGAGCTGTGACCCTCCAACCAAAAAGAATTTGAATCGTGTTGATAAAATCAAATGGGGTTTAAATGAAAAGCTTTCAGACAAAAAGCCAAAGCAGCAGATAATTCCTCCACAACACGCTGCCTTAACGCATAGCCATAAATGAACGACCCTGGGACTGTTTCAGGCAGGCAGCTCAGCAGTGCGTTTACCCGGTTACTCCTCCCCACGGGCGGTTCAGTCTGATCAACTCACCTGTTCAGCGTCCTACTTATGTCCAGGTGCGGTCCAATCCTCTTTTCCATTTCTGTGAGCTCTGCGTTCATCACCCCTCCCTCCTCCACCTGTGAGCTCCGTTAGGGGTAGTTATTACCCAAAGTTTTCTATGGAGATCTTTGTTTTATCTGAACAGAGCCTCATGCCAAACTAAAAGAAATATGGAATAAATCTTCTTAACTGCATGAATTGTCTGAATGAAATGTCATAATTATATTTAGACTTGTGTGTAGATTTTGGAATACCGGTGTCAGTTACTGCACTACAATGTGAACAAATGACCTTTGCAAACATGAAAAAGTTGACATTAACATCACCACAAAGGAACAACGCACAACGCACTAAATCACACAAGGGAAACTTTGAGTAAGCTTTCAGACTCTCCTTGTCATTCACCATACCAGCATGCAAACACAGATAGAGAGAAAGCAGTTCACTTATTTTAAATGTGATCAAGGTAAAAGTAATTGTAAGATAAGGCATAGAGCACCCTGCATCCTAATTTGAAGGTGGATATTTAGCTTCATCTTTAAATTCTGCTTCAGGATTGGTTCTGCCTAAAAAAGACTCCTTCAGCACTGGAAGCTGTTAACAAATCAAACGTTGGACAAAGTTTCCTTGGATTTCTGGCGTTACAAGCTCAGTGGGGATGGACAGACGGTGAAATTCATGCTTCTGAGCTCCTTTTATAATCTATCATCCAGCTTTCTCTGCTCCTCTGCACTGAGCCATACATTTATTTGCTTCCTAAAGTCTTTAAACCTTTTTTGAAGTTCACCTTTTTTCTCTGGCTGCATGCAACCAATAAGGAGAGGACCCTGTTTCCACAGAGCTGTTTCTCTCTTCAAACCTCTCTTTCTGCCTCCATGTCTCCCCCTTCCTCTCTGCTGTCTGGAAGCTAATTGCAGTAATTAATTTGTGTGACCTACAGTTGCTTCCAGTTCCTGTTATAGCCCAGTCTGGGCATTACTGAAGGGTGAAATCAATTTTCCTGCTAATCACTGGAGGTGGTTGTCTGTGGGCTGGCTCCGGAGAGCTGGTGGACTCAGGAGACGAAAGCTGTTCCTAATTCACAGCTATTTTTTCAGCTCTTCTGACAGAGGGGAGGAAAGGAGGATGGGGAAAGTGTGCAGTAAAATGTAAAATAAGTCTGAGGAACTGAAGCTGTGAGGGAGACTGCAGCTCAAACTGATTTGGCTTTTTGCTGTCTCTGAGAACGCCGGTTTGGGTCTGATGTCCGCATCACAAGCAGGTCATGAATGGTGACCTGCAGATGTGAGTCATGACATCAGATGGTTCTCCATACCTGCTCTCTCTTTAAAGTTTAAAGTAATGTTTCAAAGCAGCGACTCCAGCTGCTGTGCTGATGCTGAAGGCCTTCTGCGACAGTTTTCAAAAAGCAAAAACATTTTCTGCATCCCTATGGACTCCTAAAGGCCGAGTGTGTCCGCGGCTCCTGGAGGCCAGTGCTGCAGAGCTGCAGAACTGAGAGACCCCCCATGTCTGCATGTCTGCAGCTGGGGAGGGTCCCATGGCTGTGGAAAACGTCATGCATTGTTCCTGTGCCCAAGAAGGTCACCCAGTGATCTGAACGACCACAGGCCGGTCGCCCTGACCTCACATGTCATGAAGACGCTGGAGCGGCTGGTCTTGCAGCTCCTGCGACCCCAAGTGCAGAGTGATGAAGACCCTCTCCAGTTCTCAAAGGCAGGAGTGGAGGACGCCGTCCTATATGTTCTGCACGGGCCCTCTCCTACCTGGACACGGGGCAGTGCTGTGAGAATGCTTTTTTTTTGACTTCTCCAGTGCTTTTAATACAATCCAGCCCCTCCTTCTCCAGCAGAAGCTCCTCTCCTTTGGTGTGAACTCCCAACAGAATGGGGAGTTGCAGTCCCTCCCCACTGACTGGCAGCACGGGGGCTCCACAGGGCACAGTGCTCTCACCTGTCCCCCTCACCCTCTACACCGCTGACTTCCACTACAACTCCTATGCATGCCACATGCAGAAGTACTCTGATGACACGGCAAGTGTGGCGTGTATCAGAGAGGGGGAGGAGGGGGGGTACAGTTCACCACCCAGGAGGTCATTTTTACACAGTAACAGACATGGAAGTTTTATCTGAGCTTTATTTCCACATTCACATGACTTTTCTATGATGGACTTTGAGCAGCCTTTTGGCGTCTCTCAACGTCACAACGGACAACTTCTTCCTCACCAGTGAGCTGCTTTTAGAGCATTTCCTGGAGAAACGAATGAAAAGATGTGGAGCGACAAAAGCTGCAAAAGACAGTAGCAGACAAAGCCAACAGAAGAGAGAGGATATCCATAAGCTCAAGAAACAAAAAAAATGCTGCTGGAAATGCAGTCGCCCTGTGTGCAATGATCCACAGTTTGAAGGAGTTGGAAACAGACGTGTGTGTGTGTGTGTGTGTGTGTGTGTGTGTGTGTGTGTGTGTGTGTGTGTGTGCGTGTGTGTGTGTGTGCGTGTGTGTGTGTGTGTGTGTGTGTGTGTGTGCGCGCGCGTGTGTGTGGGTGTGTGTGTGTGTGTGTGTGTGTGTGTGTGTGTGCACGTGTGTGTGTGGGTGTGTGTGTGTGTGGGGGTGTGTGTGTGTGTGTGTGTGTGCACGTGTGTGTGTGGGTGTGTGTGTGTGTGTGTGTGTGTGTGTGTGTGTGTGTGTGCACGTGTGCGTGTGTGTGTGCGTGTGCGTGTGTGCGCGTGTGTGTGTGTGTGTGTCCCTGGTGTGTTTCATTGTTTCATTCTCTGTTCGTGCTGCACAGTCAAAGAGCAGCGATAGATTTTCACATTGTTCACACCTGTTTGATTGCTGTGGAACATATTGAGAAGAAAAAGTGGTTAAATCACTTTTTTGTTTATTGAAATTTAAAAAAGTTTTAACCAAACATGAATACATTTCTTAGGTTTTTGATTAAAACCAATTGATTCTGATTGGAGTCATTTTTGACCCAACTCATGGAAAAGTGTAGATATTGTAGGTCAGGCATCCAAGAGGTCAGATTTGAACCAATCATGGACTTAGATGACGTCCTTTAAATTCACAGAAGTACCAACCGTTAGAACATCGGTCATGGAGGACAAATCAATAATTGTGGATTCTGTCCAGCTGCAATCATATGACAGCAAGTCTTTCAGAATAGAAGAGTGAAAGAAAAACAGAAGGTACTAAAGGAAGGATGAGAAGCCCCTCCCTGCTTGTGCAGTGTGAACACTGTGTACTAATTATGCCTTCAGCACCGTAGCATCAGGCAGCAAACGGTCCGTAGATCGTGTTCAGAAGTTCTGACAGCAGCAACAGTTTTACTGACATTCCAAATTCACATCATCCTATTTTACATTTTCTGAATGCTGAGCCAAAGCCTCAACGTTCAGGCTCCGTCTCCAGGACTGAGAGATTTAGAGTTTTGCTCAAAAAAAAAGAAAAAAAAACATAGTTTTGGTCAATTTGGAAGTGAGAGGAGAGTATGGGGAGAACACTCAGATGTAAGGAGACTCAAAAGGAGGCAGCTAAGGGTAAGGTTACTAGGACTCCATATAGTTTAGTTAAAAACATTGTTGAAGTGAAAGCAGCAGCGAGGAAGACGATGAGGGAAGAACCTGTAATCCTCTGTAGAAACAAAAGGTAAGAAAAGCAGCAGACTTAGTCAGGGAGAACATCAAGAGCAGAAAAAGATCTAAAGAAAACAAAGAGTTTTTGGAAACGCAAACTGTGCAAACGTTAATGGAGAGATTGGCCTGAACCTGAAGAACCACAGGGACACCGGCAGGCCCCAGAGCCTCTTTGTGAGTGAAGTTATCCACAGCGGAGCTTTGATCACATCTCCATTAAGTATGAAATCAGTCTGCAGCATGAAATCAGCCTCCCAGTGCACTGTGACTCCCAGGCTTTTCCTCCAATCTAAATCCTGGAGAGGTTCAAACTGGGAAGGTCAGAGATAATGACTGTGAAACTCGGCACATCATGCTCTTTCAGGCTTTCAGAAATATGGACAGTGCCCTCAGCAGAGCAGCTGTTTAGCTCTAAAGCACCAGAGTGCTGCTCTCAATCTGCACAGCAGTCTGGATGGATCAGCCACATTAAGCGCTCGAGCGGGAAAATCTTACCGACAACATGGTCAGACCCCCCCCACCCCCACATCCCCATCTGCAACAAAAACTGTCCAAACCCACAGAAAAGAGTCAGGAAAAGGTGGGAAACTGTTGCTGCAGGTCATTTCTCAATCAAGTGTGGATGTGAAGGAAGCTTCCTGCAGCACTGCTGTCACAGAGAAGCAGAGGGGGGGCAGAAGAGAGTTGAATTTAGGACGCTCTCACCTGTGTTCTGCTCTCTCAGGAGAAAACCGTCCGGCCGCTCTGACATGATCGACCTTTCCAGGACTGTGTGCGTCGCCGCCTCCTGTTGCTGGGAGAAAGGTCAGATATATGATCTTCCAGATGCCACCCACTGCAGGAAATACACACCAAGATGCTTGAAAATGGACACCATCAGTTCAGGCTGAAGCTCTAACAGTGAGCTTCACCCCCCCCACACACACACACACCACCCCCACATCCTGAGGAACCTTTGGGCAATGAAAAAAGACCTGAAGAAGAAAGGTCTGAGGGGTTCACACACAGATGGGAATGCTCTTCACAGAGCGAAGACAGTTCCAGAGAAGGTCAACCTCAGCACCATCCTCTTCCTCTGGATGCTTCGTCTTCAGCCACAGCCCCGGCTGCAGACGTCTGTTTGTCCTGAACCTGACAGGCCAGCTCTCTTATCACACTTTTTCACCTTTTCTGCTCCTGAACTCTGTCAAACTGAAGAATTTCTTTACTGAAAGACCCACTCTGAGGAAAGTTGTGTTTTGATGTTTTTAACAGGTTCTTCTGATGATGGAGGACAGATATCAAAAGAATGAGGCTTAAAGTTGGATATCTGAGTTTTCTTAGATTCAAATTGTTGTGAATCAGAAGCAGATGAAAAACATTCTCATCTGAAAAAGCTTGTAGTTTTTAAGTACAAACTACAGGACACTAAATGTGATCTACGCCCATCTCTCCCCTCACGTTATCCACTAATTCTGCCCTAAACGATCGCATTCTGATCCCAGTATGAAGGAGACAGAGAGAGCAACTACCAACTACCGTACATCAACACAAAGCAGAGAAAATGACAATGGACACTGGAAATAGAGCAAAATCTGGAACCATTTCACTTTTAACCCTTGTGCTATCCTGTGGGGTCCAGATGACCCTCCCCTTCCATTGTGGTGTTCTCCCTACCATGACAAAGGTGGATAAAGGTGGAAAGATTTCATGTAATCCATGGACACCAGTGAAGATCACAAATCATTGAAGAAAAAAGGTTCAGAGCTCTGTCTAGTGGGTCTAGATGACCCAACCAGTGCCTATAGAACAAGGGTTAGAGGTAACACAAGGTAAGAGTGTAGAGTCAGGAACAAAAATCCAACTAGAACCTACGGTGGCCAAAAGGGCTCACACTACATTGAAAAGAAAAAACGCAACAGCATTACCCTGTCGGCCACCGTAAGAACCGGCTCCAGAACCAATCTGTAGAGGAACCTGAGAGAATCTTCTCCAGAACAGAACAGATCATTACTGACAGAAGAAACCAGACCAGACTTGTGGTTTTCTTAGGGTGTGTTCAGACACATGTGGTCCATTTAAAGTGAAGCAGAGTTCTTTTTCCCCCAATAATCCGGAACAAATTTTCAATCTGAATACATCCAAGTGGACCCAGATCTTGGAACTGTTCTCTGAGCCATCTTTGGAGGTGGTCTCGGTTCGTTTCCAATCGGACCGAGTTTTGGTCCGCTTTGAGGTTCCTCTTTCTAATTTAAGCAGCTCAGTGCTTTACTTTTCTGCAGAACAATTCCCCAAACCTCTGTGAATCAAAAACAAGGATTTAAATCTTAATCAATTAGAGGTGAAGTAGACGGAACATGGGTCTCCACCATTCCTTACATACGAAACAACAATCACCACCAACACCCAACACCAACTGCTAAAGCCTCTAAATGGAGGCCTTGGGGGTGTCCGTCCTCACAGTAATATTCCCCCATGGAGGGGGAAATGGATCTCTACAGGCTGGTCTGTTTTACCTTCAAAGGCGAGAACCTCATTGACCCCAGAGCACAGACCCACACAGCAGCAGAAACCTGGAAACCCTGAAAACCTGGCATCCAGCTTGACCACCAGGATCCTGGATCTCCCTTGAATGACCATGACCATGACACGGCAGAAGAATGTCACAGGGAAAGCTAACAAATGGGCCTGAAACTTTGACTGAAGGATTGTGCAGCTTTAAATGTGAACCTGAACGGCAAACAAACAGGAAACAGTTTCTGAGCTGAGCCCAGATATCCTGAATAAATATCCAACGCATGGCGACAGCAGTGACATTTCACAGCAATAAGAGGCTCTAAACAAAGCTCACTGCTCTTTTGAAGACGCTTTAGTAAAGTATTTGTCCACGGCCCCCACCATGGAGAAAAAGAGGGGAGGAGGGATTCAGCGGATGAACACAACGCTTTCAGCTAAATTCTTTCTCTTTTTTTAGAGTTTAACCACTTCTGGGGCAGAAAACATCTCTGCAGGTCAGATACACAATGCCTGAAAAGTTTCTCCGTTTGTTCCCAACCTTCGGTGTGTTCTGTGTCATTATCTGCCCAACGCACAAAGAGGAACACAATCATCTAAAAAAACAAGATCAGATCCCCACACTAAGCTAAAGCCCAGCATCAGGACAGAACGGATGCACTCCCTCCACGGCTACGCTGTGGGCAACAGGTTGTAGTGATGACTTCACAACACATGAGGGTAAGACACACGCGTGTGCTACTGATTCTTTTCATATTTAACCCCCCCCACACACACAGAAGGACCCTGTTATTGCTGTTCACGTGAGAAGTGTGTTTTAAACTCAACTACTAATAGATAATTATTCAGCTACTGTAGGTGAAAGCGATCCACTTGTCATTTCTTTCTATAGAGCAACGATTGTCAGCATGAGTTCATTCACAGACTTGAGAGACATCAAAGCAATAAAACACTGGAGGCTCTTTATGTTGACTCAATGTGCTGCAGGCATAACCAGCATGCATCAAGATTATGACACATGGTTATATTTTAAACAGACATCCTACAACATTTATGCTCAGAATACTGGAATCATTGATAATAATGATAAATCTGTTGCTGTGATGCTTCTGCAGGTCTGTTCAGTTTCCAGTGTTTTTGGTTGTGTCCTCTGTCAGACAGTCCTGGTTCATGTCAATCCTCCACAGCTGTCTTCATTTCTGCTCATTGTCTTCAGTCAGTACATTGATTGATTGATTGATTGATTGATTGATTGATTGATTGATTGATTGATTGATTGATTGATTGATTGATTGATTGATTGATTGATTGATTGACGTGTCATGCACTAATGTGCCCAGCCCACACAGGCTTATATGACACTGAAAGACAAAATAGAAGTTTCTGTTTTCCAGCTCTTCTATTTTACTGACATGAACCCTCCTCAGACTTTATTATTGCTACGTTTAAAACTATCTTACATTCAAAACAGTCTTCCTTTCCACTTGCTGGGTTACCATGGTGACATGTTCTTGAGTCTGGCAGCACCAACACAAAAAATCTGTCTGCAGTGTCCACACATCTGTTTCCATGTAAAAGTGTTTACTGAATGTGAGTTCTTAATCCAAGTGACTTATTATGGAAACTATATTTTTCTATCCAACAGCCCTGAAAGCTCCATGTGTTGGACAGAGTTTACTTTCAGTCTGCCCCAAAGACTGCAGGGATATTTTTTCTGCAACCCATTTTTGTATTTCAGCTTCTCCCATCTGCTCCAGATGGGACAGATGTGAGGAAGGGGATGCATGGGGTGTGTTGAGGACACAGAGAGAGGTGGAAAGAGCAGGAGAGTCACATGTTACAGTAATGTTGTGTCATCACGATGTTAAGGTGTGTTGGTTTCAGTCCAAGGTGTTGCATGTTTTTTGCAGAGTATCTGAGGATGTTGGATGCTGCCTGTGTCTGACGCTTGAACCACACCTCACACAGATGGAAGCCATGCATCTGCAATGAACAATCACACATCTGCACAATCACACATCTACACAATCACACATCTGCACAATCACACATCTGCACAATCACACATCTACACAATCACACATCTGCACAATGACACATCTACACAATCACACATCTACACAAGCAACCATCAGAAAAATCACACATCTACACAATCACACATCTACACAATCACACATCTACACAAGCACACATCAGAAAAATCACACATCTACACAATCACACATCTGCACAATCACACATCTGCACAAACACACATCTACACAATCACACATCTACACAATCTCACATCTGCACATTCACACATCTGCACAATCACACATCTTCACAATCACACATCTGCACATTCACACATCTACACAATCACACATCTACACAAGCACACATCAGAAAAATCACACATGTAAACAATCACACATCTACACAATCACACATCTGCACAATCACACATCTGCACAATCACACATCTGCACAATCACACATCTACACAATCACACATCTACACAAGCACACATCAGAAAAATCACACATCTACACAATCACACATCTACACAATCACACATCTGCACAATCACACATCTGCACAATCACACATCTACACAATCACACATCTACACAATCACACATCTACACAATCACACATCTGCACATTCACACATCTACACGGTCTCCTCAAAGGAGCAAGTCCCTGGTTTAAATCCTAACTGGGTTTCTCCAACATGGGGCTGCAGACTGCTAACTACCCCAGGGTGCTCTCCTCCATCACCCTTCCATCACCCCTTATTAGCTGGGTCATGCCCTGTGACCCCAATAGGGTTGCAGCAGGTCAAGAAATCTGATGAATGATTAACTAAACTTTAAGTTAAGGCTTTTAGTGCTTTGAACTGGTGCTTTATATATGAAAACATGAATCTTAGCTGTAAGTCTAGCTGAAAATTTCAGATATTTATCAAGATGATGAAAATAAAAAATAATAATAAAAAAGATGATGAAAACATGAACACTTTTGAACAACTAGCAGAACACGAAGATCCAAAAAAAAAAATGGAGGAAATGCAAAAAGAGATCCTAAACTTAAGGTCATGGCTGTCACCCTCAGGGGCCCTTGAGGGAACCTGGATGCCACTTTAAGCACGGGTGTCCCCTGACTCCCTTTAAATCCCACCATCAATCGTCTATCTGCTCTCTGGGCAGTCCCTTGCAGTGTGAAGTGAGAACACACACACACAGACTCACACAGTGAGCCCTGAGGCCAGTCCATTGGTATGCAGACAGTGAATCTCATTTTCAGGAGAGTTCTCACTCACTATCCTTGAGACCTGACCCAGCTGAGCCCGTTCTCTGTGTGTGTGTGTGTGGTGTGTATGTGTGTGTCAGTTGCAGGTCCTCAGTAATCATACTGTTGCTCTGTGCAGTACTCCAGCATGTAGCAGGATGCAGACCGGTTAGTCTGCATCCTGCTACATGCTAGAGTATTGAGTATCCCGCAGATGCACCAGGGTCTGGTATGACGTCACACCAGGTTTTCACGGACCAGTCTTTTTTTTCCATAAACTTTATTTCACATTTTTCACTTTAACGGACCGGTCTTTAAGATGTTGGCGGAGGATAACTGTAGCAACGCCACGCAGAAGGAGGAACACATACGTGAGAATACAAACCCAGAGCTTTAATTTTGACACGCATGGATACAACATCGCACAGGTATCATCATCCTCTCCCCTTCCCTCACTCATGGGGCAAAAAGGAAGTACTGTCTATTAAATGTAGCTACTTTTTTTTGTTTTTTTGGTAGTTGAAG
>CM074504.1:24971701-25040753 GCA_037389245.1 Oryzias sinensis
GGGGGAATTGCTTTCCCACGCCTGGCTATGGGACTTTAACTGTTTTGTCTTAGCTTGTGACGTGGTTTGGGTTGCAGCTTCAGCTGCTGCATGTCGCATCCTCCTCATCTCCGTTTTATCCGGTGGTTTATTTCTGTTTCATGTTTTAGTTCAGAATTTCCAGGTTTTCTGTCGAGTTATCGGCCCTGATCTTAATTTACTGAGTCCCCCCCACATCCTTGATCAGAACAGTGGTTGAGGTTTGTTCTGATCCTGCAGCACCAGTGAAGGTCTGTAGTCTGATTCCCTCAGATACCATGTGAGTCTCATTAGCGTGTTATTCATCTGCCACGGTCATGTTTGAGACGGAGAACCAGAGTGACATGACGTCTGTGATTACATGGAGAATCTGATATGGGGAATGTCATTTGGGATTAAACCTGCAGTGTGGGGGGGGGGGGGGGGGCAGGTCTGCTTGTCTCAAAATCTCCTCCCAGTTTAAAGGTTTTTCTTTCAGTCACAGTGAAAAGCAGCGATCTAAACAGAGGATAAAACCTTCTTGCTGCAGAAAACATGCTCCCCCAGTTGCCACAGGTAATCAGCAGAAATGCCCCCCCCCCTATTTCTTCAATGTAAAGAAGCCGGTCAGGTCGGAAAAGCAGACAAACAGTCTGACTCATAACGGAGGAAGAAGGACAGAAGAGCTGAAAAGCATCAACTTTGATTATCAGACTCTTAGCCCTGATGCCCTTTGCTGCCTCCCTGCCATTCATCTCCTCTGCCTTCTTAATGAAAACTGGGCTGCTGAGCCCCTTCCGGATCCATCTGTGAGAGAGGAGCCCGGGCTGGCAGGCGCGGCGGCTGATCGATACCCCACCAGAAGACAAACAGAGCCCCCCACCCTCAGGGCTTAATGGGACTGAGAGCAGAGGTGTGCTTTTAAAGTCTGGTAATCTAGCAGAGAAAAAACTCAGCAGGAGGGAGGGCGGGTGGGTGTGAGTGGGGAGGGAGTGGGAATCGTGTGTGAGAGGCTTGAAATGGTCATGGAGGGTTGCAGGTTGGAGCTCAAAGTTTGATCTGAGAGAGAGACCAGCTGTTTTCCCTTCAGACTCACCGAAGCTTGACTTCCACCTGAGGAAGTCTATTTTCAGAAAACCTGAACCACAGTTGGAATGGATCCGTCCTCATCAGTACTCCCAACTTTTCCTCAAAGTGAGTCCCAGCCAGCAGTATATTCTCCACATATTCTCAACAACTGTTGAGGTAAACAGAGATGTTTTCTTTAAAGACCCTCCAATGAAAAATGGGGTTTTTAACGTGTTCTTTAGCGTATCTAAACACAAATATAAAGAACATCTTACACACTTAGAATTGCATGTCTGAGTATTTCAAATCGCTGTGAATCAGCAGCAGGAGAAATGCTGATGGAAAAAGAGCTTATTTGTGACGTTGGGACAAGCTCTTAGGAAAGGTGAGGGGAAGGGAGGCGGAGTTGCCCCACACTAATGGTCCCACCCACATCTCATAGGTGACTATCTAAGTGACCCAATTCCGATTTTGTCCTCTCATGTGGCACAGATCAGATATGACCAGTGAACATGTAAGCAGGACAAAAGTGCATAGGGTGGGGGGTTTAGCCTGCGATGCGCCATGGGGGGGGATACCCCTCCTATGGTTGCCGTATAGAGTGGGCCCCCCCTCTTTTGGTTTTATTTGCACCTTAGACATGTAGGACCCTTGGTAGGGGGGGTGCTTGGACATCACTGCCAGCAAGCAGCAGATGTCCTCCTGGCACCCTACCCGCACCTTAGACATTTAGGGCCCCTTGGTGGGGAGGGTGAGGGGACATCACTGTGAGTAATCAGGAGATGTCCCCTTAGTGCCCTACCCGCCAATTTTAACTGCACCCCCCTTAGTACACACACCCCTCCCCCCTCAATATATACATTCCAACATAAACACACACACATACACACACACACATTTTGCAAGGAAGGTGGGACCTAGGACCATCTGTCCCCTACACCTTCCCTCCTGGGTGGGGGTGGCGGGCCCCTGCCTTGCTCCTCCCTGGACCAACCGTGGGCCGGGCGGATGGCTGCCTGGAGTGCGGAGCGGGTCTCCCTTGGGGGGTCCTGGTTCGTACCTGGGGTTGGGGCGGGGGGGTGCCCGGAACTCCTAGGTGGTGATGGGGTGCTCGTCTGGTGCTGTGGGCGTCCTTCTCCGGTGGGGCCCTGCGTTGGGCTCTCCCGGCGCGGTGGGGAGCTGCTCTCCTGGTTGGGCTGGGGCGGCGCTCTCTTTCCCTCCGTGCCTCCCTGCTCTCTGGCTCTGGGGGCCTTGCGGCGGTCCTGCTGGCCCTGGCCTGGGTGGCGGGCTTGGTTGCCCGGGGGGCGGTTGTTTCCTGCCGATTCCCATGTGGCGTTGGGGGGATTCCGGCTGCCGCTGCTGCTGTGGTGGGGGTCTTGGTGTGGGGATGGCTGGTCACTCCCCTTCCTTCTTTACACATTCATCCATCCATTTTAGAAGAACATAAACACTCACCTGAGCTCAGGTGTTAGCTCACCTTTACACTAACAGTTTGCGTGATTGAATGACTGAAATATTTCACACTAGTTGGTTTTAAGGCATAAGTATGCGTGTGAACACTATCTGTTTTGTGTACATGTCGACAGGTGGACATTTTTTGCAGCTAGCAGGTGTGTTGACAACATTTGAGTGTGTGTGTGGACAGGCTCCGCCCTTTTTGTACTACATTTGAACCTTACCATAATGATTAACAACCAGTAAACTCGTTGCTTTATGCTGCTTCATGGTCTCATCCCCCCCTACCCACCTATTGTCACCCTCCCCCTCTCTCTAATGTCCCTCTCTCTTCTTCCCCTCTTTCCTTTTCCGTCTGGTCCAACACCAAAGATTTTCAAACATGATTGAAATTAATAAAGTTTGGCCTCAATTACAAAAGGGGTTTATTCAGACATACCTCTGGTTAGTCTGAAGAATAATAACCCCTCTTGTTAAAGTAAAATCTGTCCAACACAAGAGGCCCTCATCTGTCTGCCCAGCTGTTGGACAGGACAAGTGCATGGATTCCAATTTTCTCAGATCGGATACAGGCCTCTCTCATATGTGGAAATAAATCAGAAATGAATCGGATACGTGCATTTGCGTGTGCCATGTAAGCAGACAAATCTGATATTCCCCAGTAAATGTGAGTCGTACGTCAGTGACATCAACTCAGGACACCACCAACTGAGATCACATGACTTATTAAGGTGCTTTTGTGCTGATGTTGCTGTCAGCGTGTTACCTTTCAGCCTCAGGCTTCAGACCGTAGTTGGAAACCGCTGTCGGGACGCAAACGGTAACTAATGGAGACCGTTGTTCAGGAACAGGCTAGAAGACGTTTATGTCTTTGCTTGGATCAAACTGTTAGTACAGCACAACGTCTGCAAACACTTCCTCCTTCAAAACTCAGAGAGAACATGAGCCGGCCGAGCAGTCCTTCTTTTTCCTCTCCCGCGCATCCCCGTCCAGCCTCATCCTGGAGCGCTCAAGGCAACGCCTCCTTCCCTCGCTGCGTTGCCTCCATGACAACCGCAGTCACACAAAAGAAACAACAAAAAGGGGAGGGGGGGAACGTTTGCCATTTGGACCAACATACACCTTCCAAATGTGCTTTTATTACTGTTATGATTATTATTAAGGGCCTGCTAGCACATCATTTTTTAATTCGTGCGGTCAGTGCTCAGGTCTGTGGAAGGTGGAAATGCTGCTACGTTACGTAGTCCTCAGAACGTCTATGTTTGATAGTTTCAGCATTGGATAGTGTAAATGCAAAAATCAGATACGGGTCACTTTTAAAAGATGATGTAAGCGGGTCATCTAGAAAATTGGATATAGTCAGAAAACCAGATTTGGGCATCAAGAGCTGCAGTGGAAATGCGGCTTCAAGAACTGGTTCTGCTCTGCAGAACAGCGTCTCCCAACCCGGGTCCTGGTGGAACACACCGCATGATTTCCTGCCTGACTCAGCTTCTCCTCTGGCAGTGGAAGCCATCAGAGGGAGGTGTGTTTGAACAGGTTAGGATTGGAATGCTGGACAGCGAGAGCAACGTAGGGAATCACTGTCCAAGAAAATGACACATTTTGGCTAAAACCGCGTGATCACAGTTAAAAGACCACTTGGAACACTTTTAACGTAGATCAAGAGTGATTGAAGACGGACGTCAGCGTCTCACTTCATTTATGAAGCAAAAACAAAGATTTACAAGAAAATAAACAGCAACAGCTACAGACAGTACAGTGGAGTACACACAAGTGATTGTGGGCAAATACTTCAGCATTTTCTGCTGATCCCAATCTAGAGTGGTCCGTTTCAGAACCACATCAGAACCATGCCCATGTGGGCTGGCTCTAGGACAGGAACTGCAGCAGGAGGTTCTGGCTTCAGCGTTCAGGCTGCAGCAGAGACTGATGGCTTTCTTCCTCCTTCATGGCTCCCAGTCTGCAGCTCTTTCCAGGTGGAGGGACTCTGCTGCTGTCAGAAGGTCAGGCTGCCTCTTTTCCACCTCCAGGTCCTTTCTCTCACCATTCCTGTGACTCTACACACCTAATTTGCGTTTCACATCCTTGTCTTCCTTCCTGCACGTTTCAAGTAAAGAGATCCAAACAAATGTGTTTTCACAAAGAGATGAAGCAAAGTCTTTTCCTGTAGAGAGGAGTCTTCCTCCCCTTATCAAGCAGTGACCAACCACAGCCTCCGCTGAACAGAGCTCAGCTGATCCTGAAAGGTTAAGGACCAACAGGTAGTGTGCTTGTGTTTGTGCACTTCATGAGCATTTGGAGCTTTCATGTCATGGTCCTGTGCTTCTGCTCCACACTTATCAACCCACCAGCCGTTTGGCAGAAAGACACTAAGCGGTGAAAGGTTGAGCGCTTGACCTCATCTCAGGTTTTTCTTGTCTTTGATTAGCAGCCGCTCAGACGCCTGACAGCAGCAGAGCGTCTCCTCCAGAGGCCGAGCATCCTCTGAGGATCGTCTGCGCTCAGCTGGGCTGCTGCAGAGGCTTCACCTGTCTCTGTTCCAAGTCTCCATCCCACTCAAACGCTCTGGTGTGTTAGATCAGCTCCGTTTTCTAAAAGTCCAATGAAGATGGTGTTTCTGGTGTTTTTATCGTGTTCTGGTAGCGCTTTTGTCACACATAGATAAATGAAGTTAGGATTAAAACTGTCTTTCTGTGTATTTCTTTATTCAAATCGTGGTGAATCAGGAGCAGATAAAAGTTTGCGGTTTGAAAAAGCTCATATGTGTGACGCATCAACTGAAACAGGAGGGCCAAAGCCTCCAAGCTCCTATTTTCCAAACTGCAGAATCATCATTAAAATTCCACCAGAAAGACTTGTTGGAGTGGGACTTGAACAGGACGGTGTCAGCCCAGCTCAACAGCTACAGTCTGTGGAGTGGCTGGATGTCGCCGTGGGGGGTTCAGACGGCGTGTGGGGTTCAGACGGCGTGCGGGGTTCAGACGGCGTGTGGGGTTCAGACGGCGTGTGGGGTTCGGACGCCGTGCGGGGTTCAGACGGCGTGCGGGGTTCAGACGGCGTGTGGGGTTCAGACGCCGTGCGGGGCTCAGACGCCGTGCGGGGTTCGGACGCCGTGTGGGGCTCAGACGCCGTGCGGGGTTCGGACGCCGTGTGGGGTTCAGACGGCGTGTGGGGCTCAGACGGCGTGTGGGGCTCAGACGGCGTGTGGGGTTCAGATGCCATGTGGGGCTCAGACGGCGTGTGGGGTTCAGGCGGCGTGTGGGGTTCAGACGGCGTGTGGGGTTCAGATGCCATGTGGGGTTCAGATGCCATGTGGGGTTCAGATGCCATGTGGGGTTCAGGCGGCGTGTGGGGCTCAGACGGCGTGTGGGGGACGTAGGAGGTGTTAGAATTCAGCTACCTGCCCAGGTGAAGCAGAGGGACCATAGTGGCAGCAGGTCTACATCCACCACCTTCTCCCTTTTTTGCACATTCTTGCTAGTGCATCAAACTCTCTTATATAATCATATATATAATCATCTCTCTGAGCCACATTCCTGTAGACAATCTGCTCACTGTGACTTTTGGATCAGAACTGGTTCTGGCAGACCAGCTTTAAACCATTTTACTCCTCCTGCACCGTAAGGAAAAAATGAAGCCCTCATGTTCTGTCTAAAGTCAAAACCCATCAGACAGCCCCCCATGAGATGAAAGCACCCTTTCTAAATGGTGTTATGCCCCCTAGGTACCCCTAGACTCAGAGGGGGCTTAACACAGAAGTCCCACTCTGATACAAATCCAATAGACAAAACACAGAACAAACAAAAACCAAAGACGGCCACAGCCGTAACAAATGTGAAAGCAACACTGAGTGTTTCAGGAGGACGTCTGTAAAGAGGGAGACTTTGGAACCATCAGTGTCATGAGAAGATAGCAGGTGCTGATCCACGGAGCTGCACCTTCAGAGTCCCACCCTCAGTCAAAAGAAGGAGGGGCTCAGGCGTCTTTGTCAAGTCGGAACAGGAAGCGCTGGGATGCTTTTTGGCGGCGGCTGCATCAGCTGGGTGGAGAGCAAACACACAGCAGCCTCCTGTGTGTTTCCAGGAGGAGAAAGTTCAGCGCAGCAGCTGCGAACGCAGAGGCATTTGTGTTTGCAGAGCATCTGCTGGAATCACGGACAGGCTGGCTGTGGGACCGCGGACACGCTGGTCTGCTTTAATTGCTTTTTGGCTTCAGCTGCAGGAGGCTGAGTTTGCCCTGTGGGTGTTTCTAAGATTAGTGCCCCCACTGAGCTGCAGGTACATCAAGTTTTATGGAGAGAAAAATGATGATATTTCACATATAATCTTCATAACAGCCGGGAGCTGGAAATAAAAGGAACTCCCCTTCAAGGCTTATGCAGATTGTTGAGGTCCTGCAGAAAGCCCGCAGAGATCTGAGTTAAACCCACAAAGAAGAGACACAACGCTCAAGGTTCAGCTCTGAAAGCATGCGTGCACGAGCGTGCACGTTCCTCCTTCCTGCAGCCAGGAATTATCTGTTCCATTTGTCCAAATTACTCCATTTGGTTGATGCTACAAAGCCTTCATCCCAGTGTTTTCCTGTTTCTCTTCCTTTATTCTAGTATCTTCCACCTTTTTTGCCGCTTAACTCCGTCTACAATGTTTCAGCCGTTCAACTATTCAAATGTTCAGCTCTTTCAGCTTTTTCCAGCTGTGACTTTTAGTCCTTCAATTCTTGAACTTCTCCAGACATTCCAGGATTTCTGCCTCCATTGAAACACATGGGGAATCCTTGGAGCAGAAGCTCGCTGGCATTTTTCACAAACATATCTTTTTGTTATTGGGCTGTTTTCACTTTTTATGGTCAACTTTGATCATTTCTTTATCCATTCTTTTCCGATTATTACCCTTTAAGTTTCATTTTCATTCAACCCTGCAGCTCCTTCTGGTTCTGATATAAATCTGTAAGAGAAACGTGACTTGATAGGTCTCTTCCTTTAATAAAAATATTCAAGCGTGTTTCATATTTTTGAAAGAGGTGATCTTTGTCGTTGAAAGGTTATGTGTTAAGTTTCTGTGTTTCTTTTCAACTGGAAGTTGGAGCTGTGGCAGCGTGCTGCGTTCACGTTTCCCTCGGACACGCGTGTGCCCCTCCCTGATCTCCCTCCTCATTCTGCAGGTAAAGCGCAGAGACAGAGACATTTGGCACAGTCTTCATCACCCTTCATCTATGTGTTTGAGCGACTGTGGCTCGAGCACGCGCACATGCACACACAGCTGTTGTGCTCTGAAGATCTGGGTTTTTGTCTGTCCATGCTGTTCATGAACGCAGCACACGTCAACGTTATTTAAAGGAGTCGTATCATGCTCTCTCTCCTCTGTCATTAACATGCGTGTGCGTTGAGGCAGGCAGCCCACGTGCACGCTCCTCCCACGCGCCGTCCACTCCACGGTACAACAGTAGCCTCTAGTGGTGGTATGAAGAACTGCTGCAGGAGTCACTGAGTTTAGGAGGAGAGGCTGCAGGAGGAGAGACTGCAGGAGGAGAGGCTGCAGGAGGAGAGGCTGCAGGAGGAGAGGCTGAAGGAGGAGAGACTGCAGGAGGAGAGACTGAAGGAGGAGAGACTGCAGGAGGAGAGACTGAAGGAGGAGAGGCTGCAGGAGGAGAGGCTGAAGGAGGAGAGACTGCAGGAGGAGAGGCTGCAGGAGGAGAGGCTGAAGGAGGAGAGGCTGAAGGAGGAGAGACTGCAGGAGGAGAGGCTGCAGGAGGAGAGCCTGCAGGAGGAGAGGCTGAATGAGGAGAGGGTGCAGGGGGAGAAACTGCAGGAGGAGAGGCTGCAGGAGGAGAGGCTGCAGGAGGAGAGACTGAAGGAGGAGAGACTGCAGGAGGAGAGACTGAAGGAGGAGAGACTGCAGGAGGAGAGACTGCAGGAGGAGAAACTGCAGGAGGAGAGACTGCAGGAGGAGAGGGTGCAGGGGGAGAAACTGCAGGAGGAGAGGCTGCAGGAGGAGAGGCTGCAGGAGGAGAGGCTGCAGGAGGAGAGGCTGCAGGAGGAGAGGCTGCAGGAGGAGAGGCTGCAGGAGGAGAGACTGAAGGAGGAGAGGCTGCAGGAGGAGAGACTGAAGGAGGAGAGGCTGCAGCTGCTTGTCCTGCGGTGATGAGGAGCATACGATGTTCCTCCATAGCTGCAGACACCAACGTCTGTGCACGAGGACAGAAGGTGACTGCAGAATGGATGGAGGTGAAAAAAGAAAGAGGTCTGGAGAGGAAAAGAGAGAGCAGCTAACAGAAGAAGAGAATCCAGGAGGGGTCTCTCAGAACCAGTGGGCCCTTTTGTGTTGCTGCAGGTGTTGCTTGTTGTCGTGTTTTCAGCTTGTGTGTGTTTCTCCTGTCTCACCAGGTTCAAGCTGCTAATTATCTGCAGCCTTAAGCTTATTTGGTAAACCGCCTCCTGCTGGAATCATCTGCTCTGTCAAACGTTTCATGAACTTTTAGCGCCTTTGTCGAGTGTATTCATTTATTTAATGAGAAGAAGCAGCTTCAGCTCTGGGATGGGAGCAGAACCAGCAACCTCTGCCTCACCCACAGCGGATGGACTCATCACCTTTGTGAAGGTTTTTGTAACCTCTTATTGTGACAGTAAAACCCGTCCAACACAAAAGGCCTTCAGCTCTCATCTGTTTGTTTAGACGTTGGACAGAACAAGTAAAAAAATAAATAGTAAACAAAATTAAATCAAAAAGAAAAGTAAAGGAAAAATAAATGAAAGAAAAGAAAAGTAAACTTTGTGTAATGGTAGCAGGGCAGTCTGCTGTGCCGCCCTCTGCTGGCATGTCTCTGCTGCTGCAACTGCAGCTTCACAGCAGACGTCCATTGAGAGCAGCAGCAGAGACAGAGACAGATGTTCATCTGTGTAACCCCACCCAGAAAGACGATGCTAACCGGGATTCATAGTGTTTATTTTCCTCTTCTCCGTATGATCTCATCCGTCAGTCGTGTGAGTCTCTAATGACTCCTCTGCTGTTTGTAACATTACCAACTGACATGGTTCAACAGTCCTTTCTGTGAATCAGTGACAGTGTCTGAACTAATGCTGTAAAAGTCCTTGTGTTGATGCTATGAGGAGCTTTAGTCCACATCATCCTGTCAGCATCACATCAACTGGATCCTTAAAACACAGTTTGGATCTCCTTCCTCATGACGTTCAGCTACAGAAAAAGCATTTCTCCCTCAGAGTTTTTTCTCCCGTAGAACAAACAGTGGAGACAAAGCGGCGGGCTGTGTTCCCCTCGCCGTCATCCAGGATGTGATCAGTGTGCTGTGATGAGTTCTTTGTCCCGGAGCAGAAACCAAAGCTGTGCAGGAACGCCTCTCAGCAGGCGTGACGGCGCCGTGGATGGCGGCGAGGATGGCGCAGCGAGGCAGCATGAGCACAGCAGCATGTGAAGGCGTTCTTACCGTCTGTCTAAATACTGAGGCCGCCGTTAGGCCGCCGTTCTGTATCAGCTCGCCACTCACGGAGACAGCCCCTGGTTAACCCAACCGCCTTGAAGATGTTCCACCTTTTGCCCCTGAGAGGACCGTCCTCTGTCTGTCCCGTTTGCTCTTTTTTGGTCATGTTGTCACGTTTCTGAAGAAAACCTGTCGGGCTTTGACTTTTGACCATGAAGATGGTTTAAATGACAAAATCTGAATTCACTGAGTTCCTTTTCGGTTTCTCCCCCCACAGCCAACATTTTAAAGATGATGAACTCAATGCAAACAAACACGCTGCTACAAATCAACGAGAAAAACCAACAACAGCTTCAGGAGGAAACCGGCTTTTAGCAGTAACTTCCCCTCAAAGTCCGCATGAGGACGATTTTGTTCTATTTAGTGTTTATTGGGTAACATTTACATTATTCATTGATTATCATATTAATAGAACTGCAGTTAACTCAGTAAGTACATTTTATTTCTATACAGAGGTCACAAGGTGCTTCACATGTTAAATATATATAAACACAAAAGACAAAAATGACGTAAAACAATCATCCCAAGCCCAAATAAAAACAGTTTCCAAAAATAACATGATTTTAGTTGACCTGGACTTTTAAAAGAATTTACAGAGTCCAGGTCAACTAACCGTTTCCAACATGAACAGCGTGTCGGGACAAAATACAGTGAGTTGTGTTGACTACACACGCAGCACAATAAACACAATACACTAGAAAAAAGCAACCATGTTCAACGGAATCGTTCTTTAATGAAGCTGCTGTCAGTGGGGATTTAGAGAAAAGCAGCATTTGATGCTTCAGGTTCCCTTTGACTCCAGAGGAAAGGGGGCGTGGTCTGTGACATTGAAAGGTTCGCATCACTGGATAGTTGATCTCACTGTAATGATGTCATGATCCTGGTCTCCTCCCACTCCTATGGATGATCTTCACACCTGCTACCCACCAGCTCATCTGCCTGCAGCCTATATCTGGACTCCTCCCCCTTCAGCCTTCGTCAGTCTGTCTGCTTCCTGCAGTAAAGTAACTGACTCATGCTAAGCCAAGCCAAGCCAAGTGCCAATTTCCACCTGCTCTCGTATCAATTCTGTGTTCTTCAGGAATTGCTACCAGCTTCACCTCCACCATCTCCACCACTGTCATCCATCGGGACTCCACTCTACAGTCTCCACAGCTTCCACCAGACCAGCAGCTCATCCATTTCCTCTTCCATCCAAGCCACATGCCCTTCAAACCCTCCACCCCTGCTGGGACTAAACAAAGACTCTATTTCATCCACCTACTGTTTCTGTCCTGCCTCTGGGTCCAGCCCCGTTCAACATAAGAAATGAAGCACAAACGGCTCTGCCTGCAGAAACCACGGTGTCAGTCCTTTTCTTTCTCTGCTGCTGAACTTTGACCTCATTTTTCTGACACTTATCCAAAACAACTGCTGGATTTTGAAAAGTTCTATGTCTAGGGTTCGAGCCAAAACGCTGTGCTGATGTGAGCACAGATGGACAAGGAGTCTAGATATGTTCCACAAAATGAGCTCATTCTATCCAAACTATTCTATCAGAATTCAGATGTTGGAACTCGTTCCCCAAAGTTAAAACGCTCCTGAATGAGATGAATGCCAGCAGCGCTCGAAGCTGATGAAGCATCAGAGAAGAAGTCAGATCTAGTGCATCGCTAAGTCACTGTTTTTGTGGAAATGATCTGTGAAATAGGATTACAGAAGAAGTCATTATGCGGCCTCGTCTTCCTCCTCGCTGTTTATCAGCACCTTCATTAGCAAACAGACGGACCCATCTCTCTTTGCCAGTCGACCACACCGTGAAGGTCAGAGGTCATGGCTCCCAGTTGTGTGATAAGAGGCGGACACATAATTGGAGGAGGACTGATTACATCCCTGAGGAGGAGTGTGATGAAGCTCTCAGCTCCATCAGAGCTGCCTGCTCCCATCTCATTCAGCACTCCGTCTCCTTTAGTCCTCATTTATCACGGCTCACTTAACGTGCTCTGTGTGTGCACGTCTACTTTCACACTAATAACGTCTAATTCATCAGAACGCTAAATGCCAGACGGTTATTTTCTCCTCTAGATTTTCTGGCCGTGACACACAGAAAGAACTTTAAAACACCAAGAATCCAACATGCAGGTTTTAGCCCCAGTCTTTGGAATGCTGTTGGCTGACAGGAAGCTCAGGTCACATGACTTTCCTTGACCCTGAAACCCCTTCAGACACTAATTATGAGCACTGGTTGACTTATCTTGGCAGGATATGACATCACCAAATCCTGGTGAGTGGGCGGGGTTTTTTCTTTCATCACAATGAGGCATTTCATGAAAATAAGAAAAACTTTGCTTTGTTTATTCCTAATCTGTGTCTCAAAAGGACCCGTCAAACAAAAGGCCTAAACCCATTTCTATGTTAAAAACAACAAGGACGTTCCCCACATCCATGTTCTAAACCTACCCGGTCCTGTTTAGAGGTCGGGGAGTTGCTGGAGTTGCTGGAGTTGCTGGAGTTGCTGCACTCAGCTGCTGTTTGGGCAGAAACAGGCTAAACCGAAGACTAGTCACCAGTCCATTGCAGGGCCACACTCGCATTCACGTCTTGGGACAGTGTAGAGAGAAATGAACCTATATAGCAGGTTTTTGGACCGGGGGAGGAAGCTGGAGAACCAGGAGAACAGGAGATTTCCACACACAGAAGGATCCGGCTGGGATTTGAACCAGCGAGAGCAGATGATTTGAGCACCTGGTATTCCGTCCAAGTACTCCCCAGGTCCAGCCCTGGGAAGCTTCTGAGATCAGACACGATGGCTCTGTAAGCTGGAGTGTTGGACGTGGTGTACGATGCCCCCGGTGTTCGTCTGCAGTATTGCATCTGTCAGATTAGTTTTCAAGAGAACTCCGGTTCAGACGTCAGTGGGTTTGACAGACAGACTTTCTTTGTTCAAGAAGACTTTGGACTTTTGTTTGCCACTTTCAAATACAACAAAAACATGAAACAATATTAAAAATGATCAATTCACAGATGATTTCTTCCAAACCCAAAGGTAAAGGTGACTTCTTAGGTTCTTCTGTTATCAGGCACGGTTTTGTTTTTGACATACCTGACATGATTTGACAGACATGTTGGGTAGACATCCGCCCAAACATGTCAGGTTTGTGAAAAACACAACCGTGTCTGATAGCAGAAGAACCAGGAAGTCAGTTAATAACACTATGGACTTTATTGAACAAAGATAAAGTTGTTCAAGCCTCCAGCATTCAGACTCACCCCGCCTGTTTTCTGTCTCATCTCACAGGAGCTAGACAGTACTGCCCCCTGAGGACCCCCCAGCCCCACGCTGCTCTGTTCTGATAGTATCAGTCAGGGCAGGGCAGGGCAGTTTTAAATACAGACTGAATGTCAAAACGCAGGTTAGGAAAAGACCCGTCCTGCTTTGTCTAATTAAGAGAGAACAAGTGAAGAAGATAAATGGTGACTTCCTCAAGCCCCGTGTTCTCCACCGAAGGTCCTGGGTGTGCTTCACCCGAGAGGCAAAGCGGTGAAGGACCGACTGCTCCAGCTTCTTTACCACAGAGGAGCACTCTCCCAGCTAAATGCTTTAAAAGGGGGCAGAAACGCGGGCCCCGAATGGGTTGGTCCGCAGTGTGCACAGTTAAGTAGGCACTTGGTGGGTTAGCTTGCTATGCTAGCCAGCTGCCTGGTGGACAGCGTAGCGAGCTAACGAGCTCCGCTGTCTTAGAGGTTTACTAGGTTTTCTGAACTTGTCCTGTCCAGAAGCTGAGCGGACAGAAGAGAGCTGAAGGCCTCTTGTAGTGGACATATTTTACTGTTACAATAAGAGGTCATGCACCTTCTGACAGCCAGGGTGTAAATTTATATAAACTTCTTTTGGATTTGAGGCTAAACTTTATTTACATTTTGTTTGTTTGTATTCATCAGACAGAGAAAGAAGGAGGGATTAGGATGATAGTGATGAGGAACGAGGGTAGAAGAAAGGAAAAGGGGGGAAATCAGTTGAAGGATGAAGAAAGCATAAGAGGGGGCTCAATCCTACCGGGCTTGGGACCGGCACAAAAGCAGAGAATGGAATAGGGAGCAGCCCGGAATTGAAACCTGGTTTCACGGATGGAAGGCGCCGCAAACCAGCACGAGCTAAACCGGCCCCCTTAATACATACATGAACACCCAAGAACATGATTTGTACACCATTGTACACCACACCATAAATCTAAAGAATCTACACATTTCCGAACCTTGTTGAGTGGTTTCCGACTGTGTTTGTCTATTCCTTGTGCAATTTTTGTTTTTACCTGATGATGATAATGACGAAAATGAAAATAAATCCTTTTATTTTCACAAAAAAACGAGTTTTCTTCGTGCTGTTGTCATGAAAGCAAAGTTTGTGCTTAATGAAGTCATTTTTTCACATACTTTAGACATAAGCAATTGAAATATAACACTTAGAAGCCAGGAACAAAAATGGTGTTACATAATTATTATTTATTAGGTTGATTAATCTGTGCATGTGAGTGGATGAATGTCTGCCCTTTATAAAGCCTGTTTGGTCAGGCTCATGCATGAACGGGAATGGTTAATGGGAAATGGGTCGTTAGCTGGATGGTGATGTGGGATCTTTCCCAGGTTTTAGAAGTAAATGAACGTTGACAGAGTTCATATTTGGAGGTAGATAATTGTTATCCTTAATTTCTATTGTCATTTTAAAAAAAATTGGGAGCTAAAGTTGACCAGAACTCTTTATAAAATTCTCCTGGGAAGCCATCGGGTCCTGGGGCTTTTTTACTAGGCATGTTGGTTAATGCTTTATGTAGCTCCTCTTAAGTAAAAGGGGCAGGGCTCCAGACTGCCACCAATTGGTCGCATTTTGCGACCAAAATTTCCAGTCATTTCCAGTCTTTGTCAACATCCAGTCGCACTTGTGCGACCAGTAAAATGGCCTCCCCCACCCTCCTTATTTTTTATACATTAAACATGGAAGGGGCGCGTCAATGATCAATGAAATGAGCAATGAAATTATCAATGAGACGCGAGCGCACACGAGCGCACACTCGCGTTTCATTGAGTGATGCCTGTCTGTGAGGCGGCCGCTGCGTGTGAGAAGACCAGGCAAAGTCACTGTAAGTGACTAAATGCGTGGAGGGGGAGGGGCCTGGAGATAATCGAGCGCGCGTAAACATCTGTGGGAAGGAAACGGAGACAAATATCATCACAACCTGATATGTGCGTCTGAGCTATGAGTAAGTGAACTATTGATTCGTTCTTCCGACCTGCAGCTAGTGCACCAGTGACAGAACTACAGCAGGGGTCTCAAACTCGCGAAGCAAACCACGGCTCTCATGCGCGGCTGTTACCGCAGCACACCGCTTCCGTGGGAGATGGTCAGCTGAGGAGCAACAACGCCCCACACCTACATGTGTGACAGCTAACGGGGCTCTAACATTAAACACGTGTGAGCAACAACACGGTTTAGTCTTAGACGCACTTAAAACTAGTGGGGAAAATGCAACGATAGACGTGTTTAAGATGAACCAGCGCCCTGGGGGGGGGGGGGCATGAAGGCGAAGCTGCAGCGAGACTGAAGGAGAACAGGAAGTTGTAGTCCTTAACATTCAATTTAGTTTTAATATGCCTCTCCCCCTTAGTGTGATCTGTGATATTACATCTTTTATAATTATTTTAATGTTTTGTAATGTATGTAGCCTTTTTTTAATCAGTTGGTATTTTAAATTATTTTAATTGATCACTGAACTACAAAAAACCCATCAGGACGCATTTCCCATAATGCATTGTTTTGTAGTCTGTAGGGCAGCTTTCAGTCAGTTCAGTACTAAATTTCCAGCTGCGTTCGCTCAGGTTGGTGCCTTGCTCCGCCCCTTTCTGGGGATATTTTTGTTTTGATTGACAGGTGATGTTGGAGCAAAACAAATATACGTCTCACACCAGGTGATCTGTGCAGCGTTGCGTCCATCTGGGTGATCTCAAATTATTGTGCATCTTGGCTGCACCTATTTTGTGTCGCCAACATGAATTTCCATCCCCTAATGTTTACAAACATTCAAGTATTGTTTGAAACTGTGAAATGACCGACAGGTTACTACGGTAATCACCTTGTTACTAAAAACTTTTTTTTTCTAAATTTATGGTATTTTGTTTGCTATTGGTACTGTCATGACAGCGATGCTTTTGTCAGTTTAGCTGTTGTTGCATCTTCAAAAGTGCAGAATAAAATGTGACACTGAATTAGAAACAGCACATTGTAATTTCTGCATCTATTATTAAAGTATTTATTAGTAATACAGTGGAAATTAGTAGATCTGGTTAAATGTTGATTTACGGTATGTGCCCCTAAATTTTCTGGTTGTGCCCCTAAAATCTTCAGTTGGGGGCCACAGTGCTCCTAGTGAAAAAGGTTAGTCTGGAGCCCTGAAAAGGGGACTCCAGGGCTGCCATTGGTTCTATGGTTGGTCTAGGCAAATCAAGGCTGTTGAGAAATCTACTAATATCATTGTCAGAAGGGTCAATTTGGGATGAGTAAAGAGATTGGTCTGGGTTTTTAAAGACAGAGTTAATTGCCCTTTCACTCAGAATGCGCTCTAAAATTTCTTAGGAGAACTGATCATCCATCCTGAAGTCGGTCCCCCGGAGCTCCCTGCCACATGGCATGGGATGGCATGAATAGTTTCTAACCATTTGATCCATTGTGTCCACACCTCATTTTGATCTGTTATAGTACTGGATCACTTCTGGTTTCTTCTTCTGACTGTTGTCCTCCACTGCTTTATTATCATGCATGATGCTCAAGAGGCACAAAAAACAAGATATTTTGAACACATATGGAGGAATAAATGATAAAATGTAATTTATTTCAGAGTTATGTTGTGTAAATACTGAGCCATATGAGAAATAACAGAAAATGACTGTGGGTCATTTTGGACCCATGTTGCGCATTAGAGGGGTGGTGATACAAAAACAGATTTTAATAAAAAAGTAAGAAATGAAAGAATAAGATAATCATGTGTGATGGTCTAAAACAAGTTAATTGAGGAATACCTTGACTGCTGAATGATAATATTAATTTATTGAAACTCAGCCGGGTCACTTTTGACCCATGTTGCGCATCAAAGGGTTAACTTCTTCACTCCAAGGCTGCTGCAATGTCATTGTATCCCCATGTACAATGACAATAAATAATCCTGATTCTGGTTCAGAAACACTAAGTTCCTCCCACAGCTCGTGCACACGGGCCAGCACCTTGCCGCGCGACAACCATCGCACCTCCGTAAGAAACAGCCAGGCTTTATGCTCCGCCCCCATTTCCTCACACAAAGCCTCCAAATATGCAACTTTTCACGGGTCGTGACTTCACAACGTTTACCATGAGTACAGCATCATCCAACACAGGAGCAAGGTCTGCTGGTAAAGTCTTGGCTACGAGGGCTTCGCGGTGTAAAAACAGTCCGTTATGATCAGGTCTGGGTTTTTTTCCTTCACGCTGCTTACAAAGTTGTGCAGTTTTCCCACTGAAGTCCTCCTTTTTCCAGATATTCTGATGTCACCCGAAATAGCCTTGCAGTTTTCTCTGATTATGTCTCCATCCACAAAACGCACACTGGCAAAAGGTTGAGCATGTCCACTTACATCAGTAGACTCATCAATTTGCAACGGAAATTTATTATTGATACGGATCTTGTCCAAAACCACACTTTCGATGTCTGCAGACTTCTCATTAATGGAAATTGTGTTAACTGAAAGAGGGACTTGGGCTTTTTCTTTAGCCGCTTCAGGTCCCAGCATCTCATTTACAATGGCTTTGCAGGCAGGAAGTATTAATTGCTCTGCCACAGTGCTGGACTTTTTGGATTTAGCCACAAGTTCAGCAGCATGGTAGCTAGCTTTAGGGGCTCTCTCATTTACCTTTGCAGTTTTTCTCATGAAAGTTACCTGTTTATCTGTGTGTTCACGCAGGCGAACCAAATATTCCACTTTTGAAGTGAAGGGTGCTTCGTTTGGAGATGGCGTTTGAGTTTACTTGGGACCAGAGCCTCGTTGGAGAGCTTTTCACCACATACCAAGCACAACGGAGTCTGTGCCGTTACATCACCGGTAAAAGTAAATCCAAATGAAAGATAGCTTTCGTTGTATTGCCTCCCGCTAAAATCTTTCCTGGACGTCACCGTCTTTGCTTTCTCTTGACCTTCAGTCATACTAGGGCCTTCATTTGGGTCCGGATTCTGTCCAGGGTCCAGTTCAGAGCCAGAATTTGTCCTCTTCAAAAACTTATCACTTTCACTGTTGTCCTGTCTTTCACAATGTCACGGTCAACGCCACCTGCCGCTGCATGCATGTGTCACTAGTTTGTTTGACTCCAAGCACAAAGCAATTAGTTATCTGCTGCTGCCACCTACTGGTATGAAAGAGTACTGAAGAGTAATGATTATTCTGCCAGGCGCTAGAATGCGCAGGCACACAAATTGATCATTTCCCACGGCACACTTGACAGTATCTCGCAGCACAGTGGTTGAAAAACACTGCACAAGATTATATTTGAGGCACACCTGTTGTGTGAAATGCTCGTCGCCATGGCATTGACTATATTGTCTCCGCTGGTGTCGTTTTATTCCTGCTTGTGCGTCGTGCTCACTTTTTTATCCACTGTCCATTTTTAGTCATTTTAGAATAGAACAATACAGAATGTGAAACTATACAGGACAGTGGCAACCTGTCCTGGGGGGCCCTGAGTTGTAGATGGGTGGGCCCGGCCCGTCCTCTGGGGCCAGGTCTGCAGTAAAGTTTGTTCCGTGCACTTGTGGGCGGGTCTGCCTCCATGACGTGGTCTTTGTCTGCAGACAGCTCTGGTTTCAGACTCAGCAGACACACCTTTCCTTTAAAGCGAGTCAGAAATCTGAGCGGCAGTGAAACCGGAGCAGAACACGCCATCGGCTGCAGCTTCAAACGCCACCCCACACTTTCTTGCCTCATTTGTTGTTTTGCTGACACCAGAACCAGTTCTGGGATTTCTGAAAGCTTCTCAGCTTCATTTTTTCGGTGAATCCCCCCCCCACACACACACACACACAGACAGGTCTGTCCGGTTCTTGATGGCCGTTTCCTTATTCAGAACTCGGTGAAACTGCTTCCTCGTCAGCCCCCCCCCTCCTTAAATTCCGTTGCTTTGCTCTGTTCAGGTTTGCTGTTGGCAACTGAATAAAAGAGAGATGTGAAGACTGTCAATTATTTTCCACACACTGAATTCTTCCTCTACTGCATCCCATAAGAAACAGAAACCTTGAGAATTCCAGTGTTGAGCTCCTTTGCAGTCAAATCAAACATATCCAGTTAGAACACACAGGTGATAATTCTGTTGTGTTTAATTCAAAGTTTTTATCAGCCACACATCACTTTCTCCAGCAGCCCTTCTGGAGCTGTGGAGCGCGGTCCAGGTGAACGTTGGCGCTCACGACGTTCCGATTCCAACCAGCAGAGCAATGAGGAAGGCCAGGTTCCCCATCACATACACCATCCTCAGCACCACACTTTGCTGAAAGCATCATTGAAACAACATGAAGTCCTTTGGACCATTGTTCGGTTGTTAGCTTTCACCCTTTTACTCTTACCGTTCTGGAACCCGACACTTCCACTGAAGAGAAAACAGGAAAAAAGATTTCAGACTTATAGGACTGAATATTCAAAACTGACTGCAGATGCAGACAGACGAGCAGATTCACTTCAGTCCATGAACACCGACAGGCTGATCAGCTGATTGATCCATCTGCCAAGTTTTCGCAGTAAAACGGAAAACTGAGAAATGTTTAAGTATATTGAGTTCCAAAAGAAAAACTGTAGTTTTCTATCCCGGAGAATTGCTCTGGCAGAAAAAAAGGCCTGCCTGGAATCAACCATAAGCCTGACTCAGGAAGAATGTTTTAAAGACAGAGATGGTCTCTACCAACAATTCTGAGTTAAAGTGTTGCATTTAGGGGCCGAATTTCAAAGGACCCAACATTCAGAACTGTCCTTTCATGTGCAATAGCTGCTGAACAAACCTAAGCTGTGTTCATCTTTCCAATCGATTTTCACTTCAAACAGGAAGTAGAACAAAATATCCCAGCCCAGGAAACCTCCCATCACTTGCATCAGCCATCCATGTGTGGAGTCAACCAAGCTCAGGCCGGTGAAAATGGCTGCCACTGTTCAAAAAGACAAAGCTTTCAGACGTGGCAGAAGGTTTCACTCAGCCTTTCCCTTTATCTCAGTACGCACAGCCAGCCGAGCCTTCACTGCCACTGCGTTTGAAGCATGAAACCAGTTGAAGAGAAACCTCCTGTCAGGGAGAAAGAGAGCCGTTATTGTCTCCCACCAGAGGAAGAATACCTCTGTAAGAGCTGCAGGAGGCCTGAATGCTCAGCAGAAGGAAAATCATCTGTTGGTTACAGTATTTCAACTGCAATCATGTGGGCCAAACAAACCGATTATATCTCTGAATCTGGCTTTAAACCACGGTAGATCGCTGCAGATTACATTTAGCACCCGGATCCTCGTCAATCAACAATCTTTTCACGTTCCACCATCCATTTTAGAAGAACATAAACACTCACCTGAGCACAGGTGTTAGCTCACATTTGCACTAATAGTTTGTATGATTGAATGAATGTAAATATTTCACACTAGTTGGTTTAAAGGCATAAGTATGCTGCTAGAACACTATATCTGCTCTTGTAGGTACATGTTGACATGTGGGACATTTTTGCAGCTAGCAGGTGTTGATAACATTCCAGTGTGTATGTGGACAGGTTCGCCTTTTTTGTGAAAATTCACATCTGGAATCCTTATCACAATGATAAAACAACCAGTAAACTCGTTCGTTCTATGCCAAGCTCATGGTCTTATCCCCTTCCTTTTTCAATAATCACCCTCCAACCCCCAACATTTCTCTCTCTTCTTTCCCTCCTTCCTTTCTGTCCGGTCCAGCAAAAAATAGTTACAAATATGATTCAACTGAATAAAGTTTGCCGTTGATTCCAAAAGGGGTTTATTCAGACATACCTCTGGTTTGTCTGAAGATTCATAACTCTGGCTGTTAAAGTAAAATACGCCCAAATCTCAACAGACCCTTCCCCTGAACACAATCACTTTAGACCCCCCTCCCTCAGGCCGGCGTTTAAGAGCTCTGTACGCCAAGAACACTCGCCACAGAGACAGCTTCTTCCCCTGAGATGTTGCTCTGATGAACTTTGGACCAGTCCCACATTTGATAGACTAGCTTAAATGTTTTCTTTTATTTTACACCTGTTTGTACTTTGTCCTCACTTATTTTTCCTTACATGAGAGCATAAGACACCAAAGCCAACTTCTGCGTATGTGCTCTCATACTTGGCCAATAAAGCAGATTCTGGTTAGATTTCTAAATGGTTTAATGTTTGTTGCATTCTTTGTGCGGTACCTTAAAAAGCTTTTCTGAGAGAAAGGCAGTGTCTAACTCAGCAGTCCAGGAGAATGAGCCAAGTGCTAAGCATCTCATGTATGACGCTGGTGGTGCGCAGCACAGCGGTGATCTGTGATCATGCACAATGAGGTTTGTACCGAGGATGTTGGGGTCCACAGCGCAGCAGCGCCCCCAGCAGTTGCAGCAGAGACAGGATCATAACCAGGCATCCCAGCACCGGATGAGCTCCCTGTGACACACAGCAGCATTAGCATTGCACAGCAGCAGCAGCAGCAGCAGCAGCAGCAGCTCAGCAGAAAGCCGACAGTGTTGGCGTGCACTGACCCCAGCCCAGTCCCCGGCATAGACAAAGGGAAGGATGAAAGCGATGCAGGTGGCGATGACCGTGACGCTCATCACAGCCGCGTGGACCTGCAGGGACACGGGCTCACATCATGACCGGGAACTTTCATCACAAACATCCAGGAGCCTCTCCATGTTCCAGCAGGTGGAGACACACCCATCAGAGCTGGCGAGGCGTGTACAGAGCACTGCAGCGTAGGAACAAGCACCTGTTTGTCTGAGTCTCCATAGCAACTAGCTGTGTCTCCACCTGCAGATCTCATGTCACCGTTGTTGTCTTTGCTATGTTGGTCATCTTGTTATTAGAAGTGTGTACATAATTGGATGTGTGAGTGCACACATTGTTATGTATGTTGTAAATGTGTGTGTGTTTTGCTACGTGCATGTGAGTGTACATGTGTTTGCATGTCTGTGAGTGCACATGTGCCTGTATTCACGTGTTTGTCTGTACGCATGTTTGTGTGTGAACACGTGTGTGTACACTCGTGTGGTGTGTGTGAGAAAGGTGCTTGTAAAGGAAAGTTTTCTTCCACTTTATGATCACCTGAGTTGTGCACACCTCACGTCTCCGTAGCGACCATGGTGGACCTTCTGAGACAAACTTACCACAAACCAAACATCCTTTCCCAACAGCTTCTGTCCTTTCGCTGTGGACTTCATGTATCGAGCAAACATCATTCCCACTGTGGCAGTGGTCATCCAGGATGTGAGCATCAACGTCCCTGAAACAGTCAAACATCACTCAAGGTCTTTTTATAGCAGCAGTCATGAGTGAGAACGTCTGGAACTAGAAATATGGTGCAAACAAGGCTGTTGGCTCCCCAGCGAGAACAGCTGTGGAGCCAAGAAAAGGTCAGACTGCACTTTCAAAAACATTTCATCTGGTCTTCAGAAAATCAGCTACAAGCTTCCTCTAGTGGGAAGAAGAGATTTTTAGCAGGTTTTGGGCTGCAGGGGCCTTCAGAAGCATGTGCAATAGAGAGACGGTCTTTTTTAAAATGACGTCTCTTCTAGGGACCACAGACACCAGACCAAGAGAAAACAGAAGAACCATTGATTTAAATGTGGCCCTCAGACTTCAGACTTTTCCACTTTGACAGGGGGGGACTGTTTCTATTGTCTCCTTTCACAGCCATGAGAGATCTGTTTTTTAAAATAATCCTCGTGTTTGTTCATCAGTGTTGGTCAAATGAGTGCAGACAGAAGAACAGGAACTCACCGTGTGCTTGGATGATCTTGGGTAATCCAGAACTTTGGCTCGTCTGATTGGAGACGTCCATCTTATCACTGCTGACAAAAGTTCCTGTATGTTTCTGGATCTGTCCTGTTACACACACCGAAAGCTGAAGGAGGCTGCAGCCAGCAGGCTTGTTCACAATCTCCACAGATACAAATGCTTTGTGGGGTTTCAGGGACTTTGGAGCCTTTGAACCGTCTCTGCTGTCTGCAGGAGGCCGTCTCCTCTCAGACCGTTTTCCTGATGCTGGGCCGATTTTCCACAGAATAGTCAGGGTGGGGCCACAGATTCAGCTTTTGTGTTAGCGCAAATGAGATTTGGAATTAAAGGTCGCCTGCATTTCATGGGTTCGGAGCAGTAAACAAAGATCACAGATGAGGCGATTGTGTCCAAGCTTCTAGCTTTACAACAAACAGGCATTTTAAAGCAGCAGTGATTTTCAGGGAGTTTGAGTTACATGTAGGAAGGCTTCCTATGTTTCCTCGCTCTTGCTGAGAGCTCTAACACATGAAGCCAGAGCAATGCAAACAGCAGCTGCAGTCATGAGCATGCTCAGTCTGTCATGCACAGCTGAGGCTGCGCTCACAGGAGGACGGAGCTGGAATCTGAACATCAGGTGTGTCCTTACCGTTGCTGCTGGGTCCGTATGCATAGAGGAGGTAGTAGGTTAGTTGCCACCTCACCGCCTTCGAGTGGAAATGGGGCTTGAGGAAACAAAGACACACTTGATCACGTTGTTCTTGATCGATGCCTCCACACCAGATACGTTCCCCTGTGGGACAATGGAGGCCATTTCTGCATGTGCTTCAACCGTGGCATACAGGTTTAGTCACAGCGCGTGGAGACGCTTGGTACCAGAGGCAGGGATGATGGAGTCGAGGATCCTGTAGAGAAGGCGCGTTGAACTGACACCAAACCGTTAGCCGCCACGCCACAAATGTAGATGTCATCGTTTCCCTGCAGACACACAAGCATGAAGACATTTGAACAACCAAGCCAGGCTCGTTTCTGCACCCAGGTGCTCCCTTCCATTCACCATCTCCTGATCATCAGAGAATCCAAAGGCGATGTATCCGCTGGAGGGGCCGGACATCTCGTAGCTCACTCTGCCGGGAGCCAGTTCCGTGGCTGACATGAAAAAACAGCTGCTGCTGACTGAAGGGTCACAGTCCGAGGGCTGGCTGAGGCAGATCTTTGAGGTTCCACAGCCGCTCTTGGAGATGATCTATCGTGAGAAAACACCAGGTGACATGTAACTCTGAACACATCTTTGTAGCCCAGCCCCATGACGCCTCCTGCAGGACTTTCAGGACTTTCAGCCTTCATGGACTCAGAGAACTGAAGGCCCACCTTCTACTTCCTTCTGGTTTCTTCTAGAAGTTTCCATCTGCAACCAGATCCGTTTCATTTTTGAAGGAAAGGGGTTCAGTTGGCTCCATCGCATTTGTCTCAGAGAGACTGTAACCTCAGTCATGGGGGGTTTAGCTGTCTAAGGTGTTTACTCACATCAAGGCCAGACGTGCTGGATCCATTTGAAGATCTACTCAGGGACAGGCTCTTCACGTCCACCCAGTAGACTTTTTTGCTTTGTACAAAGGTTGCACTGCAGAAACACATGAAGGCAACTCTCGACAGTTGCTAATGCAGTTTGTGTCCTCCTTCTCCTGACAGTCTGGAGACTCTCTTCATCTTCAGAAGATGTCTCCCTCTCCTCTGCAGAACCACAATGACCTATGAGCATCATTGTGTTCCTGAAGGCATCATCTGTTAGGCCCATGAATAAACAAACTAAGAGCAATCAGCAATGTCCTTTTATAGTTTTGTTTGGTTCAAGACACTAAACTAAACTAACTTAGTGGTGTCTGCTGTCACCTGTTCAGTGTTAACCCCCACCTTTATCCTGTGACTGCTGCCTAACCCCACCCCCTAACCCCCTGACCCTTTTGCAGGAGGAAGGGGACATAGACAATTGAGTGATGAATCAGGTTGTTTCTATGCTGCTGACGAATATAGCTTGTTCTGCGAATGACTTTTCCCACACTGACAGGACTCTGGACGTCCCTGGCTGTTTACAGACCGTCCTGAAGGCTTAGTTCACTGTATTACCCATTACATAATAAAGACAATTTCTAGTGTTTTACAATAATACATAAAGATATATTAAGCCTTCATGCTTAATGTCACTAATATAGCAACAGTAAAACACTGGAAACTATTTTTTATATAATTGAAAAGCTATTCAGGCTAGAAGGCGTTAAAGGTGTGATGACTGAAATAGACATTTGAAAGAAGAACTGGGGGCCGTGACGGCTTCTGGAACCTTCGGATGCATGGGTTGATGGCCAAAGACACTCTGCTGTCGTAGTGTCAGTGAATGCACTCATACCCAGAGTTCTTGAAGCCTTTCAATTGCTACTTCCCCATGACAGGCATTTTACAGCCGGCAGTGTTCTCCGTTCTATTGCTGGTTTTTGTCTGTTCCACATCCATCCTCAGTTTGGACCTCAGTCTCTGGTAGACCTGGTGACTTTCTTCCTCAGTCTTTGAGGAGTTTCATGACTACAACATTGGAACAGCTCCCTCTGCTTGTCTGAGCCAAAGGCTCATTCCTCTTCCTAATCTTAGGGAATCAAAAGGCAACACTCACTGGAACTCAATGTCTTTCACTTGGGATGGGCTGGGTTGCCACGTCACTCGGATTTCAGTCTTTGCAGAGGCTGAAGTTTGGGAGACAGCTGTGTTCTGCAAACATAAAACATGTGAATGTGAACAGCCTCACTCTGTGGAGCTCCAGGAGGCCTGATGACCACCAACACTGCCTCTGAACGGTCTCTTTAGTCAGAACGCTCTGCTCATTCTGCTCACAGGTCCATCAGATGGATGTGCTTCCTCTGAGGAAGGGAACTCTCTAAACCTGCCCCCCAGCAATGGATGACCCAAGTCTAGGTTCTCCCTTAGTGTTGAGAGGATGTTTCCCTTCTCCCACCTGAAAACTTCCTTAGTCCACACCAGGTCCTCCCTGCTTGCACCTTGTTGGTGGAGCCCTGCCTTCTCACCTGTGGTGTCCTCCACTGAACTTTCAGCCACCAACAACTTTAAGGCCACACCTCAGGGAAGACAGCTCAACCGCAGAAGCACATCTATAACTAGAAGATGACTCAGTGCAGTTTTTTTTCCAGTCTTGATTGCTTCTTTGTCCGCTCCAATGCTAATAGAAACCTTTAACACAACAATCCACAACGGTTCCAGGTTTTAGTGGAAACACAATCAGGACTCAACCACAAGGACCAGACTGATTACTGGAAGCTTCATCTGCGCCTCTTTCTTCTTTGAAAAGTGTCCAGCAGGCTGCACACTAGTGTGTGTAATGCTGCCCCCCAGCTTTTCTGGGTCTTCACTGCTGCTCCTGTTGATTTCAGAACACAGCTGCCGCTGCAGGTCAGCTCCTCATTTCAGCTTCCCGCTGTTGTAATTCAAACGCACTGATAAGCAGCTGCTGGTTCGCTCAGTCTAATCAAAGTGTCCAGGTGCTTCAGGTATGAGATCTACTGATGCCACCAGGCTGGTCTCACTGATGACAGTCACTCCAGAAGCTCTGCACACTCAGAGTACCAAACAAAGCCACACCAACAGCACAGCACACAACCCCTTGTGCCATCCAAGGCACTATAACGCTGGGAGTTGGGTCATCTAGACCCACTAAGACAGTGCTCTGAACCTTTTTTCTTCAATGATTTGTGATCTTCACTGGTGTCCATGGATAACATGAAATCTTTCCACCTTTATCCACCTTTGTCATGGTAGGGAGAACACGTCAATGTAAGGGGGTCATCTAAGATAGCACAAGGGTTAAGGAGACCCTAAACCCAACAGCTCAGTACACAATCACACTCCACAGAAATTTTCTACCGAGTGTAGACTTTAGGATCAACATGGGTGGGTTTTTGGTTCTGGGGGGTATTCCAGGAAGCATGTTTAAACTAGCCTGACTTTAAGCCTGAACTTCTGGCTGGAACCGCCTGAACTTGCTTACTCTGGGTATGTCGGTTCCAAAAGACCTGATATGAGTTGGCGTAATTACGCTCGACTTGGTAACCCTGGGTTAACGTACGGTACATAAAGACATTCTCAATAGATCGATTTCTGGAGTAATCCATGGAAACGCTGCGGAGAAAAAAAATGAAAGCGCCGATTAATTCTTGAGACGGAAGGCGACGGAGTCTGAGATTTTAATGACGGCGGATAAAGATTATAAGTCCATCAAAAAAGTAACACGGCTGAAAATAATTTTAATAATTTAGTTAAATTAATTCAAACTCAATAATTGTTTATACAACTCAAATTTACGTATTTATCTAACTAAATGTCACATTACTCCATTAATCTTTTTTTCCATCTTAATTACTTATATTTCTTGAACTCTAAGTTTGAGCCGCAGATATGCTCATTTTTATAACAATAAAAAGAACGGGAAAAAATGCACGGAGTGCAAAAATTCATCACAGAATATTCCATCACCGTCATAACAGGTGTGGGTGGTAGGGGTGCTATATAAACTCATCATACTTCTTTTACTCTCACCATGGTGCAGACGGTGTTAATAGCAGGACAAAATAACATGGCAAAACACAGTAAAACAGCTAACCAACTAAACACATTTTGTCAAAATGCCACACTTAAACCCAAATCTGTCCAGACAGGCAAAGGGAATGATATCCCAGAAACCCTTTGCGTGCCGACCAACACAGCACCAAAGCTACCACTTAATTGAATTAATTTGAATGAAAGGAAAATAATTGTCTGAAAACTACGTGTTATTTTTAAGGTGACCTAACAAGAAAATTGTTTATCTTAACTGAAGCAAATAATGAAGTTAGATCCAAGTATAAAGTTTCTCTTTCCAGCATCCATATGTATCTTATCACCCTCTCATGGTGGAAAAGTATTATCTGAGCTTCATCCACTAAATCATCTTCAAATGGACACTACGATGCTGCTTCACCTCTGTAAACAAACTAACCTTCAACTAAACCTGCCTTAAACCAGGTTATGTCCCAGAGCATGAGTTGCCATGGCAACTTGACATACCCTGAAACATACCTCCATTTCTGGAACAGAAAGCTGAGGTTATCAACTTCCTTAGCCTCAAACTTACCATGGTAGCTAGCATAACCTGCTTGAACACCCCCCTGTAGAGCTCTGTGAGAAAACCGTACCGGCTGGTTGCTGCAGGTGAGGAGCTGAGCATTAGATGATGAGATGGAGAAGGAGCCCACAGGAGTTTGACTCCCGACTTCTCTGGCCTGCAGCAGGAATCCCATAAACGACTTTCCACTTGGAGCTTGGAGGACAACTTGGAGGGAAAGAGGAAGCGAGTGTCAAAGATACTGGAATGTCAATTTCTCTCTGGTTTGTCATTTTGTTTTCTGTATTGTTTACAGCATCTGCACTGAGAGTCCTGTGCCTCCCCCTCACACACCCACACACATCTTTTTATTGTGGGGGTGTAAAAGTGTAATGAGTTCAGTTTAAACTGAAAGCAGTTTTGGGAAGACGCCGATCAGCAGCGGTGGCCTGTGACTCATGAAATCCACAGAGGACGCTCTCTGAACTGAGAGACTGCAGACAGATCTTCAGCTGCCCCCGGGGGCATGAAGAAGCTTCTGATGCTCCAACTGATGATGTCAGACAAACATGAACCCCCACCACAAATGTGGTGGAGGACAGGTGTGGATGAGGCCTCTTGGTGATGTCAGACATGCGGTTGGGTGTTGGTTTGTGGCCCAGCATCAGCTGAACCAAAGAAATCACCAGCAGCTGTTTTCTTAGCTTAATTAAAGTGTGTCGACTCTGCTGATAATGACGGCAACGCCTCAAAGGTTACAAAGTCTGCTGTAAGAAGCACTGATAACAGGAACTGTTTGCAGACACCATGACCCCCTCAACACAGAAATGAAACATCATTCACATCTTCTCCATTCTGCATCTACTATCAGCTGCTATCTGCTGGGAATCTGTTGCTGCGGTGACAAGACAAAAACCATAAAAAGAATCCAGGACTCTCTAGAGACACTTATGTAAAACCACAGAGAAAACTCAAAGTTCTGTTGTTGCTCATTAACCAGCTGCACCGCAGCTTTACTGTCAACTTCAACCCTAACATGACACTGAACACAGAGCCATGAGAGGAAGGACAGCCCAGCCTGACTCTTACCTGTCACTGACTGTCCCACCGTGCTCCTGGATGATGCAGTCACGGTGTACGGTGATGCTGCTGTCTGTGAGCTTGTCCCGTGCTGAGGTGTCAGGTCATCACAGCTGGAGGTGACTTTTCCGTTCGGGTAGCTCCAAACCACTGGAACCATGGTGAGAAAAAGGAAGAGCTTCATCCTGACCGAATCCAAGCTATTCTGCTGAAACACAGACTGCCAGCCGCTTTGGGCTCATATGGACAGCAGCTCAGGTGAGTCACACAAGGGCGGAGGAGGGAGGGAGGGAGGGAGGGGCCTCTGTGAAATGACACCACTGTAATGCTGTACAACACACCAACACCTGAACAAAACTACAAAGAGTAACCATCAAAGTGTTTTCTAGATAGTTCACCTTTCAGCAATACAAGCATCTCATTGATTTTCAAATGTTTCATGAATATCAGAATCCAGTTCAATTCATGTCATTCATCTAAGTTCATGAGGATGACAGTTTTTGTCAGGAGAAGTCCTCTAACAGGAAGAAACATCCAGCAGAACCCGACTCCAGTGATCGACAGCATCTTTCAGACCGGCTGGCTCAAGAGAACACACAAACCCCTGGAGCATCTAACACAAGAGGAACAGCGCACAAGCTTCAAAGCAGTAGATCAGTTTAAATGCCACCTGGAACGGTTGTTTGTGTCTGTCATGCGTCAGGCAAGATTTCTCAAGTGTCGTTTCTTCTTGGACCTCTTTCTGGTAACGCAGGTCATGTGTTTCACTAGAAAAGCTAGTAAACAACATAAAGTCAAAGAAGGAGCTGTCATGTAAAAGTTGTTTGATCAGAGCTTCACCAAACCACGGTATTCAGGAGGCTCACAGCACAAAATAACACACTACAATCCATTCACAACACAAAAAAATCATTTCACAACATTACAAAATCAACTCACAGCACAGCACTTTATCTCAAAATGGAAGAATCCCTTCAATGGAAGCGGCACTGCTTTTATTCTGAAACTTCCACTGGGCTGAGTGGCTAACAGAAAGTTACGTCACAGTTAGGGAGCTGTGGCGGGAATAGGGTTCCCAGATTGGGCGATTTTGGTTCTAAATTTGCCAACTTCATTGTGCTAGTTTTTTTATTATTAGGTGTTATTTTTGGAAGATGTGTGTTTTCACTTTAAGTAAAATGCACTTCACACTTTTTTTATCATAGTGCCTCTGCCGCCCTCCTCCCCTCCCTCTCTGCTCTGCTTTCCTGATTGGACCCAGCTGTGGACACTCATCTCATCACCTGCCAGCTTTCTTGAAGGGCTCCAGCTCCAGGGTGGACATCAAACCAGTAAACAGATCAATATTGAATAACCACCCCCACCCGACAGCCATCCATGCTTGTGATCAACCTGTTCAGTGTATCAGGTAATGCCCTCTCGTGAACTTAGCCAGTAGAACTGGTTGGTCTCCCTTCTGGTGTGCATTTGACCTTTATGGATTTCCCCAGAGCTTCAGGATTATAACTGACAACCACCATCTACCAATGCTTAATCGTGTGCCATTTCTTTCTCTATCCTTTTCTCCACATTTTCATGTGCCTTTGTAGTGTCTCTTCTGCTTTTAGCTGTCTGGGGTCATTTCTTCCAAATATAAGGATGACATTTAACCATCTAAACCAAGCAGTAACAACTAAATGCATATTTATCCAGCTCCAATCAAATGGAGTGAATTAGGTCACTGTTTTTTTTCCCAACAGACACCACCATTAAAGACGACATCAATAAGCAGTGATTGGTCTGAGACATTGTTTCTATGACAACCACTCTGGCAAATCACTGTCACAAGAACACGGCTGGATCCAAATGCAGCAGGTTTATTAGCTCAGCTAAAAGTCCAAAAGCTAAATCAGGGTCAGACAGGCAGGAGTCAATAACAGGCACGAGATCATCAGGAGAGCATTGGTGGTCAAGATCCAGGCGAGGGTCGGGCAGCCAGCAGGATCCTGGAACAGGAAAACAAGTCCAGATATCTTCTTTCACTTTCTCCCATCAGGGGTCGCCACAGCGAAACAACCTCTCCTTCAAGGATGAGTCGCATGGTTAACTTGCCAATGTTTTACACCAGATGCCCTTCCTGACGCAACCTTCCCAATTTATCCAGGCTTGGGACCGGCACAGAGGCAGAGAAGGGAAATAGGGAGCAGCCCGGATTCAAACCCTGGTTTCACGGATAGAAGGCACCGCAAACCAGCACGAGCTAAACCGGCTCGTGAAAACAAGTCCAGATATAACACTGGGTAAGTAAGGGCAGACAGGCACAAACAATACTTCACGCTGAGTGAGGCTCAGTACAGAACTTAAACATGCTGTGGTTGATTGAGTGAATGAGTCAGGTGTGTGGCATCCAGAACGTGCACGCTGCTTTCAGTACTCTAGAGATGGTTCCTGCTGGTGACCACAGGGGGAGACAGAGCTCTGACTTCTGACAATCAGCTGGTTAAAAGGCCACACTTTGAACCAGGCAGTGGCGGTTCTACACTAACTTACTCCCTGGGCGAGTAACCCTCCGAGTAACCCCTCCTCACTTGACAACATCCATCAAAAATGCATGAATGTTCTAGACTCGTATTACAGGGGTCAAACCTGGTCACACAGGCCTAAGTTAAAACACGTAGCTAAAGTTTTGGGCCGAAGAAGATAAACATTTACTGAACACACTAAAGCTAAACTTTTAAACCTTTTAAGCTGAACTTTTTGAACATAATTATGAATAAAAACAGGAACACTAATCCAGAATAATCTAAGTTAAACCTTAAATGGTGTAAATATTTTGTTCTCCATATAAATATATTCTGTCAAAATTATACAAATATGAACATGCTGCAGGACAAAAACAAAGAAAGCCTGTAACACACAAGAAATTACATATCAATAATTTTTTGCTCTTCATCATTTTTCAGAGCATTTTTTAGAGCTGACCTCTTGTCATTTTTAGCAATAATTTTCAATGTGTGACGTCCTGTGTGTGCTTGTGAAACAAATCAGAGGATTAGATCTAAAAATAAAACTTATTGTGATTAATATATTTAGGTCTTATAAAAACATTAAAGACTAAATCTTAAACTCATCAGTGGGATTACCTTAAAAATATTCCCCGGCATTTCCTCAAACTAGCAACACCAACAGTAGAAATCCTCCAAAAACTCAACTTAAAAATGGTCTGCGCCATCCCCTCCTCCCTTCCTCTGACACACGGCCCTCGTCCTCTAAGGACGACATGTGCAGCTGTGGCCCAGAGTTGATTGTCAGATAGAAAGACCCCAATCACCTGTTATTGTGATTCAGCCAGCCACCTGGGCGAGTTGGCGCTCCCTCTCGAAGTTTTTGACTTATGTTCCAAAGACTACCGCTAAAGAGGTGTGTGGCCGCAAAGTACGCCTAGCAGCAGAGGGCGGTGGTCACGTGCGCATCGGGTCTGCTGTGTTGGAGCAAAGAATTTTGGGAAATAATCTCCATTGCCTGCTTTTTTCGAAATTGGGTTGAGCACGGATGTTTGTTCTGCTTAAATCCTTTTCATGTGCCTGTTTTACGCTGTTTCACTCTGAGGTATTCTTTTATTTTATTTTTATTTTTATTTTTGCACCATAAGTGTGAAGAGGAAATAGGAGGAAGACATTCTTAAGAGTCTGATGTGTCAAAATAAAAGCGTTTAGTGTCGGCTGCTGAAGCAATTTCAAATTAAAAGCTCAAAGCTTCCTCTTTGAATATAGTATGGAGCACATTATGTGTAACGCATCAGGTACCCGCAAATGCCGCTTCCCTATGAAAACGCTTCGCTGCACCGCCCACATCGCCCATATCAAAAACCGCCACTGGAACCAGGCTACACAAAATCTGTCAATCAAATGTTTTAAATGTTGGTCGTGGAGGGCAGGCTCCACCTACTTTTAATGAGGCATCTTATTGGTCAGTTTATAGCTTGTGATAAAAAAACTGTATGAAAAAAGAGGACTATTGAGAACATGTTGAAAAACGAAAAAGAGCCAGAAAGATTCCTCTGACCAATAGACACCTACCACTCATTACATACTGACATAATGAGTAAAAGCTGTTTATTTCTCTATAGATGTCTTTGGGATTTAGACCTCTTAGGCTTCTCAACATGTGTGTGTGGGGCTGGGGTCCCTGGAGTCCAGTCCTATATACCATCAATACAGTTTATTTTGAAGTTCCCTTAAGGTTCTTGCAGGCTTCTTAAAGAACCTCATGAAAATGGAACATACCATTGTTGTGTGTGTGTCAAGTATTTGTAAAGATAATGTAGGTCACACACATTTAGGAAATATGGGTGATTCTGTTGTGCGGCGTCATTCACACAGCAGTCCAGTCATTAGAAAGTTTCTCACAATCCGCTCCTTACTAACTGTTGGCAAATGCCACAGATAAAATCTGCAGGTGATACTGTCACTTACGTAAGTGCCTATGTCAACACAAATTACGCTCTGACCTTATAGAGAAGCAGCTTATTCTTTATACATGAACCCTAAGAGAGCAAATGAGCAAAGAAAAGCAAAGGAACTGAACTGAGAAGAAAAAGACATAGATCTAGCTGAGCAACAGAAAGCATGGCTTGGTAAACTGAAATAGGAACCTGGTGTGATCCAGATAAAACTGAACTAGCTGAAAATCACAAGGACACAAAAGCCACAAAATGTCAATAACTTCTTTGATCAGAGTTTCACCAAAAACACATTTGCATAAAACTGTATAAAAACTCTATGACATCATCACACTCCTGTCAGAAACCAAAAGCCTTTTCCAAGGCTGCAGGACTGCAAAATAGCATCTTAGTTGTTTTGTGTCGTAGCTTTGAGGCTAATCACATTCCAAATACGTACAAGCCTGGCTTATTTAAATGATATGAATCTCTAGCTCAGTTCAGCTATAAATCATTGGAACCTGGGCTTTGTATTTCATGAGTAAAAAGAAAACAAAAGCTGGAGAAGATAAGCTTCTTCCTGGATTAAATGTACTTCCAATTTTCATTTTCGTCAACATTTTTTACTTTTTTGAGCTGAAAGTCCAGCATTCCTCCTGTCTGTGCATGCTGCAGGGAAACAGTCAAGGGTTATGGAGAATTTGGGTCTGTTGGGATAAAGGACAGAGCAGCCGCTGATCTTTATCACGCCTCCCATGTCTGACTATTTTAAAAAAAGGGCTCACAGTGCTCTCAGGACTAGGGCCTCGTCTCGGGGGATCAGAGGAAACGATACAAAGAAAAACAGCCTTTTGGACAAAAACGCTCTTTTCTGTAGTTGCCAAATCCTGGAACAGTCTTCCACTGTACATCAGGGAGGGTCAAACATTACAGACCTCAAACACAGCTCAAGCAGTGGCAGCAAACCAGTCCTGTAGCCACTGACTTAACTCTCATAATGTACCACCTTTCTTGTGTTCTTATTGTATCTGTGATTCTGTCTTTTGTTTTGTCCTGTTTTATGTTTCCTGCCTAGGGACTATGGATGCAAATTAGCATCATTGCTATATCCAAGCATGTTTACGCCTATCATTGTTTGGTAGATGTTCATTAATGTGCACTGTCCCTATTAAATAAAGCTTAAACTAAACTAACTAACTAACCCAACCACTCCTTACCACAGCTGCACCACACCTGCCTTGGATGGGTACAGACCAGAGGAGGGCAGACCTGTTAACTCGTGGACCATGGGGGGCTCAAAAAACAACCATGAGTGATGAAAGGAGTAAGTGGTAATCCACCGAGCAAAAAACCTAGAGTAAAATATGTGCTTTACTTCTTGAAATGAAAGAAGAATCGCTCCAAGTACTAATTGTTTCTCACTGAAAGGACTTTTTTCATCATCAATCTTCTCCTGGCTGCCTTTGATTCAAAAACAGTAGGAGATGCCATTCCACTTGTCTGCCCAAATTCTGACACTCATTTCTGTGTCACTATTTAGACTGATCAAAAAGCGAACATCTTTCCTTATTAAAAATGAAAGGTGACACCCAAACACAGTCATTGTAGGAAGAACCAGTCACTGTAAGGGTGGGGTCATAGGATTGCACAAGGGTTAAGGAAAGTTCTGTGTAATCTAGTGAGGAAAAGGCAACAGTGGAGATGAGAATCCCTCTGAATGGATGATTGGGAGAAAAGCTCCAGCAGAGCCAAAGCAAGCTAATGTGGGACACACGTGAACTTGTTTTCTGTTGGACAAAGCTTTTTGTAGGCCATTTCATGTCTGGAGTTGAGTTTTGACAGGCTGTGGAGACGTCAGGTGAGGTTTGGTGGTGTTTTTCCATGACTGTGCTGTATTGGTGAGCATACCCAGCTGGAGGGAGATAAGAAAGGAATTCTTCAGTCTCTAAAGTCAAAACCATGCATTGTCCTGAAATGATGGTTGGTTATCATTGATGACATTGTTCAGCAACTAGCAGTTATTTTTCAGTCAGGGCTGGACCTACCTTAGCTCCTTTGTGATTAAAACAAGGATTGTTTATGACAACTGAGCGCCTGAGTCACCCTGTGTCCTCAGACACTCAGCATGACTCAGCACACATGTTCTGAGAAGCCCTGTTCCGAGTTAGAAGATAAAACGGCAGATTACCTAGCATGTAAAGAACAGAACGCACATCTGTTTGTAATGTTTCAGAATACTAAACCAGTGGATTTGTGAGGCAAAAACAACACTAATGTGAGGAACAAAAAGGCGTGATATGGAAACACAAATGTGCTCAAATTAAAAAGGAAAAGAATGACAGACCAGCCTCCCCAAGCCTTGAACTCAGGTATGTGGTCGTTAAGGACTTAAAAGCAGGGGAACTGGAACATGATGAAAGCTGAACTTGGACTAAACCAAACAGAAAAGGACAGGAGAAACAGAGGGGGTCAAAACAAGCAGAAGAGAAGACTCCCTTCAGGCACAAATGAGAAGAGTGCATTTTCCATATTTGTTTACAACTTAACCTGAACGGTGTTGATGTCTGTGACCATAGAGCCTCCAGGCAGTGAGTCCTTCACAAATGCCATAAATGAAAAAAATACTTTCTTGTATGAATTTTTCCACGTGGTGGAAGTCAGGACTGCTTCTTTGAGGTTTGGTGTCTCTCATCTGTAAGAATTCCATCATTTCTGCAATACGTATTTAATGACAGTACAATGAAAGAAGATGGTCACCCTTCATGCAGATGTGGATGCTTTGTCTGATGTATAGTTTTTTATTGGTGTTTTAAGGTTTGATCATTAAGGTCTTTATGCTTCTGTTCTCCCACTTTAACCCCTCTACCTTTGAGCTATTCTCAGCCACCAGCCATGACGAACAGTCCAGCCCTGTGGGTCTTGACAGTTGGGACTCCATGGCGACTCTGCTGTTAGTGAATGTTGTATGACTGTGTTTGTACCAGTCCTGATCAAGTGAGAAATCTCTCACTTGAAAACGTGCAGTGTTTTCATAGTACAGCATGTTCTGCAGCACTCGTGTTCTGAGGGCCTTCGTCAGACGGTTGTGTTGCCACACCTGTTGACATCACCATAATTCTGCCCTCATATGCCACCCAACCAGCTCCAACCAACTCTGTAAGGGCTTACTGAGAAAAACTCCTCCCTCTGAGAACAAACATTTCCACAGCTAAGTTAGAGTTGCAGCCCTGCCCTACCCGATCCTAAATCTGGGATGTTTGTGTGCACGGATAAAAAGGGGAAATCCCCAGGATAAATGGGGATTGTGTTGGTGCTTGATCTGCTGCTCTAGTCACTGTGGGCAGGGATCCAAGAACAGGGAGGGACAAGAAATTAAGACCCTTTATTTGAGTTAGAATTTCTTTCCCTTCTCTACCTCTGTGCCGGTCCTAAGCCCGGTTGCTTTGAGAGGGTTGTGTCAGGAAGGGCATCCGGCGTAAAACATTGCCAAGTTTACCATGCGACTCGTGCGCTGTGGCGACCCCTGATGGGAAAAGCAGAAAGAGAAAAAACAACAACATTTGAGTTAGAATTTCTTAATTTAATTGTAAATTTTTATGATAATTATAATTAGAATAATTATTATTTCCATTTGAACTTTTTTTATCTTTGCATTTACTTTCTTTTAAGTTCTGTAGTTGCTGGTTTCCGTCTTTTTACTCATTGACTGTATGAGAACTGGACTGAGTGACCCCTCCCCCCTGGCATTCCAAACAGAAAGACAAAAGGCTCCATGAAGCCAACCCATGGACTTCAATGAGAATTATTGCCACTCACTCAGTCAGAATAATCATTCTTGATCTGGTGCCTTTTAACATCTTCTTGATTATCCTTATTTTTCATCTAGTGGCAGTTATTCAAGTTTAGTAAAGGCCAAAAGATCTCCACAGTTAATAGAGGTTCACATTAATGACCAGCACATTAACCCTTGTTCTATCCTAGGCACTTTAACGTTGGGAGTTGGGCCTAGACCCACTCAGAGGACAGAGCTCTGAACCTTTTTTTCTTCAATGATTTGCATCTTCATTGGTGTCCATATCACATGAAATCTTTTCCACCTTTATCCACCTTGTCATGGTAGGGAGGACAAGTCAATGTAAAGGTGGGGTCATCTGAACCCCATAGGATAGCACAAGGGTTAAGTCCTGGGTTGCCAGAGATCAATGTCAGGGGGGTATTCCAGAAAGCAGGTTATGCTAGCTCCCACGGTAAGTTTGAGGCTAAGGAAGTTGATAACTCCTTGGCTTTGGGTTCCAAAACAGAGCTATGTTTCTATGGGTATGTCAAGGCTACATAGCAACTCATGCTCTGGAACATAACTTTGGTCTGGAGTAGGTTGTTGGAAGGTTACTAGTTTGTTTTCAGAGAGGTGAAGCAGCATGACGTGTCCATTTGAAGATGATTTAGTGGATGAAGAAGCTCAGATAATACTTTTTCCACCATGAGAGAATGATAAGACCAAGTATGGATGTTGGAAAAATTGAATAAGTTTTATATATACACATGCATATATATATGTATATATATATGTATGTATATACATACAAGTGTATGTGTGTGTGTGTGTGTGTGTGTGTGTGTGTGTGTGTGTGTGTGTGTGTGTGTGTGTGTGTGTGTGTGTGTGTGTGTGTGTGTGTGTGTGTGTGTGTGTGTGTGTATATATATATATGTGTATATGTATATATATATGTGTGTGTGTGTGTGTGTGTGTGTATATATATATATATATATATATAGTATATATATATATATATATATATATATATATATATATATATATATATATATATATATATATATATATATATATATATATATATATATATATATATATATATATATATATGTGAAATTTTTGGTAGACTGTTATGACATCAACGATTAAAGTTCCTACAAGAATGACGAAGCCATTCCAAACAACACGTTCTATCATATGCTTTTTATTTGACTTTCAATAAAAAGTTTCTATTTAACTTAAACTCACATGACGTATATATATATATATATATATAGGAAATTTTGGTCCGACTCATCTGTCTGGAAGTTTAAAGATTATCCTCTGTAACTAAACACAACGAAGCAGCAGCTAAAATCTGGATCAGTCTTTCTAATTAAGTTAAGCAAGTGAGCGACCTTGGGAGCATTTTTCAGGCAGATACCTCTGGCAGGCGTTTACTTCGGTTACTCCGCCAGGGCGGTTCAGTTAATCAACTCACCTGTTTAGCGTCCTATTTAAGTCCAGGTGTGTAAGCCGTTCATCTTTCTTTACTCCACCTGTGAGCTCCGTTAGAGGTAGTTATTACTAGTGATGGGACGATGATACCTTAAGGAGTGTATTGCCAAACTAAACAAGCTGTGTCTGCACTGTATTGATACTGTGTTGGTCACCCAATAGTGACCCCTGCAGTAGTTTTAAAATCATTCCAGGTAAAGAAATTCCTTGTTGGTGTAAATGCTAAAACTGAGTTGGTATGTAAAATACAGCAAATTAGGGTAAAAATTCAGAGTTACAATTTTTTAACTTATGTGCACATTTGTCAACTTAACTGTTACATCCTATGAAATAAAAGACAAAAAGGTGATTAGTTCGTGAATTTTTATTGACTAACAAAAGTTTTTGGAGTGTCTTTGCTCCAAGGCGATTTCTTCTCTTACACACCAGCTCCCCAGCCTTGGAAAATACTCTTTCGCATGGTACAGACGATGATGGTGAGCGGTCTCCTTTGGACCGCCTGGCCCTGCAGTTGTCCAAAGGAGACAAATAAATGAGAGCACTAGGGCACAGTTTGTAGAAATGATAGACCCTGAAAACGTCTCTGGTGCCAATGTTGATGAAATGCTGAATTCTGTTACTTCTAGCATCTTGAATGTTCTGGATGCCATTGCCCCTATGAAGGTTAAATTGAGAAAACATAGACAGAAAGCTCCCTGGAGGAACGATGATCTAGTCAGGGCACAGAAACAACAGTGCCGCAAAGCCGAGCGAAAGTGGCGCAAGTCAAAACTCCAGGTTCATTATGGAATGTATAAGGGGGAGTTGTACGCTTACAACCAGATCTTATGCAGAACAAGGGAAAGGTACTTCTCTGAAATCATTGGAAGTTGCAGCAGCAACTCTCGTGTCCTGTTCACAACAGTAAACAGATTAACTAACCCTCCAACCCAGCTACCAATAGAACTAGTTTGCACACCTAAATGTAATGAGTTTGCTGTATTTTTTAATGACAAGGTTCAGGGCATTAAAAAAGCCATCAACTCCACAACACATATAACTATCCAAGTGGCCAAATTGATATCACTGTTTAAATTGTTACCAAAAGTGAATTTTGACTGCATTCATTTCACTCACTCTAAGCTGACTCACTTTGTACCTGTCACTGACCAAATTGTCCAAGAGACCATCACCCGTCTGAGCCCGTCTACATGCTGCCTTGATGTATTACCCAGTAGATTTCTAAAGTCTGTCCTGAACAGTGTGTTGCCACCAATTATTCAAATAGTTAACATGTCTCTTCAATCTGGAATATTTCCAGAGGCCTTAAAAACTGCAGTCATTAAACCCCTCCTGAAAAAGAGCGGTCTTGATCCCACTGTACTGAATAATTACAGACCTATCTCTAATCTGCCATTTTTAGGAAAAGTCCTTGAAAAAGTTGTCTACCAACAGCTCACTGACTTTCTCTTATTAAACAATTCATTTGATGTTTTCCAGTCAGGTTTTAGACCCCATCATAGCACAGAAACTGCTCTTATCAAGGTAACCAATGACATTCGCCTGAACACTGATGATGGCAAAGTCTCTGTCTTAATCCTGCTAGACCTGAGTGCTGCCTTTGATACTGTTGATCATGGGATCCGTGTGCACAGACTCCAAGACTGGGTTGGCATCTCTGGATCTGCCATAAGTTGGCTCAAGTCTTATCTGGAAGACAGGAAATATTTTGTTGAAATTGGGAGTTGTGTCTCAGACTGCATGGCCTTGAACTGTGGTGTCCCCCAGGGATCGATCCTGGGACACCTTCTGTTCAACCTCTACATGCTGCCACTAGGGCAGTCAATACGCAGTAATAACATATCTTATCACAACTATGCAGATGATACTCAGATCTATGTGTCACTGACAGCAGGTGAATAAGGGCCAGTGGATTCACTCAGCCCCTGCCTCCAACAGATCAGTGCGTGGATGCAGAACAACTTTCTCCAGCTAAACTCAGACAAGACCGAAGTCATTATTTTTGGCCCACAGAAACAAAGAGAAAGTGTCAGCAGCTACTTTCATTCTCTGTCTCTTAAACCCTCAAATCAAGTCAGAAATCTAGGGGTAATCATGGACTCTGACCTGAACTTTAACAGCCATATCAAGTCAGTAACATCAGGGGCATTTTACCACCTGAAAAACATTGCCAAAATCAAAAACATAGCGTCAAAGCCAGACCTGGAGATACTTATTCATGCATTTGTCTCCAGTAGGTTAGACTACTGTAACGGCCTTCAGTACATCCAGAATGCTGCTGCTGGAGTCCTGACCAGAACCAGGAAGTATGATCACATTAGTCCTGTGCTCAGGTCTCTGCACTGGCTCCCTGTACCTCAAAGAATAGACTTCAAAGCAGCTCTGCTTGTGTCCAAGTCTCTCCATGGCCGAGCACCAAAGTCCATCTCTGACATGTTAGTGCCATATGAACCATCTCGTACTCTGAGGACCTCAGGGTCCGGCCTCCTGTTGATTCCCAGAGTCAGAACTAAACAAGGGGAATCAGCGTTTCAATATTCTGCAGCTAAAATCTGGAACAGCCTCCCTGAAGGCGTAAGACAGGCCTCTTCTGTGTTCATGTTCAAATCTAGACTAAAACATTTCTATTTAGCCGTGGATATGACTGAAGGGTCCTATCTGCACTTTTCTTTCCTTTCCTTCCTTTATTTTTAAATCAATTTCACATTTTTTTCTTTTCTTTTAAAGTAAATTTTACATTGATTATTTCTATGATGTATTGTGATTTTAATGCATTTTTCTGTTTTGTGAAGCACCTTGAATTACTTTGTGTACGAACTGTGCTACACAAATAAACTTGCCTTGCCTTTAAGTGCAAGTTGATGAAGATGTGGGTATATTCCCTGGTTCCATTTCCAATATTGCAAAGGATCTTGGTTTCTGGGTGTGTTTGTTTTCACCAGGTAGCGTTGGACTTCAATAATGGCGTCAGCTGTTGCGTTCCTCGTCTTCTGGGTCTCTGCAACCTCCAGATCTAAAGTTTTCCAGAGATTGTGCCCTAAAAAAATAGTTAATCATTACTTTATTATCACATGATATATCATATCACAAAGTGCCACAGAAATGTATTTTCATAGCTGAACTGGGTTCTGACCCATGTGAAGAGCTAGGCTCTTCTTCTCTTGGCTCCTCATTTCCTCTGCACATTCTGACTGCAGTCTCTTCACCGCTTCACTTGCCTTTTGCTGGCTAACAAATCCATTTTTTTTAAATCTGGGATCTAACAGAGTTGCCAGAGTCATCACACTGAGAGATTCCATGCCGCAAATAGCGTCAGTTAGCCGCTTCCTCAGGTTTTCAGCCAGTTGCTGAGCAGCTGTTTTTGTCACTGTTGTGGCCTGACGTTGAAGCTCAATGTGGAGCATTCTCATCATGGGAATGACCTTCGACCCAGAGACCCTTTTTTCCTCAGACAGTTCTCTTGTAGCTTGGTCAAAAGGAGCAAGAACCCTGAGCATCTATCTCTTCAATGATCTGACATTCTTCTGGGGTCAGTGGAGTGATGTCAGGTTTTAATGAGGCCAGTGACACCCAGACTGCCTCCTTCTGCTCAGTCATTCTTTCAAACATTTGGTAGGTACTGTTCCATCGTCTTGGCACCTCTTTTATTCATTTATAGCCCGGTATTCCCAGCTGTTGCTGTATTTGAGTGAGCTTCTCTTTAGCAGTCACGCTCCATCGAAAGTATGTCACGATGTGTCGTGTTCTGTTGCGTATTTCAGTTATTGCTGGGATTTGATCACATGATTTTCTCACAATTAAATTCAGGGAATGGGCTATACAAATGGTGTGCCGTATTTGCAGCATTTTAGCACATGCAGCCATGTTTGCTGCTGCATCAGTGACAAGACACCTGACCTTTCCTGCTATGCCCCACTCCTCCATGAGGCTCCTTTTAACCGTGGCGATGTTTTCTGCTGTGTGTTTCTGAGGAAAATGCTGCGCTGCCAAGACTGATGAATGGAGTTCATGGCTTTCTTTGTCCACATAGTGGCCAGTAACAGCTAGATATGCCTCCATATTCATAGACGTCCACATATCAGCTGTTAAAGTAACAGCAACGGCACTCTGGAGGTCCTTTTTGGTTTTCTCCTTTTCCTCCTCATATCTCTGGCTCACCAAGTCCTTGATGGTCTGAAAATAACCATACAAATACTGTTACACCAATAAAATATAGTTATATATTTAGTACAAACATATAATACAAATTCTTAAACATACCTTCCTGCTTGGTAGAGCATACGAGGGTAAAATAAGCTTCAGGAGATCCCTGGATCCTGACAGTCTTTGATGATCATATTGACCACTGCCTCATCCACTGCAAGCCAAAAGGAACTATTTTGTCAAAAGCTTAATAAAAGGACTGTAATTGTTACAAACAATATCAAACAGACATAAGACGACATGTGGTTAGCACTGTAGTTAGCACTGTCGCCTCACAGAGGGTTAGAGGTTTGATCCCAGGCCTGGGGCCTGTCTGTTCCATGCATGTTCTTTTAGCACAATTTTTAGAGAGAATTTCAACATACCTGAGGTATTCTCACGAGTATCTGCCAATTCTTTATTGCCATGCTGAGCTCTATAATGCCTCAGCATTGATGAAGTGCTCTTATTGATATAAGATAGCTTTGTGGAGCAGAGCTGACACTTCACCTACAATAACATAAAAAGTGAATTTATCTAAAAACAATTCAAACCTCTTACCAGAACATTTCATTCACTTGTTATAAAAAATAGACACTCTATCTCATGATTATGAGATCAGGATCTCATAATCACAAGATAACATGAATAAAGCATCTGTAAGGCTCTTTAACTGACTATCATGTATCACAGGTCATTCACTTGATAAACTGATAAAGTGAGTGCAATGCCCCACCGTAAAAAATAGTATATAAAGGAGAAAAAGATTTACCTAGTTTGGCGTCACGAGATCAAAATTCTTCCACACCTTCCCCGGTGTGGAAGAATTTAATAGTGCTGAGCTTTCCAGGAATTTTCTTTCCTGTTTTAGTTGTTCATGGAGCTGAATGCAAAGCCTGTGTGATTGGTATGTCATCAACAGGTCGCAGTGCTCAAAGAATATAGCGTTCAGCACCACTGAGACTCACCATAAAGAAACGTTTCACCCTTTGCAGTTAAGAAAAGAGAAGTTTTATCAACTGAACTGACAAAATAACCGTCTGCATTTACTGCAGTTGTGACGTCAGTGATGGAGCAGTGACAGATGCCTGATTGCAGACAAGTTGGAGAAAACATCCAAACCAGAATAGAAAGTAGACCCTTTTCTGAGGCCAATAACAAGTCATTAGAGACTCTAACTAGTGCAGTTTCCGTACTGTGGTGGGGTCTAAACCCCGACTGAAAGTCTTCAAAGTGGCTGTTGTCCTGTAGGTGGCAGTAAAGCTGCTTAACTACAACTCTTTCTAGGATTTTTTTTTTAAAAATTAACTTTATTGAATACAATACAAAACAACACCAGAACACTTACACAAAATTCACAAAAAATGGTGGATACAAGTAAAAAGAATACCGCAATTTAAAAGGAAGCAAAAACATTATACGTATCCGTATGCAAACATAAACCTGTACATATTCATAATCATAGAGAAATTAGGGAAAAAGATAATATAAGGGAACAACAATTTCCGAGTTGGATAGTGGTACAAAATGCAGGGAGATACAACAGATGAATAAACTGTCTCAGATACTGGGAATATCACTCAGGATATCATAAATTATGGCTTTAGGTGAACTGATTAGTTTGATGGATTTTAAGTATAAATTGACTTTGTTATTAAAAAAGGTAAAGTTAGGCTGACATTTCTGTAATCTGGTTTTGTGTATAAAAGACTCTGCTAAACATAATACAGTATTAATACATCAATTATTTACATAGTTGTGTAGTGACAGGCCAAAGGTTATGACTTCTTTTGAAAACCAGTCCATAATGAATGGGACTTTATTTTTTAACCATTTGTAAACTTCCAACCAGAAACTTTGTACAACATTTCACAGGAAGAATGTCTGGTCGATGTCTTCAACAGCAGTTTGGCAGAAGGAACAGCTGTTGTCATCAACGTTGAAACATAACCTAAATAATTCTTTGGAGGGATCAATATTATTCATAATTTTGAAGCGCTTCTTTAACTTTTGGGGAAATAGGAAGTTTCATGAAATTGGTTCTTAGTTTAGTAACAACATTTTGTTCAAATTTCTGCAATATATTATTTTTGTTCTGTCGTCCAGGAAAAAACCTTTCAATGAACCAATTTCTGATAAAAGAGTTATTACATGGTTTGTCCATTAGAGGGCGTCCTTCAATTGATAATGTGGCTAACTGTGGTTTTATCATTACATGTGTCATTGTGTTGCTTGTTAGAAATACAAATTCTGGAGGAAAAGAATTACGTACTTTTAAGAATTCTGAAATAGGATTGAAGTTATGTTTTAAACAAAATTGCTCATAATCTTATAAATTTCCCTCCGTATCCATCAGATCAGACACAGACCAGAAACTTCTGCCAAACCATTCAGCATAAAGCAAGGACTAGTATCTACTAGTCCATGGATGCATCTGTTGTTCCAAATATTATTTGAGTGTGGTGAGAAATTATGCACATACAATATTTTCCAGTATAGCAGAATTTGTTTGTGGAACTCTGATAAAATTATAGGGAGCATATCAATGTCAAAATCACTGATAAGCACCAACTTTAACCCGCCTCATTTATTACATAGATCATTTAGGACACAGAACCAGAAGGATTGGTTGTGTTTGATCCACAATTTGAACCACTTTATCTTCAGGGTTCCATTAAGGCTGGAGTCAAAATCAATAACTTTGAGACCACCATCCTTAAATTCTTTGACCATATAGTTCTTATTCATGTAATGAGGCTTGTTTCTCCAAATAAAGTTAAAAATCATTTGGTTGATGGATATTATCAATTTTTTTGGGATGCCATTAGAATAAGATAATTCCATCTTGACAAACGCTTGACCCAGCAGCCATGTGTCTCTTTGGAGCCACATATTTAACTTTGTCTTACATTCGTCAAGTCTTTCACCCACATTCCTGGATTGGCTTATTTTCTGGTCTTTGTAGATATAGATAAGATAAGATCAAACTTCATTCATCCCACAATGGGGAAATTATTTTATCTCCAGCAGCAAAAAAAAGACATTCAGAAGTCCAAACAGCAAACAGAGAAGAACTAAGTAAAACTGCACAGTAGAAGCAACCGTAGAATGAAAAAAAAACCCCGTGGGACCGTGGAGTGTCACTGTAACACGGTGTTGTACAGTCTGATGGCTGTGGGGGGGGGTTGACCTGCAGCAGCTCCTTCTGGCACTGTGGGGATAACAGTCTGGTGCTGAAGGAGCTGGTCGGCGCCTCTACAGTTTGGTGCAGGGGGTGGGAGGGGTTATCCATGATTGATGTTAGCTTAGCCAACATCCTCCTGTCCCCCACCTCCTCCATGGACGCCAGTGTGCAACCCCTCCTCTACAGAGCATCAGTGTCTGTTGTTCAGGAGAACATCCAGATATTTAAATGTTTCCACGACCTCCATGTCTGAACCCTGGATGTTCACCGGTGACTCCTGAAGGACCTCCTGAAGTCCAGGACCAGCTCCTTTTTCTTGCTGGTGTTAAGCAGCAGGTGGTTGTTTTCACACCAGCCCACAAAGTCAGAGATGATCCCCCCCCCCCCCGTACTCCTGCTCGTCCCCCCCTGGTACACAGCCCACAATGGCACTGTCATCTGAGAACGTTTGCAGGTGACAGTGGTGGGAGTCATAGATGAAGTCTGATGTGTACAGGGTGAACAGGAATGGGGGGAGCACAGTCCCTTGAGGGGCCCCCGTGCTGCAGACTCCCACATCAGACACAGCCTCACAAACTGTGGTCTGTCTGTGAGGTAGTTGATGGTCCAAGCAGTGAGATGTTGGTCCACACCTGCAACCTCCAGCTTCCTCCTCAGCAGTGATGGCTGGATGGAGAAATAAAAAACACGACTCTCACAGGGCTCCCAGGGGCCTCCAGGTGAGACGGGGCCCGATGCTGCAGGTAGATGATGGCGTCATCCACCCCGATGCCTGGTCGATATGCAAACTGCAGCGGGTCCAGTGCTGAGCTCACCTGGGTGCGGAGATGGCTGAGGATGATCCTCTCCATGGCCTTCATCAGGTGGGAAGTCAAGGCGACAGGTCTGAAGTGGTTCGGTTCTGTAGGACGAGGTACCTTTGGAACCTGAACCAGGCAGGAAGTCCTCCAGAGGACTGGTACCTTCTCCAGTCTGAGGCTCATATTAAGTATGAACAGCCCCCCCTCACAGAGCTGGTCTGCACACTCCCTGAGGAGCCTGGAGGTGATGTTGTCAGGACCTGTTGCCTTCCTGGCCTTTGTTCTCCTCAACTCCATCCTAACCTGATTCAGGGTGAGGCAGAGGGGGGTTGGAGGGTGGGTGGGCGGAGGCTGGTCTGGAATTGTGGGTTGTCGCCCAGGTATTTAATTTCTGATGTTATGGGGACGTTACTGATTTCTTTTAAAGGTGTGTCATGAATAGCCAACAGTAACATTTCTTTAGGTTTAGGTTTAACCCTGATGCTTTGGGAAAGTGTTGCTGCTGTCATTTGATGATCATCTTTTAAAAACAGTGTTGGGTCATCTGCTAGCTGGCTAATAATGATCTCTGTGCCCAAGACATTGAACTTTTTGATGTCATTACAATTCTTAATATAAATGGCCAACATTTCAGTAGCTAATAAGAACAGATATGGTGAGATGGGACAACCTTGAGGGATTCACACATTTGGGGTGGTGCCATTAGGAAGGATAACACAGCTGTTGATAATCTGATATAGACCTGGGGGGTGTTCCAAGTTGAAAGTTGATAACCTCAGTTTTCGGTTCGAGAAATGGAGGTATGTTTCAGGGTAGGTCAAGTTGCCATGGCAACTCATGCTCTGAACATAACCTGGTCAGGAGCAGGTTTAGTTGAAGGTTAGTTTGTTTACAGAGAGGTGAAGCAGCATGGCGTGTCCATTTGAAGATGATTTAGTGGATGAAGAAGCTCAGATAATACTTTTTCCACCATGAGAGGGTGATAAGACCACATATGGGTGCTGGAAATATATATTTTTTTACTTTGATATAACTTTATTATTTGTTTCAGTTAAAAATTTTAATCATTTTTTGTAAGTCGGTTTAAAAATTACACGTAGTTTTCAGACAGTTATTTTACTTTCATTCAAAGTAATTCAATTAAGAAGGTGTAACTTTGGTGCTGCTGTAAGAGCGGCACCGCAAAGGATTGTGGGATATCATTCCCTTTGCCTGTCTGGACGGATTTGGGTTTAAGTGTGGGTTTTTGACCAAATGTGTTTAGTTGTTTAGCTGTTTTACTGTGTTTTGCCATGCCTCGCCGAGTTATTTTGCCGTACTGAGCTTACGTCTCTGCACCATGAGTGAGAGTGAAGGAGAGGATGGTTAGTTTATATAGCACCCCTACGGCTCAGCAGTGTAATGACAATCAAGGTAAATTCTTTAATGGATTTTTGCACTCCGTGCATTATTCCCCCCGTCTTTTTTATTGTAATAAAAACGAGTATATCTGCCGGCTCAAACTTAGGCATTTGAGAGTTCAAGAAATGTAATTAATTAAGATGGAAAAAAATATTAATTGAATTGGAGTAATATGACATTTAGTTAGATAAATACGTAAATTTGAGTTGTATAAACAATTATTGAGTTTTATAGACGTAAGAAATTAGGTTGAATAAATTTAACTCAATTTTTGTTACCAATAAAAGTAATTCATTTAAGTTGGCAAAATTGGATAAGTTATATATGTATGTGCGTCACAAGGAAAATGGAAATAAGATCAGAAACTCGTGTGTTTACTTTGTTCTTTTTCTACACGCAGAAACTCTTTCTTTTGCTGATGATGCAGCCGTGTTACTTTTTTGATGGTCGTGTAATCTTCATACGCCGTCATTAAAACCTCAGACTCCGTCTCACTAAAGTACAGCGTTTTCTTTTTTTTCACCACACGTTTCCATGGTGACTCCAGAAATCGGCGATCTATTGAGAATGTCTTTATGTACCTGCCGTGCACGCCCATTAACCCAGGGTTACCAAGTCGAGCATAATTACGCCAACTCATATCCGGTCTTTTGGAACCGACATACCCAGAGTAAGCAAGTTCAGGCGGATTTCAGCCAGAGTTCAGGCTTAAAGTCAGGCTAGTTTAAACATGCTTCCTGGATTACCCCCCAGGTTCTTGAATTTAGGGCCAAACCCAACATTCTCTAGTGCTGTTATTATAAACAGATGCTCCGCTGAGTCAAAGGCCGTGTAAAAATCCAGAAAGAGAATAAAACCATGATCTTTTATAAGATGTTGGTATTCAATGATGTCCATAACCAATCTCATATTATTATGAATTGGACAGCCCTTTAGAAAAACAGATTGTGTTTCTGCAAAAGTTCTGAGAGTCCCGTCTGGAGACTGGAGGCGAAAATGTATATTCATAATTACGGCTTGATAGAGCAGTGTTTTTCAACCAGTAGTGGGCCGTGGGAGATGGTCAAGTGTGCCGTGGGAAATTGTCCTTATTAACTGATCTAAAAACATTTCCCATCTCCAGGAAATCAGCTCTCTGTTCATCCAAACAGGCCCTGATAAAACACTGAGGAGTTAGGAATATAACACATCCTATTATCCTCCTATTATCACCCTCCTACCCCCCCTCTCTCTATCGTCCCTCTCTCTTCTTCCCCTCTTTCCTTTTCCGTCCGGTCCAACACCAAAGATTTTCAAACATGTTTGAAATTAATAAAGTTTGGCCTCAATTACAAAAGGGGTTTATTCAGACATACCTCTGGTTTGTCTGAAGATTAATAACCCCTCTTGTTAAAGTAAAATCTGTCCAACACAAGAGGCCCTCAGCTCTCATCTGTCTGCCCAGCTGTTGGACAGGACAAGTTAAAAAAAAAAAAAAAAAGGAATATAACACATTGTAAAATACTATTTCTTTGCGTTTATTTTTTTAAAGACATTTTGATAAGAATGACGTTCCGTGATTCAGCTGCACCTTCGGCTGTATTTTGGAAAAGTCCCGCCCCTTTAACTGTCTCCACCAATCACTCTTGGAGGCTTAATCACATGTCATCAGTCTGACCAATCAGAAGTGGTTAAAGTTTTAACTTCCTTGTTCTGATTCTGCTCATAAAGTCTCTCAGTTCCAACAGAAATACCAGCTAAAGCTCGTCTTTAGCGGTGTAGCTTTCCACAGAATCCGGTGTCAGACCGTGGAACAAGAATAAAACCATGAAGCTCAGAGAAGCGATCTACGGCCGTTTTATGCACTACATCTCCCATGATGCATTGGGTTGTGAGAGTGACAAGAGAGCGCACAAGGAGATCTGTTGTTAAACGTCTTGAAACCAACGAACACACATAAAACTGTTTTTAAATCTTCTAACTTAACTTTTATTGCATCTTTTAGAAAAAAACAGCTGCAGCTTCCAGCTTTTTCTGCAACAATTATCTCAAAAATGCATGTGAGATTGTGGAGGGACTGTAGATCAATACAGACTATGAGTTTCTCCTTTTTTTTTCAATTTTTGGATGCTGGTGTGCCGCGGGATTTCTTTTAGGTTAAAGTGTGCCGTGGCTCAGAAAAGGTTGAAAAACACTGAGATAGAGGAAGCAAGAGGGCCAAGCCCCTGGACTATCTGGGGGAGGCAACTGTCAGAAACACAGACTAGAACCTCAGTTTTGGGACCTTTATTGTTTATTTTATAGGTGCTGCCTATGCGGCATATTTTAAGTTCTTTTAATGATATTTCTTATCATTTTTATGCTGACGATATTCAGCTCTGTGTGTCTTTTAAACCCCAGGATGTTTTTAAAACACAGTTTTTACGCAGGTGTCTGGATTCAGTCAGTTGGATGAATGATAATGTTCTCCAACTAAATGAAGCTAAAACTGAGGTTCTAGTCTGTGCTCCTGACAGTTGCCTCCCCCAGATGGTCCAGTGGTTCGGTCCTCTTGCTTCCTCCATCAAGCCGTCTGTCAGGAACTTCGGGCTCACTCTAGACCCGTTTTTATCCCTTGACTCTCATGTCGGGTCACTTGTTTGTTCTTGTTTTTATCATCTTAAAAACATTGCTAAATTGAGTCCAATTGTGTCCCGTTTTGAGATGGAGATGCTCATCCACGCTTATCCTCCCGTCTCGATTATTGCAACTCCATCTTCTCATGTTTAAGCAAAAAAAAATCTTTAGAACGGCTCCAGGTTCTCAAGAACGCTGCTGCAAGACTTTACCTAATTCATCTAAGTTTTCACACGTCACCCTGTTGTTAATGCAGCTGCACTGGCTCCCCATCCACTACAGAGTGCATTTAAAATCCTGGTTTAAACGTACACGGCGCTCAATAGCCTAGCACCGGTCTACATAAAAGACCTTTGCAGCCGTCCACTCCCAGCAGGTCCCTGAGGTCATGTGACCAGGGTCTGCTGGTTGTTAAAGACTAAAGGAGACAGAGTCTTTGCAGCAGGGGCTCCATCGCTCTGGATCTCCCTTCCTCTCAGCCTCAGATCTGCAGACTCAGTCCACAAAGTCAACGTCACCCCCCCGAAGACGATGACATCACGGCCAGCGATCCCGTCAAAAAAATGAATGGGCCGAAAATCGCGTATGGGGCCGAACAAAATGTACTTCAAAATACAGCCGCGAAACCAAGACACACGTGTCGGGGATATCCCAAAGATGTTTTGAAATCATTACGGGGCGGCCGCACGACCTGCGGCTTGGCGGCCATTTTGTGGCAAACTCTGAGAATTTGCGATTTTTGTGTTTTCCCACGATATGGGGAAACGACACTTTTGTTTGAACGATTTTCACGCAATTGCACACACTTGCTGCCAGCTCCAGTCTACAAACACCCCAGAAGGGTAGTTGACCTTTGACCCTGGGAAAAGGCCGCCATCTTACATTTTTTTTAAAAGCTTCTTTAGCACCACATACAAACGAAAACTCGTCCTAGGGATTTTTTGCCATTGTCTCGTAACTTCTCAGGCATCCATAGCAAGGTGATGCGGACAAAATGTTGGAATTAGAAGTTGTAGATTTTGAACGGCATGCGCCTTGCGAGCTAGCAAAAGTGGCGCACTGTTATGACTTTTTTGTTTTTCAATGGAATACTGTGAAATTTTAATCCATGTATTTAGTTCCAAGGCTGGAACTAAACATAATGAAAAACACTGGATATGGACATATAAGGAATGTGGGCGTGGTTAGCGAAAAACCACTGTTGCTAAGGACAACAAAAAGTTGACTTTTTCCGATTCGTCTGAAACTGAGGTTGATCTGTTTGTCATCCCGAGGCGACTAAAACAAACTGGTTGCTATGGAGATAAAATCAACAGAAAAGCGGCCATTTTGAAAAAAAGTGGGTTTTGTTATCAACTTATGACATATAGCTCTCAACAATGCAGCAATGTGTTTTTCTGAGTCAGTTGATGATGCTGATCGCTATGCTAGCACTTTTACCAATATTATCTTAGCCCTTGTGCTATCTTAGATGACCCCCCCTTCCATTGGCATGTCCTCCCTACCATGACAAAGGTGGATAAAGGTGGAAAGATTTCATGTAATCCATGGACACCAGTGAAGATCACAAATCATTGAAGAAAAAAGGTTCAGAGCTCTGTCTAGTGGGTCTAGATGACCCCACTCCCAATGTTAAAGTGCCTAGGATAGAACAAGGGTTAACATTCATTGATAGCATAATTAGCAGATGCGGCTTTGACAAGTCTTGATAAAAGGTGGGCGGTTAGGGCGGCGGTGCTGCGTAGATGTGGGCAGCCATGGCGCAGTTGTGGTACATAGAGGAGGTTGTCTTAGTTTTCTCTGTGTGAGTCCCCCCCCCCCCCGGCCCCTTTGTTCCTCTAGGTGAAAATATGGAGACCAATGACACTTAATGACAGTTTATTCAGAAATGTGTCTGTCTTCCAGGTTTAAAAAAACATACCTTACCAAAAAGATAAATAATATTCAATAAATAGAATAAATGTTATTACATGTATAAATAAGTCAAGAGATATAAATCTGATAGCATCTTTGCCACAGTGATAAACAGATCCTCGACGGCTCTTCAGTGATGCTCTCAGTCACGGCAGCTTAAGCCGAGCTGCAACCCAGAAGAAAAAACAAATGAAAAATACAAAAGCAACATTTACAGTTATTGAAGAACATCAACCAAAATATCAATAACTAATAATAATCTCATGTTTTTGGGTCAGAACTCACCTTTTTTATGCGATTTATGAACAATCTGGATTTTGGTTTGATGCAATGTTGAGTCCCATTATGGTCAATAGCTCTGCATGAGGAAAAGTAAATGTTTTCATCAGAGTTCAACAGACTTTTATCCCTTTTCTTTAACGGTGTGAATGGAAGACAATGGATTAATGCAGACAGCATGTGTTGTTCTTACATAAAGAAGTGATAGCTGCATCCTTTGAAGGGAGTTAGTCTGTAACACTCTTTGACGCCCTCATGATCCGGTTTTTGATCTTTAGGATAGCAGCACGGCCGACCAACGAAAGCGCATTCTGCTGCAGGGACTGAGCAGAACAAACATCACTGTCTTCAACATTAATTGACATCCATCCAACATTAACATAACTTTGCTTCCACTCTACGTAAATACACAGTCAGTCCTGGAATCCTGGTGGTTACAGGAGCTGTAGGCTTTGAAGCAGCTTCGACACGTTGAGTTTTACCTTGCAGAGCTACAAGGACGGCCACAGCAGCAAGGCTGAGCAGAAACATCTGGCTGGCTGAGAGAGACATGGTAGAATTCAAAGTGGAGCTGAAGTTGGACCTGCAGATGCTGTGAGCGTCTGTTCATGTGTGCTGAGCAGAGGAGCGCAGTCTTTTATGCTGAAGAGCTGCATGACAAAAGGGGAAGTCAACATGTCAGGATGGAAAACGCCAATCAGAAAAACCGTCACCAGATGAACACTCATGCCTCAGAGTTCTGAGAAGCTGCTGCTGTGTCTGAGAGTTGACCATTTTTGGTGCTGCCCTCAGTTCACCGTCACCTGCAGACTGTCATTCAATGATGAAGTCATATGTGGATGCACCCAAAAAAGGGAAAAAGCTCATCTCCTCAATCTCAGTCAGAGGAATATTCATACAATAGGGTTGAAGGTTTTTCTCAGTCAGGAATGTTGAATTTTAGCAAAGTTTGTGTTGCAGTAACACAAAAGACACTAAGAAGTTTGATGACTTGTCTGCCATTGCAGCAGAGACTTTCTATGCTGGATGCCCTTCTTGACACCACCCTGTATTTTTTAGGGTCCAGGGAGACCCGCATGGGCAGCAGTGCAAAGGCTCTTGCCTCAGGACCCTCACTGCATTTGAGCTCATTCACAGTCCTACATCCAGCTCAGCCATCAGGCTTTGACATGTCCAAGTCATGAGAGAATAGCTGCTTTAGTGCTTTAGTTGAAGCAGGGAGCCTGGACGGGGGGGGGGGGTCAGTCATGAAGTCAGTCATTTTTCTGTGAGACATAGGAATTGAATGACACAGTGAGGCGGTCCCACACAGCTCTCCAAAATGAACCTGTGATTAATAAAGGTAGTATTTTTAGCCTCATGAAACCCAAACTCAACTGCTGTTCCCTCTGCAGCTCTTTGAGGCGTTACTCATGGAAAGATGAGAAGGTAGTTCTGTGCTGGAACACGTGCAATAGACACAGAAGAAGAGTCCCATTCTAGCGTCTATGACTTCATCTACTGGCTAAATTCTAAATAGGATCAGAATGAAATGACTCAGAATCCCATTTTTTACAACTTGAATCAAAGAACAAAGAGAAGATAAAACATGTAACGTTCTGCTAAAGCCTTCCAGCCTGAAACAGGAAGTACGTTGGTCCTCTGCAGATTTCTACACAGGAAGCTCGGGGCGATCAGCAAGTACTCTGGAAAAAGGAAGGTGAAAAAATGAGCGGGTTGTGAAAACGGCAGATTTCACAACACGCCCTTTCTTTCTGTCATGCTGCACAGGAACTCCTCTTTGTCATGTGTTTCATGTTCCACCTTTTGCATGGTCCAAACATTTTCTGATTGGACTGCATTCAGAGTCAGAACTTTCTGGTTCTGGTGCTTGGCTCTGATTCTCCTCCATTCAGCATGTCTGTGTGAATTTCAGCAAATGAAATATTCAAATGTTCAGCTCATTGAGGAGATGGTCTCTGTCTTTAGCATCTTGGTAGGAACTCTTATTGCTGTCTTTCCAATGAACAGGAAGTGAACAACTTCTGGATCCTTTCAGCCTTGAAAGAAATTCTACCATTTATTTGTTCATCTCTTGGTGGATTTTCAGCTACGTCTCAATGATCTTTAAATGTTAACATGGAGGATTTGAAATTCAGTTGATGACTAAAGTCAATGAAGAAGCTCCTCCAGCTATTGTGTCTTCCCACAGGTTTGGAGCCAGGCTCTCTGTTCAGACTGTAACATGTGGTTTAGGCCCGGCACTCTACACCTTACTCACAACCTTTTGACATTTGCTGCAGTGTTTGATCCACATGTCTTCAAAATAGGAAACTCTCCGCCCCTCTCTTTTCTAATAGTCAAAGGGGGAATTTGTTCAACTTATAGGTGGGTGTTGTCATGGTTACTGTGAAAGGAGATTGGAGGTCTCTACTTAACGAGAACTTTTTTCTCCCACAGATGTGATATTATCCGCTGATCAAAAATACACTTCTGAGTTTTCAGACATTCTGACTTTTCTTTTCCCTCCAACCTGAGACAAACGTTCTCTTTCTCATTTGAAATCAGATGTTTTTCTTTTTAAATCAAACCTTCATCTGCACTCATCATCATCATCATCAAAGTATTTTGAGCTGGGAGACACGCTCAGCACTCATTTATGACTCCAAAGGTTGAAATTCAAGCTTTCAAATCATGCTTGTAGGTTTTTGAAAACATGAACACACGTCTGACAATCACCACTAAGCCACAGATGGATGGAAATCCAGTTCAACGTGACGTTGAGTTGGATTCTTTACCTCCTGGTTTATTTCACACAAAGACTTTCTGAACAAATCTGATCTTCAATGCTGGTTTTTTCTGTTTAGCAGCTTCTCAAAGTGGAAACTTTCATGAAGATCTGACCTCTGGTTCAAAACAGATCCAGCTTTTTGGGGGGGTTCAGCCATGGATTCCCACAGAGGGGAGTGTTGTTCAGGTCCTGCAGGTGTGTCCGTCAAAAAACAATGCAATACTTTCAGTCTGCAGTCTAATGAACATCTAGATCTTAGAGGTTAACCCCATTCTAAGGAGACATTTGGGACGTATTCTGCTTTTTCCAGCTCCATCCAAGTATTTCTCCTCACATCTGTGGTTCTGAAAGCATCGTTTGATCATTTATTTTAATCCACTCTCTGTTCAGCATCACTCATCATTTCTGCTTAGACTTCCTGTTTTTGTTGTAATTCAGATTTTTGTAGGGAACAGCTGAACTTTTGCTGGGATTATGGATTTAATAAATCATTGCTTGATCCTTGATTTTTTAGTTCCAGCAAGCTTGCAGTTTTTCATTTGATAACATTTTTATAGAGCTGTCAGTGAAGAAGACAGCATTACTGACAGAAACATTTCAAACTAAGACGAGGACCAAGAAGCAGGTGGAGATGTGATGGAAAAACCAAGGAGCCACAAACAGGAAGGTGAGTTTCCAAAAAAACACTTTGGAAACCAACCACAACATTCAGAAACCTGTGAACTGTGAGGGTTCCCTAAATACCGACAGCAACAACAAACAGCAATCCACCCCAGTCCATGACGGTAGAGCCAAAACCTGGGCTGGAACAAAGTCAGAGATGTGTGATGAAGAGGTGGAAGTTCAAGGATCAGACTAAGTCCACACGGAGCGGATCCAAAGGAACATGCTCCCTGGACAGCTGCTCCCAATGCCTCCCATCATCCTTTGACCCACAGCTTTCCTGTCACACTCCATCTGCCTCAGTAGGCTGAGTCCTTTGGATTCTGGTGCTTTCATCATCTCCAAGAATGGAGATAGGTTCGGCCCCTAAAAAGGAAACATGCTTTAGAAGCTGTCGATTGTATTTGATATTTAGACCCGTGTTTTCTGTCTGACCCTGGAACCTTTCAGAGGTTTTGGCGCCCCATGACCAGAATACTGCGCTGTCTGTCAGCTGCTCTTCTCAGCATCCCAATAACCACAGCTGACCTTGAACAAGGGTTTACTGTGATGAAGAAGATGGAGGGAGAGCGGCGCTCTGGGTGCAGAGAGTTTGCATTCACGTACACTAGAGGTTGTGTGCAAACATCAGATAAAGGAACTGAGAAGATCCAGACGAGTCTGCAAACCACAGCAATGACGAGGACGTTTTTCTGACTGAAAGGAGGATCTAAGATGAACGAATGGTTAGAATGTGGTTCATTACTAGAACATCCTGTTCAAATATGTTGCAGTTCAAATGTCTGTAAGATAAACACACACAGAGAAAGCGTCTGCACTGATGAAAATGTGTCACAAGCGTTGGCTGAAGGGTCTGAACCATAGACTGTATATAGAGATGGACAGAGCTGGCTGTGATGTCACACATAGGAAGAGCCTTACCTCCAGCTCCAGCCAAATGAAGCCTATTGAGTCTATCCACAATACGGGCGCCGCCATTTGGAGTCAGTCGACAGTGATTGTCCGAGTCGGTCTGAGTCCGCGTTTCTATGGCAACGACTGTCGCCAATCAGGAGTGAGCTTATTCGAAGTCCACACCCCTTCCACTAAAGGCGGCTCAAGATAATCTGTCAATCAAACATTGTGAACATTTGAGGTGGGGTCCAGCGGGCATCACATCTTTTACTGAGCCATCTGATTGGTTCATAACTTGAATAACATGCGACAAAGAAAAGAAAAAACAGGGTTAGCAAGAAAATGTTAGGAAAAAGGGTATCGGAGTAAGATTGGTCATTTTTGACCAACAGAATGTCTGAGAAATAGCTGTTCATTTCTCTGTAGAAGTCTATGGGATTTTGGCCTCTTGGATGGGGGTGTTCACTCAGTCCAGTTCCTATTTACAGTCAATGGTCTGAACAGGGATAAGGCTGTCAGTCCAGATCTGTCCTACCAGGGGGCAGATCAGATCTGAGACATTCGGCCCCACCCCGTCATCCCATCTCTGACCCAGAAGAAGGTTCTGGGGCTGTAGAAGAAATCCTGTCTTCTTCCAGTCCCCCAGAAACGACTACAGAACTGTTGCTCTGGCAGAAATTCTCATGAAAAACCTGGAGACTGCAAAACTGCTGCTTTCAGATCTTTGCTTATCTGTTGTGAAGTTCAATGTTACTACCTAGACAGAATTAACCGTGCGGGTTATCAGAAAGTCATGTTTGCTAAACATGAACTTGGGGACTCAGCAGTTCCTCTGTTCTTCCAGAGGCCTTTCTTCTCTGCGCTGCTCCAGGGTCATTCCCTCCATCCTCTCCTGCTTCTGACCGTCACAATTGACTTGTAACACAAAGAATTTAAACAGTTTGTTGTTGTTTGTTTGTTACTTTGGACTGGATTCAAGCATCTTGTGGCAGCTGAATGCTGCTGGTGTTTGCAAACCTGCTTTTGTCTTCCCTGCAGTTCCATTGCATTTGCATCTTATTCAAGTTCAGCAACAGCAGCAAAAACTGTCATCAAATGCGTTTCATCAAAGTTTTCCTTTGGCTTGACCTTTTGGAAGATTCCTGTTATTTTACTGTTTACATTTGTGTCATTTCAAATGATCTAAAGCTGACAGCTGAGAGGACTGCAGGAATTCAGAATATGGAAACATCTGCACACCACTGTTTCAATGCCGGGTTTTCACCGTATAAGAGAAGAATAGGAGGACGTTTTCCACCTTTACTATGACCATTTACCTTTACAATTCAAGTGAAAAATGAACTGAAAACCTCAAAGGGAGAACGTGTCAAATAGAAACCTGAAATCATCTGGTTACTTAAGTGTGCACATCCGTGACCACAACACCTTCAGCTTTTACCACAGCACTCAGTCTCTGGGGCAGTTATCAGCCTGGGACGGCTCGACCGACAAACCCTTCCAACTCTGACAGGCTGAGAGCCTCTCCTGTGCTCAGCCCTCTTCAGGTCACCACAGATCCAGGTCTGGACTCTGGCGGGCCGTTCCAAAACTGTTGTCTTATTCCGGAGAAGCCATTCTTTTGCTTGGGGTCGTTGTTGTGCTGAAAGAATGTGCAGAGTTGTTTTTGGACCAAATGTCCCTTCAGGAATTATGTCAAAACGTTCAGTCGTGGTCTCATCAGAGCATAACACACGTTCCCACATGCGTTTGGGGGATTTCAGAAATCTTTTTGCAATATTCAGTGGGCTTGGAAGTTTGTTTCTGGAAGATGAGGCTCCCATCTTGTCACCCAACCCCATAGTCCAGACAGATGAAGAAGGCAGGAGATTGTTGTCCCATGTAAGACACAGCCAGGACGTCCTGCAGCGCCTTCAGGGTTGACGTCGGTTTCCTCCCTGACTGATTTTCTTATCATCTTTTCAGAATTTTGGACGAATATCCAATTGTTGGTGGTGTTACTGTGGTGCCACATTTTCTCCACAGCCATGTCTGCAGACCATGACTATGAGAAGACGTGGCTACAAGTACCTCAGAAAAAGCCTTCTAGATCTGCTGACTTTATCAGGGGATCCCAGTCACATACAGTCAGGACCCTAAACATTTGGACAGAGACACATTCTTTCTCATTTAGTTTCTGTACATTACCACAGTGAATTTTAAATAAAACAACTCTGATGTCATTGAAGTGCAGACTTTCAGCTTTCATTCCATGGGTTAAACAGATTGCATAAAAATGTGAAAAACTAAAGCATTTTTAAACACAATCCCTTCATTTCATGGGCTGGTAAGTAATTAAACAATTGACTTCCATGCTATTCCATGGGCAGGTGGGGGCAATTCCCTTGTTATGTTATTATGAGTGAAGCAGATAAAAGGCCTGGAGTTGATTAGAGGACTCGTGCTGCATTTGGAAGATTGAGCTGTGAACAGACAATATGTGGTCAAAGGAGCTCTCCATGCAGGGATTGTGTTTAAAAAATGCTTTAGTTTTTCCCCATTTTTAAACAATCTGTTTGGCTCTGCTGGTGTGTGAATGTGCATAAATGTCCCGGTGACGTCTGAGGGGCCGTAGAACCAGCAGCCACGCCTCTGTCCGTCTGGCCCAGGGCAGCAGAGGCTACATCAGTAGTAGTAGTACCATCACAAAGTATGAATGAATGATGAACACATTGGAGAACTTTGAGGGTCTGGAACAGCAGATAAAACTAATCTATTATTATTAAAAAGGTCCCTGCAGACCGGATTCAAATAGAACAGAGAGCCTGTAGTCTCATTATACATGCTATAAGACACACACACACACAGACACGCACACCCGCAAACAGACACGCACGCACACACACGCAAACACACACGCACGCACACACACACACAGACACACACGCACGCAAACGCACACACGCACACGCACGCACACACAAACATGGTGTAATGAGACTCATGCTACTGCAGCACAGATGTGATGGAAGCTGAGCTCTGCCACATTCATCGCTCAGACTGTCCGTAAATGATCAGTCAGACCAAAACGTCAAAGGGCAGGGCGTCACGCATGCGCTCTTGTGGGCGGCGCTGTGGGACGGCCACGACAGGAGCGCGCGCGAGCAGCTTGAGCCGTGGAAACGTCGTCCTGCAGGTGCGCAGCGGCGGGATGAAGGCGTCTCCGTGAAGCAGCGTCTCCTCCGGGGCCTCGGAGCCATGAGCCGCGCGGCCGCCGCTGCCGTCGCCGTGTGGCTGCTGGCAGAGGTGAGTGCTGCGCGCGCGAGCGCCGCGGTGGAGAGGAGCGGGGCGGTGCCGCTGGGGGGGGGGGGGGTACTCGGCCGTTCGAGCGCCTGGAGCTCCGCTGGCAGCTGTTCCGTGCGTGCGTGTGAATTGAGCTTTAATCCCATCAAACAACGAAGATGCAGAGATGATGAGCGCGAGGCCTGCGCCGCGCGTGCGTCTGGATTACGTGGCTGTGTTCCAATGTAAACACTACTGTCAGGAGGGGGGGGGGTCTTTTGTTCTGTGCTCCTCGGTCCTCATAGGGGGGGGGCTGCTTTGGACTGACCCACTCTCAGCTGAATTTGACATGAGGGGCCCGAAGGCAGCGTGCTGCGTTCACGGTCCTGCTGACCTGCAGAGAACGTTGGCTTTGTGTTGCACGTCAAGGGGCTGCATGGAGGGGCGGGGCTCCGCTGGACCACCTCCTCACCTGCAGGAAAGGTCAGAGGCGGCTGAGTCTGCTTTGATGTTCCAGGGAGGAAACACATGTGGGCGTGGCCCCTTTGTTGACGGTCATCCCGCCGGGCCTCATCGGTGCAGTTAGGAAAGAAGACGCTGCTGCTGTGCAATCTACAGATGAAGAGGCTGCTGAACCTGCTTGTGCGTGCGTGTGCACGTGCGTGTGTGCGCTTTGATGTGTGAATACATGAATCCTCTGCTTCTGCAGACGTTCCTGGTGGAACTGCTGCATTTTGGACTTCTGGGCATGGATGAGGTAGAACTGAGCTCTGTTTTCATCACTCCACTTTCCTCATCACCTCAGCAGCCTGGAGCGTGAGCATCTTCATCAGAAGAAGAGCAGATCATGCAGGAAAGTGAAACAGAGGGAGGCTCAGCATGAAGGAAGATCTGCCCCCCCCTCCAGACTCCTCCTCCTTTACAGCCGTGCTGCTCAGTCCTTCTTCAAAAACCGTCTCTGCTGATGCGGTTCTCGTCAGAGCACTGTGAAACCTAAGCTCCTCCCCCTGTTCCAGCTTTCCTGCCATGGCCTCACTGCTGGAGGTTGTGGTTGTGCGTTTGCAGAGCTGGAGGTTGACCAAAGCTGTGTGCCGTTGTGGCTGAGTGAAAAGCTTCCGTGCAGACATTTCATGAGCAGAGTCTTTGCTCAACAACCGTAAACGACTTTGACTCAGGGAAACCAAGTCCAGAACCGCCTGAGTGTGACCGTCCTTTGGTGGAGTTGGAGTGTAAACCTAGAGAGGGGCGGCCTTCCATCAGGTTTGTCTCAGTGACGTGACCCGGTCCACAGGCTCTGCTTCTCTACTGGAGAAGGGGGGGGGGACTTTTGGTTTCAGTAGAACCCTGCCGGTGAGGCTCTGCAGTAACACAGATGAATAGAAGCTGCTGTCTGTTCTAACAAACCTCTTTCTGCCTCACAGTGTGTAGAAGCCAAGAAGTCCTGCTGGTACCTGGAGGGCAGGTATCCCATCCACTTCATGTAAGTTCTTTGTCCTTGTCTTCCATGTCTGGACTAGCAATAAGAGTAAAGCCTCCATCCAAACCTTTGGGTGAACTTCTTTGACTGTGCCTTCATAGAAGAGACCCGAGTCCCCACGACTCAGGAACAGTAGATCACGGCAGCTTTGGGCCTGACAGAGCAGGTCTCAGTGTGATCCGGTCCTGGAGTGATCGGGTCCTGGAGTGATCCAGTCTCAGTGTGATCCGGTCCTGGAGTGATCGGGTCTCAGTGTGATCCGGTCCTGGAGTGATCGGGTCTCAGTGTGATCCGGTCCTGGAGTGATCCGGTCCTGGAGTGATCAGGTCCCAGTGTGATCCGGTCCTGGAATGATCGGGTCTCAGTGTGATCCGGTCCTGGAGTGATCAGGTCCCAGTGTGATCCGGTCTCAGTGTGATCCGGTCCTGGAGTGATCGGGTCTCAGTGTGATCCGGTCCTGGAGTGTTCCGGTCCTGGAGTGATCAGGTCCCAGTGTGACCCGGTCCTGGAGTGATCAGGTCCCAGTGTGATCCGGTCCTGGAGTGATCGGGTCTCAGTGTGATCCGGTCCTGGAGTGATCGGGTCTCAGTGTGATTGATGATCATGCTGATCAGGTTGAGGCATTGTAAATCCAAATTTTGGATTTGGGAAGGACCCAAAGTAAACCTGAACCCCTCCTGAGCTGTGACCCGATGCTGAAGTGAAGGAATGCTGGGAGTCTGGTCATGTGACGGGATGAGCCCAACGTTCATCTGTTTCTGCTGGAACTGCTTCCCCGTCCGTCCTGTGAGGATGGATCTCAGAGATGATTCTGTTTGCTTCCAGATGTCGCTCTTATGAGGACTGCTGTGGGACCCGCTGCTGCCTGCGGGCCCTGTCCGTCCAGAGACTCTGGTACTTCTGGTGAGTGCTGGTCTGGATCTTCTGCTGCAGGTCCAAACCGAACCTGAACCTCAGAGCTGAAGGTGGTGGTCGTGGGAGCTTCAGCGGTCTTCTCTGGTGTTCCTCAGGGTCCTGCTCATGATAGGGGTACTGTTCTGCTGTGGGGCGGGCTTCTTCATCCGCAGACGGATCTACCCCTCACCTCTGAGAGACGAGCCTGCTTTCAACGTGTCCTTCACCAGACACCCTGTGGCCACAGCAGGTAGGCGGGCGCCGTCAGCACCTCCTCCTCAGAGGACAGTGCGGTTTGGGAGAGTCACTGCCGGAGCCTGACTGATGATCCAGAAACGTTCTTCAGCCTCAAATGCTGAGCATCGTCAAGCTGAAGAACCTCATTCTGACCTCTGACCTCCCAGCACGCCTGACAGGCTGCATGAAAGTGGGCAGATTCATCTTTTCCTGTCAACCGTATGAGGGGAAACTGAGCGTTGAAATGTTAGTTTGTAGAAAAGAAACACTTCTGTTCTGTTTGCACGTTGAGCAGTCCAGCTGCTAAAAGTCAAGCTCAATTGTTGAAACCTGAAGCCTCATTGGGGAGACGGGCTGGTTCTGATGACCAAAAGCTTGACTCCCGTCTTCAGAACGTTGAGAAAGTTCTGCTTTGGATTGTAGAAGAGCTCGGAGTCGTTGGCTGGAAACCTGAATTTCTCCTGGGGTTTGGTAGAACAGCCTGTGGCTCCGTGTACCCGTCCTGCCGCAGCCTTTAGTTTCACTCTGCAGAACCTTTTGGGTCTCACATGACCCGCCCGGTCGCTCCATGTCCATGAGCTTCAGTCTTCCTGCTGCAGTACGACTGTCCTGACCCCCAGGAACGGTCAGTGTGAAGCACGGAGGCGGGGGAGTCATGATGTGGGGCCTGGGCTCCTGTGTGCAGCAGGTCATTTTCCTGCTGCATGCGTCTGCGTCCCGCTTTCCTGAACATGTTTTCCTCTCATGTCTGCAGTTTCTCAGCAGCCCGGGAGCATGCAGGGCTTCGGGGTCAACGGGGGGACAGCCGGCGAGGCGGGGGCCACCATGATTCACCCAGCGTACCCCGCAGCGCCTGGCTTCACCTACGTGATGAGAAGTCCCTACCCCCCACCTCCATCCTACTGCAGCCACCCCCCACCCCCCTACGAACAGATATTTCAGAACGCAGACAAGAAGTGACGTCCGGAAGAGCCAGGGGGGCGGCGGCGGGGGGGGCACCCTTCAGTATTTTGTGACATCACGAGGACTTGTGGAGAAGACAGTTCGTCCCACAGAGAGACGCTGATGCTGACGTGGAGGAGAGGAGCCTCTGGGCAGCATCAGTGTCATGTTTCTGTCTCTGTGGTGGAGCGGTCCTCCTGTGGGTTGAGGGTTTGTTTCCCATGTCAACATTAAAACCATGAGTCAGCACTTTCAGGCCTGTTCAGGTTCTGTCAGCAGCATCTTCAGAGATGTTTCAGAATCACCTTTCTGCTTCTCTTTACTGACGACTCCCCCCTGAACGAAGGAAAACACGCCCCCCCCTGCAGGCGTAGAGCACCCATAGCGCTGTGACCCGGACCGACCCGCTGTAGAAAGAACCAGCAGGACTCACAATGACCTGAAACTGACAGAAGGACGAATGGAGGAAGGACGCCCACTGGGACGGCGTGGGCGTCTACGGGTGCAGAACGCCTGACGTCCTCTCCTGGAGCTTTGGGGGCAGGGAAGACCCCTGAAAGGGCATCCAGCCTGGGGAGGGACCAGCGCTCCAGAGGAGTCCCTGTGCACAGCAGCATGACCTTTCACCTGCTGACATGGACAGACTCTGATTGTCCACAGAATGTAGAAATAAAACTCCCTGTTGGAGTTTGTGTGGTTTTCAGAGTGCACACAAACACCCTGAGCGTGTCGATCCCTCAGGCCTGCTGACCTCTGCAGACGGTTTCTGTTCCCCAGAGCATTCTGGGTAATGAAAGTGAGGCTTAGACCGTGGCACACTAGAGTTACCTGCAGAACTCAACAAAGGTCTAAGAGTTCATGCACCGTCAGACACCAGCCTCTAGTGGTCATTTGAGGAACTGCATTATGGAGGTTTGGACATTTCACATTGATGGTTTTAGCTTTTTAGTCCTTTTTTAGTTCTGTGAGTGAACTCTGACCTCTCCGATTTGAATCCAGCTTTAACCCTTGTGCTATCCTAGACACTTTAACATTGGGAGTCGGGTCATCTAGACCCACTAGACAGAGCTCTGAACCTTTTTTCTTCAATGATTTGTGATCTTCACTGGTGTCCATGGATTACATGAAATCTTTCCACCTTTATCCACCTTTGTCATGGTAGGGAGAACACCTCAATGGAAGGGGGGGGGTCATCTAAGATAGCACAAGGGTTAAGGAGAGAGGGCCACTGGGGGCTCTGGCCCCCTCCATACGGACGTCCCTCCATTCTCCTCAGAGGACTACTAGGCCATACACCACTGCTGGAGCGTTCTTTCACCATTTCAACGGGCCACGGTTCAGGTTCTGAGGAAAAACGGGTGTCAGCCTGTGGCGTCTGTCTCATGATGGACATTTATGAAGAACAGTAGGACTCAAATTACGTTTCTGAGTGTCTCTTGATTCTAATGGTGGTGAATCAGGAGCAGATTAGAAAACGATTTTCGGTGAGATGTAGAAAAACTCTGGGCGGGGCCACAGTCTCCCTGCTCCGCCCCTTTCTGATCATCCTCAGTCAGATCAACAGATCCATGAACGTCTTTGAGTTCCTGGTCTGAGCTGGAATCTGGATCAGAACTGGACGGGTGGATCTGAAGTTTCTCATTTTTGTTGCACCGCTAATGTCAGGTTGGGGAGGGGAGGGGCTGTAACTACGTACCTGAGGAACTATGTCCCAGAAAACAAGGCAGGTGTTCTAACGGCTGAAACCAGCCCCATCAGAACTCAGAGCTATGGGAGATAGATGAAGACAAACGGGAAGGAGCGACCACTGGGGTCTGGACTTTATTCTAGACACATTCGGCTCGCATACATTCAGCCTTACAGGAAGAGCGTCAGAGCAGATGAAGAGCAGCCGCAGTCATCCTCACTGAAGGCGGGAACCTGAGGTCACGGCAGGTCACACGGCCGCCCCAGAGCGAGGCATTCAGGCGCTGTCGGATTGGAGAGGCGGCGCTCTGGCTCCATGTTGGGGCAGCACTGAGCAGGATCTGACCCCCCACCCCCACCGCCCCAGCTGACAGGAAGAAACCAGGTTCCGTGCACGAGTCGTGCACGTCTCTGGGCAGCCTGCTATGCTGGAAGTGATGAGTCTCTGAGGAACACATCCTTTTCTCCAACCGTCTAACCTTCCCAGCATGCTTGTTCCATGGTGGGGGCGGGGCCTACCAGAGGAAAGCTGAGATGGGAGGGGCACAGAGGGCATGCAGACACACAAGACCAACACATGCACGCTGGGGGGCTGAAACTGGAGAACAGGTGGGTTCTTAAATCCGGTTCCTCGTCTCAGAACCACGGTTCCCGTCCTCCTCGTGACCTTCAGCGTCTGATTGCAGGTCAAAGTTCAAAGGCGGGGAAGCAGGAAGCTCCCGGCTTCTCCATGTCAGACAAGAAATGAATGGCCCCCGCCATACCTGAAAGACAAACAAGCATTAGCTCCGGCCTCAAAGGGGCGGCGGTTTAGGACAGCGTGTGTGTACGACCAGGACAAACGTCTTCATGGTCGGAACCGGTCCATAAACGTGTGCGTGCACGTGAAGGTTCAAACGTGGCCCTGCAGGGGGGCACATCCTCATCAAACATCACTGCTGAACATCAAACCATAAGGCTCCCACCGCCGTGCCTTACAGCCGTTCCTCTGATTGTCCTCTCTGGTCTCATGAGAGTTTCTGGTTTGTTCAGGAGATGAACTGGCTGGTTCCTCACTGCAGAGGGAGGCAGAGGTCTGATGAAGACCAGACTACAGAAAACATCCCAGGATAGGCTGCCACCTTTCCAAACGGCAAACATTTTCCATGATGGACCTGCTCATAGGTGCAGCAGGAGGTCAAAGGTCGCCCTCCCCCGCCCAGACTCAGACAGAGGAACGGGGCCGTTTGAAACCAGGATGGAGATCTGACTCCAGGTTCCTGAAGACCGGCTCCGGCTCTGACCCACAGAGTCCAGGTCACAGGATGATGGTGGAGCAGGGAGCTCCATGAGCTCCAGTGTTGACCAGAGGGAGTATCTACCAGCTACATCCATGGGGGGCAAACACAAACACGGCATACCTTCAAACAGAGAGTAGGGCCGGTCAGGGATCCTGCAGCCGTGGGTCCCGTAGTCCAAGCACCACTCAGCAAACTGCAGACAGAAGCAGAGTCGCTGTGAGACCTTCATGCGGGCGAACACCGCTGCGGGGGAACGCCGCTGCTGCAGGGGGAACGCCGCTGCGGGGGAACGCCGCTGCTGCGGGCGAACGCCGCTGCGGGCGAACGCCGCTGCTGTTCTAAGACCACAGCAGAAAACGCCTCCCTCCCATCCATCCACACGTTACAGCAAAGCCACGCTGGTCTGAGCTCTCTGCAGGAAAGCCTTTCATGGTTCTGAAAATCCCCGATCCATTGCACTGGAGGGTGGGTTCTGGACGGTGGGGTTACCTTGCAGGCGCGGTACAGGTGCTTCTTGTCCTGCGTCAGCTTGTAGAGGGACAGGAAGGCGTAGGCGTTGCCGGCCGTCCCGTGGCAGATGCCGTAGCCTTTCCTCAGCAGGCCGCGCTGCCAGATGACCTCACCACAGTCTGCAGCCTCCTTCAGGTACTTGTCCTCCTTGAACACCTGAGCAGACACAGCAGCTCTGCCACGTTCATTCTGAGATCATCCAGCAGCTGGTCAATCCAGTCCAACCTAGAAACTGACCGTCAGAACTCTGGCATGAGACCACATCATAGCTTCAGTGTCTTCAGAGCTATTGAGCACCTTTATTATGATTCATATCTATTAATATTTTTAAAAAAAAACAACATAAGATGGGTTTTCTCACAACATATAGGTTGTAGCATGAATATGCTGACTTCATTACCAGTTCATATAAATGTAAACATTTCTATTAGTTTTTGTGTAATTATTGATTTTGACAGAATGGTGTTTTCATGAAGTTTGCACTTTGTTGACGGTCCCTTGGCAGCCGCCTATTTACAGCTGGAAGAGATCATTTCTCATTAAAGTGCTGAAAAAGGATCTTTTTTCTTTTGAAATGCATTTGTGGTTCACTCTCCGTGTTGATACTAAAGGCTTGAGATACTTTTGTCACATTTGAAGGTTTATCAGAAGAGTTATTGAGGCTGGAAGTCAGAATCTGAGACCCAAAGACACAGAAACACGCTAAAGCGGCTGACTGACAGACGGAGGGAGAAGCATGACAATGTTTGGACCATCTCATGAACCTGAATGGAGAACCTGAATGGAGAACCTGAATGGAGAACCTGAATGGAGAACCTGAATGGAGAACCTGAATGGAGACGTGATCACCGACGTTTTAGCCCACTGGAAATCTCAGAATAAATATACTTCCCTTTTCAGTTATAGTGTCGTGTTGTGAGTTCATTTTTTTAGTGTTAGGATGTGTTGTTGTGTTGCGTTGTGAATCTAAAGTGTTGTGACCCTTCTGGGCACCCATAACCCTTGTGCTATCTTAGATGACCCCCCCCCCTTCCATTGAGGTGTTCTCCCTACCATGACAAAGGTGGATAAATCACAAATCATTGAAGAAAAAAGGTTCAGAGCACTGTCTAGTGGGTCTAGATGACCCCACTGTCTAGTGGGTCCAGAT
>CM074504.1:25041253-25058376 GCA_037389245.1 Oryzias sinensis
GTTGTTTTTATAGGCCACGACGTTCTTCTCACATTTCTCTGTTAGCAGTAAGCTAACGTCTGTGGAAGCTAAGCTACTTTAGCGATCGTTTGCCTCGTTCGTATTATTACACATCAGTGCAGAGTAGAACGTAATGTTATGTTCACAGACAATTAGAAAACCTTTTCATTTTTTTATGGTTCCAAAAGTCATGTATTTTATGTTTGCATTCCAGAGTTTGATTATTATTTGTTGTTTCAGCAGCAAGTTGTGGAAAACGTGGCGCAGGCCTTAGTGTCTGCTCTTGCAAGGGGAATCAGTGACAATCCAACCTCTGCAACATCAACCCCCTCTAATGGCCTCAGTACCACTCTAAATATTAAATATGATATCAATGTAAAGACATATCATCTCATCTGCAATTGCCAAACTGAAAAGAGGATTTAATATGAACTTTGGTATGTACTGTAAACTTGAATTCTTTTTTCCATGCTGTACATACTTTTACCATAGTGCGAAGCCCTTTGAGTTTCACTCCTGAAATATAATAATCTATTTTCAAACTGTTCCTATTGTTTTTTGTTTATTACCACAGACTGATGATTTTTTGCTCTGGTTGCACTGGTGCGCCGAACTTTTATATTAGGTGCATTAATATATGTGGACCTACCTTCTCCACCATATTGGATGAACTTCACTTATATTTATATTGCATTTAATTCAGTACTTTTAGATGGTCACTATTATTTTTTATTGTTGTCATTATTGGCATTAAAACTCAAATGATTAACTTACAAACTGGTAAACATAAAGCCTTTTATTTGAAACAAAATTCTACCAGAATCATAAATTACACGAAAAAGTTGGTGCTTAAAGACACTTCAAGAAGAATTTCTGTTGGTGTTTTCAACATGTTCTTTTCACATGATAGAGGGCACATATATAGACGCAATTTAAGATTTAAACTTTAATGAGTATGTGTTCTTTGTTAAAAAAAAAGCTCCTATTTGTGACAGTAAGGGAAATGGGTGGACCACAGTCTCCCTCCTCAAATAGATCCATGAACATCTTTTCTTTTCCTCCTCTGAACTGGAATCTGGGACAAAACTGTAGCTCTGGATAGCTCTGATATTGATCACTGTTTTTGTGGCACTGTCATATTGGGTTGGAGTGTGAGGAGCTGTCACCCAGCATGAGAACACGTAAACACAGATTTCAAGGATATCTGGGTGTGGTTCCGTCACACCAACGGTGTCATTAAGAACTCGGAGGTGCCACATTTTAACTTTTGGATGATATTGTCACGCCCCCTTTTGTGTCTAGGGGCACCGAGGCGGCAGAAGATAAAAAACTAAAGGTTTTGGCTAACAAATTGAAATTAACACACCAAACGAATGTCTCCAAAAAAATATATCAAATATATTTACAAATAAACAAACAACCAATAACTAAAAGTGAAGCAAAAAGGCTTCAGGGTGAACCAGGGCCAAAATAACAAACAAACCCCCCCTAACTGAAACATGTAATCTTACCTGTAAAAGAAAGAAAAGGGAAATAAATGACAAAACTCTAACCTCCCTAACCTAACAAAAACAGGAGAAAACATGGACTAAACAAAATGGCGGTTTACATTGTTACTGTTGCTTCACTTAAACAAAATTATAATCCAAAGGACCAAACAGAGTGGGCACAAAACTACAAACTACGAAACAAAGTGCAACACAAACTAAACAGGTGTTTCGGTTTCTGTTTCTTTGCCCTTGTGGTTTGTTTCCTTTTTGTTCAGTGATGTTTTGAGTTTCACTTCCTGTTTTATTTTGTAGGGTTTCCTGTTTCGTTGTTTTGAGTTTTACCTTGCCCATCAGTCCTGAGTGTTTCCACCTGTGTCTTGTTGCCTTGTATGTATTTAAGTCCTGTCTTTCCCTTCCTCCTGTGCTGGTCTATATTGTATTCTTCCCCGGTTTTGACCTAAGTGCATTTTTAGAGTGTTTCGAGTTTCTAGCCTGCCGTATGCAGTGGTTTTGGTTTTGACTTTAGTTTTGTTATTAAAACCCCGTTCTCCTGCAACCTCCTGCCTCCTCTCCTTCTCTGCGCCTGGGTAGTTCCCTTCTCCCCCCGTTACAACAGGTGGTGAAATACAAAACAATAAGGAGAAGAGGGCCAAGCTGCAGTGGAGGCTGGTGCAGCAAGGCTCCCTTCTCACCGGCTGGATGACCAAATGGTGCATTTAAGGCTGCCTCCACCAGCTTGTCCAAATTGAGGCCACACCTTCATGCACCACACCTGCAAATAATCATAGACTGTAACAAAGTGGCATTTGTTACTTGTGTGCATCCACTTGATTTTTACCTGTTTTTCTGCTCACTTGCTTCCTCACCAGGGCATATTTGGACAAATGTTTGTTAAGCTGCTTGGCAGCCATTTTGAATGTTCAGCTGAAACCATTTTGAAAGGGGTGTTTTGCTGTTAACCCCGCATCCCTTCGGTAATGGTTTGAACCATTTGGGGCAAGGCTATATAAGCAGAGGTGTTTGCTCAGTGTGGAGGAAGGGAGTTGAAATTGAAAACACGTTGGATTGTGAAGAATAAAACTGTTAACTCCAAACAAACCAAGACCCAGACTGGTCACTTCAGCACAGCCGCTTCTGCCATTCTGTCACAAGTGGTGTCAGAAGTGGGATTTAAATCTGTGCTGAGTGACTAACATGATGACCAGAGGTGCAAAAAAACCAGACCAGGAGAGTGAGCCTGATGATGGAGTGGGACCATCAGATGACCGAGGAGCCATGGCAGCAATAAGCCCAGCAGACAGATTGGAAGAGCTGGCAGAGCTGGCAGAGCTGGTGAAAACCTTGGTCCAGTCTCAAGCAGCCAGAGACAAGAAGCTGGAAAAGGAATTCTCCCGCCAGGAACAAAGATGGAGAGGCATGCATGACCAATTCCAGCAGATCCAGCAACAGGTGACTGCAATGCAGGAAGATCATGGCAGCAGAGCGTCTGTGGAAGGTGACGACCATGATGAAGGAGCCAGTATGGACCCAGGTGGCCAGAATTTTAGGCATCTGACAGAGCCTAAACTTCACCCATTAACATCGGATGATGATATTGAACATTTTCTCACCACATTTGAAAGAATGGCTCAAGTATGTCGGTGGTCCAGAGAAGAGTGGGCGGTTCGTTTGGTGCCCCTTTTGACAGGAAAGGCCCGTGCTGCTTATGTGCTTATGGACATTTCAGATGCCGAAGACTATGACAAGGTGAAAGATGCAATCTTAGCCAAATATGAGATCACAGCTGACACCTATCGACGCCGGTTCAGATCCCTGAAGATTGATCCAGGAGAGACACCACGTGAGCTTTATGTTCGGCTGAAGGACTTGTTTGGAAGATGGGTTAAACCAGAGAAGGCAACTGTGAAAGAAATTTCAGAGCAGATTATTCTGGAACAGTTTCTGAGGATGGTGCATCCAGAATTGGAGGTCTGGATTCGTGAGCACGATCCAGCTACAGCAGAAGAAGCTGCTCGCCTTGCGGAGATCTTCACTTCAGCCAGAAAAGGATCCAGAAGAATCTACCTAGGCCGGGAAACCCACGATGCCCATTCAAGTGAGTCCTTTGGGGGTGATCGGGGGTCTGGTCAATTACAGAATAGAAATGTTGATAGTAGATCTCCCTCTCAAACTGTAAAAAAACAACCTACTTTTAAAGTAGGCGTAAAGGAGCGGAGATGTTTTCATTGTAATGATTTAGGACACACCCAGTATTTTTGCCCACTGCTGAAGACTAAACATTCCCTTTTGAGTTCTGTTCCGAGACCAGCAGGTGATCGGGCCTTCAGCACCGTTGGAATACAGGGCTGTACGGTACCTGTTCTGGTTAATGGTAAACGTGGTGAAGCTTTGCTGGACTCAGGCTCTTTCCAATCTCTTGTACATGCCAGTATGATTCCACAGGAAAAACAAAATGGCAAGGAGGCCACAATAAGTTGTGTCCACGGTCATGAACAGGTATATCCCACAGCTGATGTTTATTTGACTGTAGGGGGTCAAACTTATTTGACATCAGTTGCTGTAGTTTCAACATTACCATATTCTGTCATATTGGGTAATGATATACCCACACTTTATGACCTTATGCTCCACTCAACCACTCAGATTTCAAGTGCGATGTTTGGAGAGTCACCCCGATCTGAGATAAGTAACCATGTTATGGAAGGGGTAAAAGCCTGTCATGTGGTTACAAGAGCACAAAATGCAAAAATGCTGGAGGAACTACCTTTCTATGATGATGAGTGGGAACAGAGTACTGTTAAACTTAGGAAACCAAAAATGCAGAAAAGGAGGGACAAGTTAAATGGTTCACAGGGAAAATATGAATTAAGGCTACCTCAGCCTAATGTTTCTCTTGATTTTGAAGTTCCCAAAGACATAGGAGCTTTGCAAAGAGAAGACCTCACTTTGAAACCTTGGTTTGAAAAAGTAACTGAAATTGATGGGGTAAAAACAGGCCAGGTTACTTGTCTTGATGATGATGTTTATGTAATAAAACAGGGTATTCTGTACCAGAAACGTGGGAAAAAGGACGCACTTGCCCTTCCCCTGCTGTTCAGAAAGAAAGTCATGGAGCTTGGGCATTCAATTCCCTGGGCAGGTCATATGGCGTTCCATAAAACCTTAAGTAGGATCACAAACCATTTTGTCTGGCCAGGACTGTACACTCAACTCTCTGATTTTTGCAGCTCTTGTGAAACATGCCAGATGACCTCACTGAAGGGGGTAGCTCGTGCTCGACTCCGCAATATGCCAATTATTGAGACCCCCTTTGAACGAATTGGCATGGACATTATGGGCCCCTTGGAGAAAAGCTCCTCAGGTAACCGTTACATACTAGTTATCTGTGATTATGCCACCCGCTATCCAGAAGCTTTTCCACTCAGATCAATTAAAGCAAGAAATGTGGCGAACTGTCTCTTGCAGTTGTTTTCTAGGGTGGGAATTGTTAAAGAAGTCCTCACTGATTGTGGAACCAACTTTTTGTCTAAGCTGTTGAAGGATGTTTATAAGTTGCTAGGGGTTAGGGGAATCAAGACCACCCCATATCACCCCCAAACGGACGGGCTGGTGGAGAGATATAATCAGACTCTAAAGAGCATGCTCCGAAAGTTTGTTTCCAAAACAGGTGCTGACTGGGACCAGTGGCTGCCCTATCTTCTGTTTGCCTATCGTGAAGTTCCACAGGCATCCACCGGTTTTTCACCTTTTGAACTGCTCTACGGTCGCCAGATCAAAGGGCCCCTGGATCTCCTAAAGAACTACTGGGAGGACCCCAAGTCACAAGGAGAAAATGTTGTGGCGTATGTGGTGAAAATGAGAGAGCGACTGGAGGAAATGGCAGCCTTGGTGCAGGAGAATATGAAAGCTGCACAGAAACACCAAAGGACCTGGTATGATAAAAAAGCTCGGGAGCGAACCTTCACTCCAGGCCAAAAGGTATTGCTGTTGCTCCCAACCAGTGAAAACAAGCTTCTGACCAAATGGCATGGACCTTATGAGATCACCAGAAAGGTGGGTGATGTGACCTATGAGCTGTTCATGCCTGAAAGACAAAAGAAACATCAGCTTTTCCATGTTAATCTTTTGAAAGTATTTCTCAGCAACCAGGGGACGGTTTCCCAGCAGTTCTTTGTTCGGTCAGTGACAGATGAGGAGGAGACGGAGAAGTTCTTTCCCACGAGCACTCCAACTGCTTCTTCAGTCAACCTCTCTCATCTGTCTTTTCAAAAACAAGAAACAATCATGTCGCTCTTAGATCCACAGCTGTTTCAGGAAACTCCGGGCTTCACATCATTGGTCCAGCATAAGATTCGACTGAAGGAGGAGGCCCCTGTGAGACAACGGAGTTATCGCATCCCTGAGCGATTGGTGCCAGTGTTGCAACAAGAAATTGAGTTGATGCTCTCAATGGGTATTATTGAAGCCTCCAGCAGTGAATGGTGTAGCCCTATTGTGCTTGTACCAAAGAAAGATGGCTCCCTAAGATTCTGTATTGACTTCAGATACCTGAATGCCATTTCCAGCTTTGACCCGTATCCAATGCCAAGAGTGGACGAACTTTTGGAAAGAGTGGGCTCAGCACAATACATCACCACACTCGACCTGAGCAAAGGATACTGGCAAGTGGCCTTGGCTCCAGAGGCCAAGGAGTTAACTGCATTCAGGACACCATTTGGTATGTACCAATTTAGGGTGATGCCCTTCGGCCTTCAAGGGGCACCCGCAACCTTTCAGCGGCTCATGGACTATGTTTTGAGAGATGTGACTGAGTTTGCTGCTGCATATCTCGATGATGTTGTGGTGTTTAGCCGATCCTGGTCTGATCATGTCTCCCACCTTAAGGATGTTTTGCAGTGCATCCGAACTGCTGGATTAACCATCAACCCGAAAAAGTGCGCTTTGGCACATCGGGAAGTGGAGTATCTGGGATTCGTCATTGGGTTTGGACAAATAAAGCCTCAGGTGGATAAGATGGAAGCCATCCGTTCCTTCCCAATTCCCACCACAAAGAGGAAAGTGAGAAGCTTCATTGGGTTGGCGGGATGGTATCGGAAGTTTATCCCCCGTTTTTCAGAGAGGTCAGTGGTGTTGCAAAATCTAATTAAGAAATCGGCCCCTAACAAGGTCTGTTGGACAGATGACTGCAACACCGCCTTCTGCGACCTCAAGGAAGCAATTTGCACCCAGCCGGTCCTTCATACACCAGACTTCAGCAAGCCATTCATTTTACAGACTGATGCCTCAGGAGTCAGTCTTGGAGCTGTTCTTCTTCAAGAGGTCGATGAGGACAGAAGACCCGTGGCGTTCCTGAGTCGTAAGTTGCTGGACAGAGAACTAAAATATTCCACTGTGGAGAAGGAATGTCTAGCCATGAAGTGGGCCATTGAGTCTTTCCGATATTATCTGCTTGGGCGCCACTTCATCCTGGAGACAGATCATCGTCCCCTGCAATGGCTGAACCGCATGAGAAATGCCAACACACGCCTTGCTGGGTGGTACCTTTCCTTGCAACCTTATAATTTTACAGTGCATTATCGACCTGGCCGTTGTAATGTTGTTGCAGATTGTTTGTCGAGGAAAATGGAAATTTGAACTGCTGTGTCTAGTTCAGGGGGGGGAGGAGTGTAACAAAGTGGCATTTGTTACTTGTGTGCATCCACTTGATTTTTACCTGTTTTTCTGCTCACTTGCTTCCTCACCAGGGCATATTTGGACAAATGTTTGTTAAGCTGCTTGGCAGCCATTTTGAATGTTCAGCTGAAACCATTTTGAAAGGGGTGTTTTGCTGTTAACCCCGCATCCCTTCGGTAATGGTTTGAACCATTTGGGGCAAGGCTATATAAGCAGAGGTGTTTGCTCAGTGTGGAGGAAGGGAGTTGAAATTGAAAACACGTTGGATTGTGAAGAATAAAACTGTTAACTCCAAACAAACCAAGACCCAGACTGGTCACTTCAGCACAGCCGCTTCTGTCACATAGACATACAGACAAAGATCTACAAAACACAGAAGTCCCACTCTGATGCAAAAATAAAACACAGAACAAACAGAACCAAATACGGCCACAGCCGTAAAAATATGCTGTACACAAGCACAGGCTATATACCAAAAGTCATAAATCTTTAAATTTGAAGTGTATATGATGCATTTGAGATGTGGAATTTAATAATGACCGGTATACATTTCTTAATGTTTTTGATTGTTTAGGGCATGGTGCATTGACAGCGATGTTTGAAGGGGAAGACGATCACCTCGTACCAACCCCATCAGCTGTGCTGCTTGAGAGTGAGCTGTTTGGAATGGCTGGTCGGCTGATTGGCCACTCGATAATTAATGGAGGCCCAACCTTGTCTGGGATCAGCTTGGCAGTGGTCCATGCATTAACAAGTGGTTCAAAAGAACTGGCCGCCACATATCTGACCTAAAGCTCCGCGGAGTCTGGTGGAGATTTTCCAGCGTTTTCAGTCCTGCTACCGTAAGTATTGGATGAAACTCACACCAAAAATCCAGGGCCGCTGATTTGACCATAAAAATGTGAACGGCGGCTCATTTGACTGCAGTCAATGTGAAGATACCATCTTCTCTTCTCCAGAACCAGAAGTAGACACGCTAAACGGAACAGATGAGGGTTTAGTGCATGTGCAGCAGACCTGTTGTCATGGAAACAAAATCATTCATTCAAACAAAGTCTGTCCAAGACACTTTGATTTAGAAGGAGAAATACTCAAATTATAAAATTAAATGATATTTTTACTATAGTTGTTCTCTTTCATAAGAAAAATACTACACATGCATGTCAAAAACTAACAAAAAACATGATTTTCATCAGCTTCTCCAAATGAAAATCTCCACCAGACTCCACGGAGATTCTTGATGTGACCACGGAAATGTGAACGGCGGCCCATTTATCCACAGCTGCGGATTATACATCCATGAAGAGGCTTCAGATCAACATGAAAATCGGCTTGACATTTTGGGTTGTGGGATTTTGGTTAAAACTCCTTAATCATAATTAAAACACTACTGGTGAGGTAATGATTGTAAAACTATGCAAGCCCATTTCATTAAATTCTAAAAAGACTACTTCTGCTTGAATATTTTCCATGGTTTAGTTTTAATATTTTTTGTTAAAACAATAGCAAAGAACTACAAGCAGAGTGGAAACTAACCTCACTTCCTCTTGAAAACGACAACATGAGCGACAATTAGAGGTTGAAACTTGTTGAACTTCTTTTATTACTTTTCCCAGCATCTTCAAAGAATCTGCGTCAGCTCCTGAGATTCTGGGTTGGCTGGGAGGTTCCATGTCATGACCTCACAGTCTACCGGACAAAGACACCTTCCCACCTCATCCACCTGCACTGAGCGTTTGTGTCTTCCAAACCACTACACAACTTATCCTGCTCTCTTGGCAGACATGATGATGTGTCTTCAATCTGCTTTAAATACTGAGATGTATGGTGTTTGACTAACAGTTTGATTGAACTAAATGGTTACAGTTTACATTTTGAAGGACGTTTAAACATTATAATATTTAGCTATGGCACCTTTGACACTGTTCATTCCTCATCTGTTCTTTGTGATCCATGTATCTTAAAAAGCTGTTTTAATTGTTCTTATAAATTAACATTCTTTGCAAACAATATAAGAACAATGCAAAAGTTAATGTTTGTAATGTCATTTTATTGCTTTTGATATAAAACTAAGTACATTTGTCTTATCAATAAAGTCCTAAAACAATGATCTTCATCAGGACTCCAAAGAATTCATTTCTAATTTGTCACAAGCAATGTTTCCACGTACTGCAATGTTTGCAAATAAACGTCCATTCCACTAGGCTCTGAATACTGGAGGGGATCAATGTGTTCCTGCAGCAGCTCCATCTGATCATCTGTGAGTGGGTTGTCGAACTCTGGTACTTGCACTTCAGCGTGTGGATCAGGAACCAGGCCACGGCTCTCCCAGTCGATAAGGGGGATCTGCATGCACATACATATGGTAGCATTAATTCTATAGATTGTGGAAAAAATGAAATAATAAAGATGAATAAAGTACTGGATGCATTTCTTGTCCTAGCTCCCAAAGCTGATTTGGTGTAAGGTTCTGTCACCCATTCGGTTCTCAATGGGTGATTGTCCCATCCCTGGCCAAAGGTGTCAAGGTTAACAAGTGAAGAGGGTTGGTGAGGTCCAAGAGATCCTGCTCCTCCAGTAAGTGTAGATTGTTGTAGAACACACATGTGACCCCCATCCATAAATCACACCAAAGCCTCTCTATCCTGTGTAGAAGTACATGCAACATTATTTTGACTTTTCTGTTATGTTTAACGTTTTCTAGGTTGACATGGAAAAAACACAAACCTTTGATTGTGCACGCTCTTGCCAGCAATAAAGCTTCTATTCTCTGGACCTCGAACAGTCAACATCAGACATGCAACTCCGATATTCTCTCCGCCATGATCCGCTCGCACCCTAAAATTGTGTTTTTTTGTTACTGTAACAAAAAAACAGAGTGGTTCTGGTAGTGCCACTTAAAAACCGTACAATAAATGTGTGGATTATACAAAGTTATGACCCATGACTTGTTTGCTCAGCTTTTTAACCCACAAGAATCCACGGTGACATTAATGTAACAGAAAAATATCAGAAGGAGTGCTGTGGTCCACTTGGTTTGTGGTACATTACACATTTTATTTTTAAGGAAAAATGGATCTGGGTCTTTATGGGTTAAATAAAACCTACTGTAATTCAAAAAGGCTTTTACCTAAGTGGACACCCCAATTCTTCAACACCAAGGTTGAAGAATTGGTTGTATCAGATCGATTATTGTTTGCTGCTCCCAGGTACATTATCTGTGAAATTGTATGTTAATTGAAACAGAAAAAAAGTTACATTGAAATTATTGTTTATCAATAAGACCATGTCAAATTGCATACAAGAAAAGGAAAGGAGGACTATGTATTCAGGCCCATAACTTTTTGTAAAGTAACATTAAAACAAAACATGGAATGCTATCACAAAAGGGAAATACCACCATGCTATGATCCCCAGATATTGGCTAATATGTGCAGCCCCCCCCCCTCCAAAGAAATTTAATGACCTACAGAAAAAGACAACCAGCATTTTTACTTTTTTTTTTTGTTTGAATGAAAAAAAAGCAATTGTAACAGCAGACAACTTTGTCAGTAGCTTCTTACTTTGCGAGAATAACCATCGATGCCGCCAAAGATGACAATATTGTAGCTGTGAGAAGAAAAACAACAGAAGCTGTTTATTACACGTCTACTTACATTTGCTATGAGAATTTTAGAGTTGCCTTTGAGTAAATATAAAACGGGACATAGATTTTAATACAGATCATCATACTATTAGACATATATTTTTAACATTTCTACTGTAAAATGTTCACTAATTTCAAGAAGCCAAACAGTAGATAAACTAGATCTGTTAAAAAGTTATACAGATGAAACTGAGACACTTACTATCCAATTATTCCCTTCATTCTAATAAAATAAAACGTTCTAGGAGCCCATGATGTAACATGAACTTTAAAATTAAAAGTTTAACATTTTCCATCATTTTCTACTGAAGGAAAATTTTAATTATAAATTTACCTTTATATTGCAGACTAAAATTTCAAGTAAAAATAAACATTTCCTGTGAAATTAATGCAGTACATACAGTTACAAACAAAAACCCACCTGATGAGCTTGTGATTTGCATCTATGTGCACTAGATACTTTGGACAGGGCACTGAATATGTTCTCCGGACAACACACCCCAACTCAGTCATTCTAGATAATATTCCAATGCTGTCCACTCGGTGCATTGAGGCTTTGACTCTGTCCCATCCCAGGCGATGTCATTGTGCCTTCAAGGTTCCTTTTACCAAACGATATCCAGCATTTGGCATTCTGGCTTTTATTTCTGTGACAAGTGCATAAAGTTCTGCGTCTGTACATGTACTGTACAAATTACGGACAGATAAGTTGTTTTCTGAAACAGTGTAGCACGTGACACTCCCCATAACTTTGCAATAGTGTTCACAGATAGTCCAGTTTCAAGCAGATGAACCAGATGTTCTATGGAGATATCAATCCTCAGCCATCTTCTTTTTGATGATCTTTCAAAGGATGCACATGTTGGTTCTTGGCTGTTTCTGTGGAGTTGAATTGCATTGTGCAAATCTGTCAACCTCTCTGTGACATCCTGCGATAGTTCCATGTGTTGAGTCAGTGCGTCAATGAAAACCATTTCTTGATTGCAAACTAACTCCAAATAGTCTATGTCCAGAGGCATGTGTTGAAGTGCTTGTGTGACACGCTGATATAGTCTCTCCAAGATGTGTTGTTTTAACCAGCTCTATGAAGGAAAGATCACAGTTATTGCATTTTTTTATTTAATCACCTGTAAAATATTTAGCTTTGAATGCAGATAAGACACATGTGCAACAAAGGGAGCATGTTTTATATAGTTAATTTAAAGTGCTTAATTACTTACCCATGCATCTTGTTGGTTTCTGTCCATTTCATTAAGAAAGTCCTTTAAAAAAAGAGAAAGGTTAGTCGCTTGGCATAACTCCATACCACCCCCCCCTTAAAAAGGTTGTAAAGGCAAAGATACAAAGATGGGTTTTTTACAACAATAAAACAGACACTTATAGTAAGATATGAAAATGTTTATAACTTTTCAGAAGCTCATGTGACTTATATTCAAAATAACAGACATAGGATCATCTCGATGCAGCAAATGTAACTGTAGGTAATCTGATAGCAGCAGTTATTACAAAGAAAAAAATAAAGTTTGTGTTGCATCTTACACAAAACTTAACAAACATAACTAAAATAACCAGGGCTAATTAACTGATCATTACCATATATTTTGGACAGTAACTTTTATTTATTCATTATAAAAATAAATAAAATGTTTGCTTTATAATCTGCCACTCCTTAATTAATAGAGCTCTGGCAAAGCTTACTGACATATAAATTATTGTTCTGTCATACACAGCACTCACAATTATGCTTTGTTTTTGTTTTATTTTCTCCGAAAGAATGCTAAACTTCAAAGGTTGGGTCATTGTTACATTGTAAGTGCATTATGAGTACCATGGAGCCCGACGGATAGTGTACTTCAACTTTTTGTTTATTAGTTATTTATGTTTCATTTTTTTAGTCAATTCTGTTAAAAAGAATATATATATATATTTGTTATAATTCAAAACATTTTTGAAGGCTACAGATCATTGATGGCGTCAACGATCGCTAAAGTAGCTTAGCTTCCACAGACGTTAGCTTACTGCTAACAGAGAAATGTGAGAAGAACGTTGTGGCCCATAAAAACAACTGAGCGCATAAAACATTAAACAATCCAAACAATGACTCAATCAATACATGGAGACAGTAGATGTTAGTGTGGAACATAGAGGCTACTTACTTCGGGGCGCTGACCACCGAGATGGGCCGCCATTCTTCCCGTGACTCTCTCAGTCTGACTGCCTTTGATTTTTACGGAAGAAAAACAACAGTGTCTCGGAAAATAATGTACTTTAATATATATATTAGCGTTTAAAAGTGAACGTCATATTCTCAGATAATAATTTTTATTTTCCTTTAAAGTTTTTTTAAGCCCAGCTACACCCACTGAAGGAAATACGTCTAGAAGGGAAGGCTGATAGGAAAATTCTAATGACCGAGCATTCCACTGGTATTTAAACGCAGCACTTACGGACGGATTTGTGAGACGTGAAAACGATCTGACGGTAGATCCGTGCGTAACTTTGGCTTCGTGTGTGTTTTTTAAAGATGTGTGTGTGTAAGTAGTTTCAAGCTGTTGTTACTTAATTTGTGCATACGTAAATTGCATTTTGTATTTTTTCATTTTATATTTTTTTAACTTATACACAAAACGTATTATGTGAGTAACAAATCACGCACAAATCCAAATTTATGCACAAATCCTAATTTACGCACAAATCAAGAATAACGCACGCACAAATCCGACTGAGTCTAATTTCTCTCCATAATTTTTTCTCATTTGATATGTTTCTAATCATAATGATCACGTTTTTCCATAGTTTTCTATCTAAACAAAGTCGATCATTAAGACCTGAAATATTAATAACTTGCTTAATTTTCAGTCTATTTACATATTTAAAAAAAAAAGTTGGTTCAGAATTAAAAGCTCTATCGTTTGCGGTCACCAAATTTTGTGTCTGGGCCTTAGAAAATGTTGGCTTGTGGTCCCTAAATATAGCGTGGTAGCATCAGCGTGTAAAACAGTGCTGTCTCCAGATCAACACTTTTTACTCAACTTTCTCTTGCAGCTGAGAGTTCAGCAGCTTTATCCTCCAGTAAGAGGAGGAAAAAGCTGCTTTTCTGCCGTTTTCATGTCTGGTCATTGGGGGAGACCGGCGCTGACTTTACTGAGCGATGATAAAATAATTTAGGTGGTTGGAATTTGTCATTTAACCAGTTAAAAAATCACTTCAGTAAAATGTTTGTCAATTCATTGCATTCCTACTCTTTCTGTTTTGTTTTTATGTGGATGACCACCACCAATCTTATCGTGTCTCCAGCATTTTCCCTCACTTTGGACAACAATTTAATGTCTTTTGTGGTTAATAAACTGGTCTTTGGTACAAATGCAATTATTCTGACTGTGATGAATGTCTCTACAGCACCAGTTCTAATTAAGAGTTGATGAGTGATCCGGTTTCTCCGCTGGTGTCTCAGCCTCACGCAGCCTTTGCTTGACTGGGGGCATGGCGGTTTTCAGAGACATTTTTGTGTGCAGAAGAAGTTTGAACAATAAGTAGATCAGAACTGTAAAGATTGCAAAAGAATTAGTTTAATGTTAACATCATAGACTGAGATGTACAATCAATGTCTTTTGTTGTTTTTGTCATTTGGACTTCAACAGATTTGAAAGAGTAGATGATTGCATTCAGTTACTGAGGTGCACAAGAAAAGCAGCAGTTTTCTTGGTTTTTTAGCTGTGTGAGAGTGGTAAACGTGCTTGGTACTGACACTGCCACATAATGTCTGATGAATGCTCGTCTTTATTAGAAACCATTAATAAGGCGAAAGCTTCTCTCTGTCCTGTCCGAACCGAGACAATGTGTGTCAACATGAACAATTACCAGGCTGATAAAACGCACATGGCCTCATTTACTTCCCCACCAGGGCTGTGATAGATTGCAGGGGATGTGTATTTAGCTGCAGAGAAGCCACATCAACGCCTTAATAAATCTTTGAGCTGTTGATCTCCACAGGCTCCAGCTGCAGGGCAAAAGATGGCTTTAGGAGTTCAGATTTGTTGGTTTTATCCCGTGTTGCAATATTAAAATTATAAATATCCCATTGCCTTCTTCCGTGGAGAGGTAATGCTTTCGGGCCCATTTGACCATCTTCATTTGGCGAGCCTGTTTGCCATTATTATAGCAGAATTGAGTACAAACTTCAAATACAGACAGCCTTTCACTGTTTGACATGCTCTTTAAAAACTTTGAGTGAGTAGATGTTATTGACTGTAGAAGAAAACCTGACTGAGTGACCTCTCCCCTCTTGCATTCTAAATACAAAGTGCCCGCCGACGTCATGAAGCTAAAATGCCATTGACTTCTATTTAGCAATAAACAGCTGTTACTCAGTCAGTCTATTGGTCAGAATAATCATTCTTGCTCTGATACCTTCTTTTAAAACGCTAATCCTAATCAGTTTTTTCAATTATAATTCTTTAGTGCAGGTTATTCAAGTTATAAACTGACTAATCAAATGCCTCAATGAAAGTAAATGGTCTCACATCGAACGTTTAATTGACAGATTATCCCCTCTTTCAGTGAAAGGGGTGTGGACTTCCAACAAAATCACTCCTAATTGGTGACAGGAGTTGTCATAGAAACGTTATTCAGACAGACTGTGACCAATCGCTGCTTACTAACTCCATCTGGCTCCAAATAGCGACGCCCGTATTGCAAAACAATGCAGACTGAATTGTCTTCATTATTCCCCCTCCAAACAAGGCTATTGATGTTTATACCAAAGTGTTCAAGTTTTGGAATCAACTGACCACATGGCCGTCTCCCAGTCCTCCGCTGGATCATTTAGATCGGTGTTTTTCAACCAGCAGTGTGCGGCGGGAGGTGGTCAGGTGTTTTTCACTGACCTAAAAACCATCACCAGGACATCAGTTCTGTGTCCATCAAAAAAGGCCTGAGTGGTTAGGATATGAAAGATCATAAAATATTTGTGTTTATTTGATTCTATTTAAGACATTTGGATAAGAATAAAGGTGCCGCGATTTAGCGGTACTGCCATGTTTTTGAAAAGTTGCACCCCTTAAACTCTCTCCACCAATCATTCTTGGAGGTTTAAACAGATCCTCATCATTCTGACCAATCAGACGCGGTTAATGTCCTTACTTCCTGGTGCCGACATGGCTCAAAGTTTCCCTGCTTCAACAAAAATGGAAGTTCAAGATAGTATTTAGAGATGTTGATCCCCGTGAGATGTTGTCAGACTGTGGAAAAAGGCCGGAAAGACTTGGAAGACCTAAACACACTGTGAAGGGGTGCTGGGAACGTCTGGCTACAGGTACCGAGGGAGGCTGGGACGTTGAGTCCGAGTGGACTCTGTTGTCCATCTCTGTAATCTCTGCTGCTGTTCAGAGCTGTCCACAAATGTAACAAATTTAAATATGGTTGATATTTCAGAAAGAATGCTCTACATTAGTCAAGGAGTCTGTTTCTACTATAGCCAGACGTCTGGACATGGAGCAGATCATATAGGGACAGGCAGTCAGGTACTAAGTATAAAAGGAAACACTATTGATTTTCAATATAAATGAACCGTATTTATGGTGAGTTCAGGGCTTCCTCACTATAGGTCTGACACTAAATGTCTTTTCAGGTATGTTATAGTTTATTAGGATCTCGCCTCTGCATTGATGTTTGCAATGTTATAAAGCAGGATTAAGCATTTTCAATAAAAGGTTAGTTTCAAGTCGGTGAAAGGAATTTTGAACATGAGTTACAGCAACTGAGTTTAAAATCTTCCTTGAAATATTTGGCCACTCATCCTAGAGACTCCATCAGTCTGTGGAGGGTTTGTGAGAGGAGTTCACCCATTTTTGGTCAAATCTAGTTCTTTAAAACCATTTTAGTGACGATGAGAATAGGAGTTCATTTGGTATAATAGTCTCCCAGACTTTATTTATCTGTTTATTTTTACAGTAATATTTTCTCATTAGAATTTGCTTCTTTAAATGCTTTAAAAACCATTAAGTGTCACAATCTCCGGGAACCTGGCAGGATTATGGTTCTTGAGTCAGTGAGCAGCAATTGGCTGGATTCTATCAGATTTCTTCTTTTAGCACACTTTGTTTCTTTATTATCTGAGGATTTTGCCCTTCCAGGAGAGCTGATTCCTGATCTGAGAGCATTGCCTCAAGCTCTAAACACCTTATCTGGAAATGGGCTGTTTTGATATCCCTCAAAAGCAGCTCTCCACGTCTTGGAAAAAGGAAGGCAAAAGCACTCCAACCTGTTTTTTGGTGAGAAATGAACAGCAGCAGAAATGTGATGTTGCATGAATT
>CM074504.1:25058876-25074469 GCA_037389245.1 Oryzias sinensis
ATGGGCGGGTCTGTCAGATGGGCGGGTCTGTCAGATGGGCGGGTCTGCCAGATTCAATTCAATTCAATTCAATTTTATTTGTATAGCCCAAAATCACAACAACAGTCGTCTCGATGGGCTTCAAAGTAAAACATGAACTCAAAAGGATCATGAATACAAAGAGTTCAATAGGAAAATACAAAAATGAACTAACAAACTGACTAAGCTATACTGGCATCCCTGCCCTTAGACCCCCCCTTCGCAGATGGGCGGGTCTGTCAGATGGGCGGGTCCGTCAGATGGACGGGTCTGTCAGAGTTAGAATTTTCCTAAACGTATCCAGACAATGACTCAATCAATACATGAAGACAGTAGATGTTAGTGTTGAACATAGAGGCTACTTACTTCGGGGCGCTGACCTCAGAGATGGGCCGCCATTTTTCCCGTGACTCTCTCAGTCTGACTGCCTTTGATTTTTCAGGAAGAAAAAAACAGTGCCCCCTACTGGTTGTCCCTGTTATGCATTTTGTATCAATTCGGTGTCTCAGAGAATAATATACCATCCATCCATCCATCCATCTTCCTCCGCTTATCCGGGACCGGGTCGCGGGGGCAGCAGACTGAGCAGAGATGCCCAGACTTCCCTCACCCCAGCCACTTCCTCCAGCTCCTCTGGGGGGACCCCGAGACGTTCCCAAGCCAGCCGAGAGACGTAGTCTCTCCAGCGTGTCCTGGGTCTTCCCCGGGGCCTCCGCCCAGTGGGACATGCCCGGAACACCTCTCCAGGGAGGCGTCCGGGAGGCATCCGAACTAGATGCCCGAGCCACCTCAACTGGCTCCTTTCGATGTGGAGGAGAAGCGGTTCTACTCCGAGCTCTCCGCGGGTGACCGAGCTTCTCACCTTATCTCTAAGGGAGCGCCCAGCCACCCTGCGGAGGAAGCTCATTTCAGCCGCTTGTATTCGGGACCTCGTTCTTTCGGTCATGACCCATAGCTCATGACCATAGGTGAGTACTGGAACGTAGATCGACCGGTAAATTGAGAGCTTTGCTTTTCGGCTCAGCTCCCTCTTCACCACGACGGACCGATAGAGCGACCGCATAACTACGGACGCTGCTCCGATCCGCCTGTCAATCTCACGTTCCGATCTTCCCTCACTCGTGAACAAGACCCCAAGGTATTTAAACTCCTCCACCTGGGGCAAGGACACTCCACCGACCGAGAGATGGCAAACTACCTTTCTCCGGTCAAGGACCATGGCCTCAGATTTAGCGGTGCTGACCCTCATCCCAGCCGCTTCACACTCGGCCGCAAACCGCCCCAATGCATGCTGGAGGTCCCGGTTCGATGAAGCCAACAGGACAACTCTGCAAAAAGCAGAGAGGAAATCCTGTGGTCCCCAAACCAGATCCCTTCCAGCCCCTGGCTGCGCCTAGAAATTCTGTCCATAAAGACTATGAACAGAACCGGTGATAGAGGGCAGCCCTGCCGGAGTCCAACGTGGACCGGGAACAGGTCTGACTTACTGCCGGCTATGCGGACCAAGCTCCTACTCCGGTCATACAGAGATCGGACAGCCCTCAGTAAGGCTCCCCGGACCCCATACTCCCAGAGCACCCCCCACAGGATGCCACGGGGGACGCGGTCGAACGCCTTCTCCAAATCCACAAAACACATATGGACTGGATGAGCGAACTCCCACAAACCCTCCAGCACCCTAGATAGGGTGTAGAGCTGGTCCACTGTTCCACGACCAGGACGGAAACCGCACTGTTGTTCCTGAATCCGAGGTTCGACTATCGGACGGACTCTCCTCTCCAGTACCCTGGCATAGACTTTCCCAGGGAGGCTGAGGAGTGTAATTCCCCTATGGTTGGAACACACCCTCCGGTCCCCCTTCTTAAAGAGGGGAACCACCACCCCTGTCTGCCAGTCCAGTGGTACGGTTCCCGACCGCCACGCGACGCTGCAGAGACGTGTCAGCCAAGACACTCCCACAGCATCCAGAGACTTGAGGTGCTCAGGGCGGACTTCATCCACCCCCGGGGCCTTGCCACCGAGGAGCTCGTTGACTACCTCAGTGACTTCAGCCCGGGTAATGGACAGCCCCACCCCAAAATCCTCATTCTCCACTTCTTCAAAAGAAGGCGTGTCAGTGGGATTGAGGAGATCCTCGAAGTACTCCTTCCACCGACCGACAATGTCCCCAGTCGAAGTCAACAGCTCCCCACCTGCACCGAAAACGGTGCCTGTGGAGAACTGCTTTCCCCTCCTGAGTCGTCGGATGGTTTGCCAGAATTTCTTCGAGGCCAACCGATAGTCCTTCTCCATGGCCTCACCGAACTCCTCCCAGGACCGAGTTTTCGCCTCCGCAACAGTCCGGGCCGCAGCTCGCTTAGACTGCCGGTACCTGTCAGCTGCCTCTGGAGTCCCACAAGCCAGCCAGGCCTGGTAGGACTCCTTCTTCAGCTTGACGGCATCCCTTACTTCCGGTGTCCACCACCGGGTTCTGGGGTTACCGCCGCGGCAGGCACCAGAGACCTTGCGACCACAGCTCCGAGCAGCAGCAGAGACAATGGAGGTGGAAAACATGGTCCACTCGGACTCAATGTCCCCAACCTCCCCCGGTACCTGTTTGAAGTTCTCCCGGATGTGGGAGTTAAAGACTTCCCTGACGGAGGGCTCAGCCAGACGTTCCCAGCAGACCCTCACAGTACGTTTGGGTCTTCCAAGTCTTTCCGGCCTCCTTCCCCGCCAGCGAATCCAACTCACCACCAGGTAGTGATCGGTGGAGAATAATATACTTTTAATTTATATATTAGCGTTTAAAAGTGAACGTCATATTCTCAGATAATAATTTTTATTTTCCTTTAAAGTTTTTTTAAGCCCTGCTACACCCACTGAAGGAAATACGTTTAGAAGGGAAGGCTGATAGGAAAATTCTAATGACCGAGCATTCCACTGGTATTTAAACGCAGCACTTACGGACGAATTTGTGAGACGTGAAAACAGTCTGACGGTAGATCCGTGCGTAACTTTGGCTTTGTGTGTGCGTAACAAGGAATTTGTGCGTGTTTTTAAATATGTGTGTGTGTAAGTAGTTTCAAGCTGTTGTAATCTGAATTTGTATATACGTAAATTGCATTTTGTATTTTTTTCATTTTATATATTTTTAACTTATACACAAAACGTATTATGTGAGTAACAAATCACGCACAAATCCTAATTTAAGCACGCACAAAGCAAGAATGTGCATACATAAATCCAAATTTATGCACAAATCAAGAATTACGCACACACAAATCCGACTGAGTCTAATTTCTCTCCATAACCTGGTGTTTCACTGGTGTGGGTTCCACGTAGAACATTCTGCTGCTGAACGCATGTTTCTTCATCTCATCCTTCAGTCGGCCTCATCATCCTCATCATCTTCATCTTCATCGTCTTTATCTTCATCGTCTTTAGCCACGCCCTCCTGTCTTCTGTCATGTTGAAATATGTTCTCCTGTTTTCTCTGGACCATCATCTACGTTGTCATGGCAACTTCAGATATAAATAACCGTCTTATCTAGGACTCATAAACTTGTGTTCTTCTGAAGGATCAAAGGAACCTGAAGATGCTGGAACCTCCTCATCTTCAGGTTCTGTCAGGTCCAATGTCGTCTTTTGTTGTGCTCTTCCTGATTCTGGGTCATTCTGGATCCGGCAGGTCCTTCCAGACCTGCACAGTTCCTGGTTGGATCTGGTCTTTGAAAGAAGTCTTTCTGGTCTAGGGACTGGTTTCAGGGCTGTCATTGGCAAAGATCTGGTCCTGGACTTTGAGGACCTGGCTCCACCATAGTTTTGCTTCCTGTAATGGTTCTGGCAGGTTGGGTTCAGGAAACTGACCCTGCTGGTCCTTGATGATGGTTCACCTTCCTCTGCAGGTTAACGGCGTGGACCTCAGGTACGCCACACACGAACAGGCCGCCGCCGCTCTGAAGAATGCCGGACAGACGGTGACCATCGTGTCCCAGTACAGACCTGAAGGTGAGACCAGCAGACCCCCCACCATGAGACCCTGACCGACTCAGTCCAGCTGCATCCAACAGTCATGTTACCATGACGACAGTCAGACTGACAGCCGTGTTCAGCTGGTCTTTGGTCAGCTGGCCTTCAGACGATAACCACGGCGATCCCGCTTCCTGCAGAGTACAGCCGCTTTGAGGCCAAGATCCACGACCTGCGGGAGCAGATGATGAACAGCCAGTCCAGCAGCCTGAGGACCAGCAGGACCTTCTACATCAGGTAACCGAGGCCTTCAGCCGGCAGGTGGAGGAGGTGTGGTTCCACCCTGACTGAGGCTCCGTGGCGGTCTGCAGGGCGCTCTTCGACTACGATAAGCAGTGGGACTGCGGCGTGCTGTCTCAGGCTCTGGACTTTAACTTTGGAGAGGTCCTGCACGTGATTGACAGCGGCGATGACGAGTGGTGGCAGGCCAGACGGGTCAACCAGCAGGGGGAGCTGGAGGAGCTCGGGTACATCCCGTCCAAGCACAGGTCAGCGTCCCATGAGCTCTGCTCAGGTTGGAGGTTCCACTGCTCTACCTGTCAGTCTCAGGACCACCTTCTGTTTCAGAGTGGAGAGGAAGGAGTGGTCCCGCATGAAGAGCAAAGGTAAACGGAGGCTGATGGGTGATGACCGCTGAACCACAGACCCGTCAGCATCTGAGTGAGTCACCTTCACTGTTTCTCCTTCAGGGCAGGAAGGTTTCGTGCACAGCTACGAGCTCGTCACGCAGATCGAAGGTCAGTCTCCTCCCACTGCTTTGGAACATTTGGAGGTTCTCCCCTTCAGCTTCAGTGGTTCCTCAGATGTCTGTGTCACCGTCAGACGTTCTAGAGCAGAGAATCTGTCCACTGTGTTCTCATCAAACAAACGTCTCCTCTCTGCGTTCCCATCAGACCTTTTGTACGTACACCGTTGTCAATAAAGTTTTCTTTGTCCTCAGTGGACTACGCTCGGCCCGTCATCATCCTGGGACCGACCAAAGACCGGGTCAACGATGACCTGCTGTCAGACTTCCCGGACAAGTTCGGCTCCTGCGTTCCTCGTGAGTCTTCTCCCTCAGAGGTGGAAGAGAACGCCCCAAACAGGAAGTCATGTGTGTCTCCGCCCACAGACACCACCCGCCCCCGCAGGGACTACGAGCTAGATGGGCGGGACTACCACTTTGTGTCCTCGCGGGAGCAGATGGAGCGTGACATCCAGTCGCACCGCTTCATTGAGGCGGGGCAGTACAACAACCACCTGTACGGGACGTCGGTGCAGAGCGTGCGGCAGGTGGCCGAGCAGGTGAGGAACCGGGGTTACCATGGAGATGACGCCTACAGCGTGGAAAACTAGTTTCTGTTCCTCGTTTACGGAACTGCTCACATGGAGACGTTGATCCTTCCAAGTCCAGGAAAAGGTCCAAACGTCTGCAGAGGAGATCCGGTCTGAACGGTTCAGGGAGGGTTCTGTTTGGTCAAGAACATACATGAGTAAAAAGAAGAACATCTTTATAGCATAGATCTGAAAAGACCCTCCAGCCCATCAGGCTGGGGGAGGGGCAGCTCCCAGCAGCACCATTATCCCTCCACATTTATCACAATTCCTGAGATACACTAAAACAACCATGGTGGAGGTACAGGTCCCTGAGCGGCTCTGGTGGACCTCCTTCACAATCAGACTGAGTTAGACTGAAGAACGGTGGAGTCTCCTGACGTTCCTCACCAGAGGAACCATCAGTCTGTGGAAGTGAACTCAGGCGGTGCTGCTACTGAGGAGAACAGAAACAAATGACTGAAGGTCGTCCAGTCCAGCATTTCTCAGAGACAGATTTTAGTTTGTTCTGATGAGGATCTGGTTTTTCTATCCGTCTGTGTGGTCTGCTCAGAAGAACAGGACTGTATCATCTGCATAAAGTCATGTTTGACAGTACGGTCCAGGTTCTCCAGAACGGTTTTCCTTCTTACAGACTGTTTACCTGTCAGATCCAAACCCCCCGAGGTCATATGACCCGCTGATTTGACATAATCAAACTCATAATCAAAGGCACTATTCAAAAAATAAAAACGATTATGAAATTCCTATTATCATGAACCATGTGGTTTTAAAGTAAAATACGGAGACTTCCTGTTGGAACACGCCCCCTGGTGGTCAGTGTGGCGGCTTCCCATGTGAGCTTAAACCTGTTTGAGGGAGAAAATGAAAAAGGCCGTCCTCACATGTATCCTGGGACTAGAAGAGGCTCCAGAACTGATCCCAGAGGAACTCCTGAAGGAAGAGACCAGTCTCCTACCTGTGCTGGTCTATGATGAAGCTGGTTTAGGAATGAAAAGCTGATCCCACAAACTCTGACATGTTTGGACGTCCTGCTCCTGAAGAGAGGCTGAACCTGTCCAGGTGAACACACCTGATGACCTTTCACCTGTGTCCACAGGGCAAACACTGCATCCTGGACGTGTCCGCCAACGCCGTGAGGAGGCTGCAGGCGTCTCTGCTCCACCCCATCTCCATCTTCATCCGCCCACGGTCTCTGGAGAACATCCTGTAAGTGCTCCATACTAGAAGGCTGCATTGAGATTGGGTCCCGACGGGTCCCGCGGGACCCAACCCAAATCTCGCGGGATTGGGCGGTTTCAATTGTGCTGCGGGCGGGATCGGGCGGCGAAAAAAAAACCCCGCGGGATCAGTGCTGCCATAAATATCTCATGAATATATATTAGCGGACTACGTTGGGCTGTGCGGCTGTTGGATTCTTATGTACTGAAGCTCCGTGAATGCACCAGGTAGAGACACCCAATGGCATCTGTCATCTAACCTGTTGTTGGGGGGGGGGCGCCCCGCCCCGCCTCTTAGTGTGTTCTTTAAAGCCTGACACCGCGGCCCCGTGTAGGCGGAGCTACCAGCTAGAGGTTCTGGTCTGATCGCTGCATGGAGCGATGTGTTTATCAATGCATGGTGAACACGAAGAATGTGGAGATCAGGTTTATTATTTTGAAGAGTTTTTATGGGTTTATAAAATCATCCCAGGGAAAGTCTCTGCTTGAACTCCCGCAGGGAAAGCTGCGTCTCAATCTGACGTCCGGGTTTCCATCTCTCTGACAGAGTTTGGAGCCAAAGCCCCTCCCCCGCCTCTATACCTGCTTTTCTTCTCTACCTGTTGACCTGTTCACACCCTCTGTAGCTGAGATTTGTTTTTCCCCACGCTCCCAGTGTGTTCTACACAGAGTGCTAAATACGGTCATCATAGGTTGACACGTTAGTCGGGGCGCTCTAGCGCAGCACACGGATGAAAGAGCTGTGACTCTATCTGGCAACACTGCGCAGATAAGGATGGAGCAGGTTACCTGGCAGGGACATGATGTCAATGGATGAAGCAGAAAAGAACCTCAAACAAAAAAATTAATTCATAGATTTTAAGCTCTGTTGAACCATTAATGTTTTTTTTCTTCCATAAATTCAAATGACTTTGACCTGCATCTGTAGCAGCTGGTTCAGCTTCAGGCCGTCTGTCTGCGCGCGCACACACGCACACTTTTAACCGAACAGGATTTGTAAAAATATATTTAATAATTAAGTTGCAAATTTCACAAAAGAGGAATGCATGAATAAATGAGGCTGGAGGAGGACATGAATCTCTTTAATATCATCAATACAAATACGTGTTTTTTTTCCTGCGGGACGGGAGACGATACAAAATCAATGCATCTCTATTACTGTGCGGGACTAAATTCTATGAGTTTTGCGGGAGCGGCGGGAGTATAACGCATACCCTGCGGGAGCGGGCGGGATTGGTCAGAAATTCAGCAGGCGGGGGCGGGAGCGGGATGAAGAAAATAGCCCCGCGCAGGGCTCTACTTCATACCATCTCTGGGGCTCCTCCTCCTCCAGAGGAGGCTCCTCCTCCAGAGGAGGCGGGGCCTGTCACTGACCAGAGGTTCTCTGCAGAGATCTGAACAAGCGTCTGTCCGAGGACCAGGCCAGGAAAGCTCTGGAGCGAGCCATCAAACTGGAACAGGACTTCCTGGAGTGCTTCACAGGTAAGACTCACCTGCTGCTGGAAAAGGGGTGGAGCTCCGTGCTGACTCTGCGTGTTTCCAGCCGTGGTTCAGGGCGACAGCTTCGATGAGATCTACCACCAGGTGAAGATGGTCATCGAGGAGCAGAGCGGGCCCTACATCTGGGTCCCCGCCCGCGAGCGACTCTGATCAGCTGACCGGCCCCGCCCCCTGCTGCCAGCGACGTGACCACATGGAGATCAGACTTTGATCTTTGCTCTTAAACTTTCCACATGGATGCTGTAACCATGGAAACCAGGAGCAGTTTTCCAGACAGCTGGACGACTTCCTGTGTTTTCAGGAAGTGGAACCTCAGAGGTCATAGAGGTCAGCTGGTGGGAAGAGCCTGTTTATGTACCGATGGATCTATTTATTCAACCATTTATGACATCTGACCATGATGGTGTGTGTTAGTACATGAGAGGGTGTGTGTGTGTGTGTGTGTGTATTAGTGCATGAGGGTGTGTGTGTGTGTGCCTTAATGTGTTTGAGTGTGCCAGTGTGTATTCCTGGGTCTGTGTGTGTGGGTGTGTCTCTGTGTGCATAGTTGTGTCTGTGTGTGTGTGTGTGTGTGTGTGTGTGCATTGGTGTGTGTGTGCACAGACTTGTGTGGCTGTAAATACAAAGATGGGGCTCAAACACACAGTCTGTTTAGGGCTCAAAGTCAAACTGGACTTCAGCTTCAATATGCTTTTTAACACTTCATTACCCACAATCCCTCATTTTTGATCACTTCTGTGATTACTATTCTTTTTCGCATCAACCTAAAGGAACATTTGGACTACGACTTCCATAATCCCGTTCTGTTGTCCCCGTCGGTGGAGTCGGTCTCTACTCCGTACCCCGCATGTGCGACACGCCTCACTTCTGCTGTAGCGTTATTTAAGTCCGTCTTTGGACGTTGACAAAAACCTCTAAAGTGTTTATAAAGATTCTAATCAATAATAACAGGTCATGTGATCATCTGTTGTTTGATTGATCAGAGAAATGTGGGGAAATGTTAGCGGCTGCAGGAAGTGATGTCAGATTCACGCATGCGGGGAACTGATCTAGAATCTGACAGCAGGTTTTAATTTAACTTCAACTCCCACAATTCCCAGCTTCTAGTGAAAGAATAACATTTATAAAGTAAAGAAATGTACTTAAAGTGGAGCAACAACGGCCCAAAACACACCTGGAGAGCAGGTGTGGGAGGAGCCTTCACGTCTATCAGATGACTCTTGTACCCACAATGCTTTGGTTCCTGTTCCTTTGACGGCATCCAGATATCTCTGCTGAAAAAAAATACAGAAACGTTATTCTGACTCCAGAGATTATGGGGGACTCTCTCACACGTGCACTCCCACACGTGCACAGAATCACCTGACAGACACACTTCATCACCTATGAGTTGTGATACGTCTTTGACACATGCACACGCCTGTGACACGTGCACGCCTCTGAGGCCTGGCTGTGATAGATAGTTATAAATAATATAAAATAATTGATATATTGAATAAATTCTTTATAAAAGCAGCAAGTGTCTGTGTGGTTCTCTCTGTCGCCATCTGCTGGTTACACCTGTACCTACATGGTTCTGTCTGACAGATTCATCAAGTGAGCAGCTCAGATGTTCTTATCTTTTCTCCTCAGTATGTTCTCATGAAAACGTTCTCCAGGTTTTCTCCATGTTTTTATAAACTGTCCTCTTCTCCTTCAGGGTCTCCACAGCCAAAAAGCTTCCTCTGTCTGTTATCGCATCCTCTACCAGCAGCTACCTTCATGTCTTCATCATCCTCTACCAGCAGCTACCTTCATGTCTTCATCCTCTACCAGCAGCTACCTTCATGTCATCATCCTCTACCAGCAGCTACCTTCATGTCTTCATCCTCTACCAGCAGCTACCTTCATGTCTTCATCCTCTACCAGCAGCTACCTTCATGTCTTCATCATCATCTACCAGCAGCTACCTTCATGTCTTCATCATCCTCTACCAGCAGCTACCTTCATGTCTTCATCATCCTCTACCAGCAGCTACCTTCATGTCTTCATCATCTTCTACCAGCAGCTACCTTCATGTCTTCATCTTCTACCAGCAGCTACCTTCATGTCTTCATCATCCTCTACCAGCCTCTGATGTCCTCATTCCTGGTCCATCCTTAACCCCAGCATCTTCATCTCTGCTTCCTGTCTTTTTCAGTGTCTCTCGTAGACAACATGGCGGCTCTGTCCCCAGTGTTGCCACCATGATAGAACAAGCTGCTCCTGAGCTTCTAGCTACCGTTCCACCTGGTCTCCTGGACACAGTACGTCCACCTTCCTCCTCTGCATCATGTCCACTAACGCTCTATCCTTTCCTGTCGTAGTTCCAACAGTCAGTCCATCACTAAAGACTTTCCTCTTCTCTCTCTTTCTACCAACACGTCTTCTTCTTCTTCTCCTTCTCTGACCAACCATAGTCCAGTTTCCACCGGTATCCTGTTGCTGACCGGTACCAATGGTTGTTGTTATGTCTGATTCACATATTTGGTTTGGCAAAGATTTTCTGTTGGATGTCGTTTCTGACAACCGTCTGGATTTAGCCGGGCTTGGGACGGGCACAGGGAGACACTGGCTTGGGCCCTTCATGGCTACATTCTAAGAAAACTGAGCTGTTCTCTAAAACTGTTCACTGAAGAAACTCAGGAGTTGTAAAACATTTAAAGGCTTGATGAAAGCATAATAAAAAAACAGCAATGTGATGGTCAGTTTTTTATTAAAGTGTTAATTATCAAACCATCAGAATAATCCACAAACACATGATTCTATGATCTGTCATTTAAAATGATCTACAGACTTTTTAAGGTTATTTAACCAGAAAACCAAAACAATAAAACCTTTAGGTGAAGTTCTGACCCAGAGGTCATGTGATCATAAAACTATAATTATATTTATGTAAACTATGGAGTGAATCTGATCCTGAAATTCCTACATTTAGAAAACATTTGAAGGATTTTATCTCCATGTTCTAACGGACTCCCGTTAACGTAAAGAACACGTGTTCATTCACAGACACGCTAAAGGCCGGAACACACCGGGACGAATATTCGCCAGGCGTTATTCGCCAGCGTTTTTCGCCACGTTTTTTGTGTTCACACCCAGGCGATTTTCGCTGACGATGAGCCGAGCCAACATGCAATTTCATTCCTTGACGTTAGATGGCGCTTAATGTAAACAGAAATACTCCTGTACACAAGGTGGCGCTGCGCAACTTTACGCTTCTCAAAGTCGCTTTTCACTCAGAAGAAGACAGCAAGTATTTACGCGATTGTCAGAATCAAACAAAGAAAACATGAATATTTCCAGCACCAGTAGCTCCAACTGGTGCTTGGTTCGGGGATATTTTAGAATGTCCGTCATTATTTCTTCGCGGCAGTGGAGACGCTACTTGACGTCTGTCTTCTTCGCTGGTATGTGTGCTCAGCAAGGCAGTTTTGTGTTTGAGCGCCCCCAAGTTGTGTTTTACTGTAACTTCATAAGCTCCAGACACGTGTGCAAAAGCGCCATTCTCATTGGTTGAATAGATTTCGACGCGACGCGTCGAAAAAAAAAAACGAACCCGAGGCGTTTTTTTTTTTGACGCTTTAACGCGTGGCGTTTTTTCGCGTCGGTGTGCACACTCTCATTGGTGCCCTTTGTTTAGTCACGAGGCGTTAAACGTTGGCGAAAATCGCCGGCGAAATTCGTCCCGGTGTGTACGGGCCTTAAGGCAGGAAACATACATGATCATCTGGACCATGGGTCAGACGGTCATCACTAAAGATTCATCTGACAGCCAGAATGTAAAGATGAAGAATAATTTTATGAAGTTGACATGAAAGTTCAGAAAAACCAGATCAGAATCCAGAAATCCTCTGAGACACCAGAAGAATTCCAGATCATCTGACAAATCTGGAAGATGAAGAGGAGGAACTGTGACGAAGAGGATGAACTGAGATGAAGAGGAGCCTCTGTGATGAAGAGGAGGAACTGAGATGAAGAGGAGGCTCTGTGACGAAGAGGAGGCCTGTGTGATGAAGAGGAGGCCTCTGTGATGAAGAAGATGAACTGAGATGAAGAGGAGGAACTGTGATGAAGACGAGGAACTGAGATGAAGAGGAGGAACTGAGATGAAGAAGAGCCTCTGTGATGAAGAGGAGGAACTGAGATGAAGAGGAGCCTCTGTGACGAAGAGGAGGAACTGAGAAGAAGAAGAGGAACTGAGAAGAAGAGGAGGAACTGAGAAGAAGAAGAGGAACTGAGAAGAAGAGGAGGAACTGAGATGAAGAGGAGGAACTGTGATGAAGAGGAGGAACTGAGATGAAGAGGAGGAACTGTGATGAAGAGGAGGAACTGTGGTGAAGAGGAGGAACTGAGATGAAGAAGAGGAACTGAGAAGAAGAGGAACTGAGATGAAGAGGAGGAACTGAGATGAAGAGGAGGAACTGTGATGAAGAGGAGGCCTCTGTGATGAAGAGGATGAACTGTGATGAAGAGGAGGAACTGAGATGAAGAGGAGCCTCTGTGATGAAGAGGAGGAACTGTGATGAAGAGGAGGAACTGAGATGAAGAGGAGGAACTGTGATGAAGAGGAGGAACTGTGATGAAGAGGAGGAACTGTGATGAAGAGGATGAACTGAGATGAAGACGAGGAACTGAGATGAAGGTCTAAAAACAAAAGATGACGAAGAGGAGGCCTCTGTGATGAAGAAGAGAAACTGAGACCAAGAAAACAAAGAAATGATGAAGAGTAGCCTTTGAGATGAACAGGTTCAGTTCCCGCCTTGCCCCCTGTGGTGTGAAAGTGTCCATGGATGGGCAAGGCACCGAACCCTATGACTATGATGTCATCGCGATGATGTCATCAGCCAGATTTCCAGACAAATGAACCAGACAGAGACGTTTATTCACCGTTTGATTGACAACAGTTATTGTTAAATGTCAACATTTGTTTTCTGTTTACAGACTGTGGACTGAAAAAAAGACCTGCATTGTTCTTAGTGTCTTACTTTTCCTTCTAAATGAAGTCCATTTGCGGCTCCTTCTGTAGAAACACCTGGATAGCCTGTTTTTGGAAGTCCTCCTTTCCTTTCACAGTTTTCAAAGTCTCTCTGTCTCCATGGAAACCACTGCCAGAGATGCGTTTCCACAAATATGTGACTTTAGACACAAAATCCTCCATTTAGAAAATGATGCTAAACAGTTTTTAAGAGTAACTGGATGGCTGCACTGGACTTCCTATCACTAATTCTATCATTCTTTAGCTGCGGTGCCACAGTCTCTGGGATCAGCAGCGCCCTCTGCCTGCAGGCAGGTGTACTGCAGGCCTCACTTGGTGTATTTCTAATGTGGATTTTTAGCGCATAAAAAGACTAAATGAGCCACAAACTGACACCAATGGAATCAGACAGTTGGCAGGAAATAGAAAAATGAAGTAATTAAAAACGAAGCGTCTTTCATGACGACAGAAAAAAGCACATACATGATCACCTGCAGCTCAGTCAGTGCAGCACAGACTGAACACAGGTGAGGCATGAGCGGCTGGTTCCTCACCTGCTACTTTCTCATGTCTTTGAACTGGAAATTCATAAATTTGATACTTTTTATAACCAAAGATATGTTAAAAACCCCCACAAAAAATAATCATATAGTATTTGGACACTTAATTATTTTTCTTTTAATTAAAAAAGTACATTCATGTTCTTTCATGTATGAACTTTTAAGCTGTATTTTGGTACAGCTTCACCTGCCTCCACCGGCTGCACGTCATGCACCCCACGTTGGTCCTGGTGGTTCTGGTTGGCACTGTCATGATTCAGACGTAAGTTCAGAATGACCCAGATGCTGGAACCCGGAAGGAGGCTAGGACTCAACGGTAAGTTTCAAGAGATTTAATCAGAACCAGATCTTGACAGGTTTTTCCCTAGGAAGAGGGCGGTGGCAGGCTGGAGGAATCTTGAGGTGGAATTTTCTTGAGGGGGTTCAGCGGCGTAGGCGAGGCTTGAACCAAGACGAGAAGAGGCGGCTGGCTGGAGGTTTCTTGAAGCGACTTGACAGCAGCGTAGGTGGACGCTAAGTGGATCCAGCTGGTCGCATCCAACACAGGAAGGAGGGGGGAGGAGGGAGTAGCTGACAGGCCATGACAGGCACCAGTGTTCAACAGTGAAGCCGCCATCAGTGTGAATGAGACTGAAGGGAACTGGTAGTTCATAGAAGTATAATGAGTATTTATACCATGGTCCAGGTGAATACTTGATTCTGATTGGCTGCTGGGTGTGGATTCAAAAGTGATCATCCACAGTGATAATGCATGTCAAAAAAGTAGTTCCGGTTACATAGCTTACATGTGTTGTATCACTGCGCCGGCTTCTTTAAAACAACCTTTATCTTCATCATCTGGACAGAAACAAGAGGAAGAGGAGAACTTTCTATGAAAAACCATCAAGACTGTCAGGGCTCTGACTTTTTTCTAACAAAGAGAAGAACCACACAGGAGAAGAGATTCTGCAGAAGGAGGAACCATCTGTCACAGAGGAGTTCTGCCTTCCCAGTGGATCCAGTCTGGTTTTCTTTGTTTGCTGTATTTGATAACATGAAAGTGGGTCATTCAATCAGGGAGAACAGCATCATCATATTCTTGTATAATCAGCACCAAGTACGCCATTGTTTTCTCACTGAAAGCTCAGACAATCATATTATGGTGATAACAGCGTGTGAGCAGATGATAACTTAAACTATATATATCGGTGATCATCAGCATAGATATCACTTTCCTTTGCCGCTGCAGTCGAGGTCAGTGGCGGCTCATTGTGTTGGTGTTATTGTGACGACGCGACACACCATGGAACAGTCTGTTTGACAGACCAATAGTCTGCTTTTTATGAAAAAAGTCATCTAAACCGATAAGATAACAAGAACAAAGTACTAAAACCGGATTGAATATTTATTTTTTATGAAAACAAACACAATAATTCATTCAGAAACACGGCGACGGATGAGAACAATACTTTGATTGACAGCAGATACATTCACATTTCTGCCACGCCACTAGCGCTCATCATCATCTATCAGAGGAGATGTCGGCGGACCATGGAGCGGCGAGCTCCTTTCATGTGGGAGGGGCTACAGATGAAGCCATTTTAGGAATTGGTGGTTGGTGATTTTCCAGAGGAGCTGTGGATCCAACAATTCCACATGACAAGCTTAACTTTTAATGAGCCGTGACACTGTGGGACCTCTGGTGGCGCCGCTGTACTGGAACCAAGACCGCCAGTTCCTACCAAGAAGAGCATCGACGACCATTGATGGTCACAAAAAATTGTTTCCATTGCAGTTTTATAAAAAGTGTCCATTTGGATTTGCCTCAAAAACCACCTCCTCTAAACGCAAACTTATTTTTGATAAATGTGTGGTTTTATAATCATTGTGTCCCAAATCCAGTTTGCTCAATGGAAACACAGCTAATGTGTAGTTGTGTGTGTTGTTCATCAGTGTGCAGTTGTGTATTGTTTATGGGTTTGTGTAGTTGTGTGT